>VZTF01000908.1:20095-30189 GCA_013397755.1 Cnemophilus loriae | reverse complement strand
TGCGCGGGGGATGCGCGGGGGATGCGCGGGGGATGCGCCGGGACCCGCAGAGCCCAGGTAGGGCGGGGGAACCAGGAACGGGCACTGGAGCGGGGAAAAGTTGGGGGGGGTCGTGCTACCTGGAACAAAAAAAAAATCTCCTTCTTTTTAATATATGTACATATATATGCGTGTGTTTGTATTTATTGTTGTTATTATTATTTTTCAGCCCACACCGTGGTTTCCACATCCCCCCTGCTGCAGGAAATGGGCAGCCGTGGTTATGGAGATCTTTTAAGCCAAGCAGCGCCAGCATCCCTTGGAAAGTTTTCCCGCCCCAAAGGCATCGGCAGCTCAGTTAGAGGGCCGGAGGTGAGGAATACTCCTGCTATCAGCTCCTAATTAAATTGCCGGGGATGGCTGGAGCTGGGGGTGAGTCGAGCCACGCTGTTCCAGGCAGTGACTAATGAGGACTAATCCAGATTGTTTTCCATGTCTCCAGCAGAAGAAAGCATGGCTTGTGTGGCTGATGGAGCCAGCCTTTCTGGGATGTGAATAAGAGAATAAGAGCTTTCACTTACTGCACATCGCTGTACTGCCTTGATAACTGCCCTTGATAAGCCTGCTGAAACTAAATAGGCAAGTTTTTCATTGATGTACATGTGGAAATACAGAAATATTTATGTTTTTACATATACGTGTTCATTTATATGTATGCTTATATTCAGAGATGTCTTATCCCACCTTCCAGTACTTGAAGGGATTTTACAGAAAAGAAGGAGAGCAACATTTTACACAGATAGTGATAGGACAAGGGGGAACATTTTTAAACTAAAAGAGGAGAGATTTAGATTAGTTATGAGGAAGAAATTCTTCACTGTGAAGGTGGTGAGGCCCTGGCAGAGGTTGCCCAGAGAAGCTGTGGCTGCCCCATCCCTGGAAGTGTTCAAGGCCAGGTTGGACAGGGCTTGGAGCAACCTGGGATAGTGGAAGGTGTCCCTGCCTGTGGCAGAGGGTTGGAATGAGATGATCTTTAAGGTCCCTGCCAACCCAAACCATTCTGGGATTCTGTGATTTCTCATCTTTAGGAGAATTTAAAATCGGAATTATCAGTTTATATTTGGTGGTGAAGGCTGGCTGATGATAGAGAAATGAACTTTATTGAACATTGTTTGTGTTTTGTGTGCTGAATGTATATTTTCTACATCTCTAATAGTAGATGATTCTGTTTCTCCTACTGCATATCTGATAGTCTGTCCCATTCTTTGAATCATGAAAATACCTCCACTGTTCTAAATTTATAATATCAGAAGAATCAGTGATGACACAGGTGTTTTATTTTCTAGGGAGGACTGTCAGGAGAGCTGAGGATGAGATGGACTTACCGTGAAGGGCACAAAGCTCGGGGCGATGATGAGCTGCAGATGAACACAGTGTTTGCCTCAGAGGATGGACGTGAGCGTGGACTGGGACTCTGAGAATAACATTTGTGACACAGGGGGGAAGCCTTCAAATTATCCCAGAAAGACCACGCAGCAGGTGGGCCACACCTGTAGCCTGCAGAAGGAGGTGGACATGAATTACTCCTGCATTCCTCCTGGAAACTCTGCTGGACCCGCAGGAGAGCAGGAGCTTCCCGCAGAGCTGCGGTGTGGAGACAAAGAAACCTGTGGCACCTACTGCCAGAAAGAAGGTGAGAGTCCAGCTGGGGAGTTTGCCCCCTCCAGCACCAACTTCCACCTGCAGAATGAAGATAAGGATTTAGATCACTGTTCCTCTGAGCGCCCCAGGAAACCACGGACACTAACGAAACTCCGTGAGGACAACGAAAGCGCCGCTCTTGGGGATGTGTTTGGTGAGGAGCTGGAGCCTGTCCCCGAGGAAGCTCTGCCCTATCGGTGCAAGAAGTGTGGCTCCTCTTTCCACGGCGTGAGCGAGCTGCAGGAGCACAGGCGAGCTCACCTGCTGGAAAACTCCTACCGCTGCCCCATCTGCGCCAAAGCGTTCTCCCGCGCGGCCAACCTGCGCATGCACAAGCTCATCCACTCCAGCGAGAGGCCGCACAAGTGCCCGGAGTGTGACAAGGGCTTCATCCGCACGGCCGACGTCTGGAGGCACCTGCGCAACGTGCACAAGATCGAGCGCTCCATGGTGATCCTGGGCAACGGCATGGCCAGGAACCCCTGGTCCGTGGTGCACCGCAGCCAGCGCAACGTCGAGTGCCCAGATCAGGCTTGTCCTGAAAACCCAAAGTCTCAGGAAGACGACTTCAAACCTTACGCCTGCCCGACATGTGGCAAAGGCTTCGATAAACCCAACCTGCTGTCCAAGCACAAGGTGATCCACCGGGAGGACAAGCCCTACAAGTGTCAGGAGTGTGGCATGGCGTTTGTGCAGCTGCTCAGGCTCAAGAGACACCAGCAGACTCACTCTGGAGCACGGCCCTTCTATTGTGAGGAGTGTGGGGGGACCTTCACCCGGCTGGCATCGCTGCAGCGCCATCACCGCATCCACACCGGAGAGAAGCCCTACTCCTGTAATTTCTGTGGGCATTCCTTCACCGAGTCAGGGACCCTGCGGAGGCACGAGCGCACACACAAGTTGGACAAACCTTAATTTGTGGTCTCTGTGGTTGCTTCGTACCTGAACTAGGTGTGCTCAGTTGGGCTGGAGAAGCACCCCATGGTACGTGCTCTGCCCAGTCTAGACCAACTGCCCAGCAGTGGCTGACAGGGAATGATGCGTCACAGGGAGCTCTGGAACTTGTACTGGGAGGGATTGCACTGCCTGGCTTTAAACTGCTTTGTATGAAAAAATAACCTAATTACCCCTGAGTAATGAAATGGGAGACTTGAGGAGACTGAAATCACTCACATGTGCTTGCGCTGTGTCTGTTTTCTGGACTGGCGATGCATCCGCTCAAGCTTTTTGCAGGGCTGTGCAAGTGCAGGCTGTGAGAATTCACTGGGTAAATTAGCCCTGCCCTCTTGAGTGTGATGGCTCTTTGACACTGGGTTAGGAGATCTGTTAACTTGCTAAGTTAGAACAGTGCAGAGTTGTCCCTCTATCCCTTCTTTCCTTGTATTTTGCTGAGGTTTTTCTTTCTGTTACATTTCTTTTTATTTGGAAGGGGGAGTACCATGTTGGTTGTTAAAAAAACAAACAAACCCCACTTACAAACCAGCTCCTTAATAAACACAACAGTTACCAGCTGTATTTCAGAATGTTTCCATCTGAGGGAGTGCCAGTACTTTATGCGCTTTTGAGTGATGGGTTGAATGTCTGTTAATAACGAGGAAAGCTTTATTTTGGCTATGGTGGTGCATGCTCTTGGGGTGACTGGGTTCAAATACATTTGTGTCTCTGATGGAACCACGCACACTAAATCTATCCAGCTGAGTGTTATGGAAGGAAATGTTTGAGGACACAAAATTCAAAGAGCAAAAGACCAAATTTAAGCCACCTTTGCTACTCATTGCATAGGAACCTCCTTCATTTAAATGTTTTCACACTAAGGGGAAGCTTCCCATAACAAAAGCATGTTCTGTGGTGTGTCCAAGTAATGCCCAAAGTGTCTGTTAGACTCTTCACTTTGATTTAGATTCAAATGGTTAGTGAAGAAAAAATTTCCTTAGAAATTAGCCTGGCAGACTTGGGCAGGTGTTGACAAATCCTCCAAGGCTGTAACTTCCAAGAGGTGTGTAATGCCTCAGTGTCAGCAGTGGGGCTTTAACTTTGAAACTTAATAATGACTTTAAATCTGCTGTTAACCACTGTGGTAGAAGCATCCAGTTTGTCCTGAAGCTGTAGCCTGAATTTCTTTTCCATATCAGAAGGCTTTGCTTCCTTTTTCCCTTCCAGCTGCCATAATTTCATTAATTTCTTTCTAGGGCTTTCTGCCTTTTCAGTGGAAAGTTGTGTGGCACAGTGAAGGTAAAGCTCGAGGGAAATGTAATGTATCTTTGCATTTATTACCAGGTTATTTAATATAAAATTAATGATTGCGCCATTTGTTTCCATATTTCACAGAATAAAAAAGGATGTTGGCAGCTCAGCACCTTCCACCTGTGCAGCAGCTGAGCAGGTATCACACATTGGGTCCTGTTGTGTTTGGTGTCAGGTCCTTGGCTCAGATCAAGATGAACCACTGTCCACAGCAAAACTTTAACTGGATTGTGAATGGGAGACTAATCGTTGTCACTAATGGATCGTTTTCGTTTCATTCCTCAGAGAAATGTCCAGATGAGGGAACTGATGTGCATCCTGCCCCTGCGGAATGTGTTCTGTGGTCTGTGTGTGTTTGTAATTCTGGGATGGCTGGGCCCTGAGTGAGCTCTTTTCTGCAGAAAGCTCCAGTTCGGTTTTAGGTTTGCAAAAGGCCTTTGATGGGGCCCCTTAGCAACGGCTCAGTCTTATCTGAAGGCTGTGCAGCCTCTCAGAGAGGAAAGATCTCTGCATGAAAAGAATCCTGGCTGGCTGTGGGTGAGTGATCTGCAGAGGGAGGTCACCAGTGATGCTCTGTGGAGACCTTGCTGTTCAGCACCATCTGAAGTGACCTGGAGAGAGGGCAGACAGCAAGGTGACAAAGCTGTTCCAGAGGCTATCATGCTTTAAGTTTCCACACTCATTTTCTAATCCCATTTTGAAATGATCAGTCTTCCCTGTTCATCATCCTGCTTTTCCTTTGGGTATGGGATGCTCCTGCTGCAGGGTGGTTTAATATCCAATTAAACTGCACTGCTTATGCACATCTTTATGTCGTGTGACTGTTCTGCATAGGCAGTTCTGGTAATTGGGAACATCCAGTTATTCTGCTTTTTGGTGCTGGCAGTCAGTGGAATTTGTACCTCTGGCATAATGGTGGAGGTATTTTGAGCAGAGGTCTGTTATATGGGAAGAGTAAATGGTTGGTGAAATGAAAAGTACCAGGCTTAATGAAAAGGTTATTAAAAAGACACTTGCCTGGAAGGTTGGCTTGCATATGAAGTGCTCGGATGTGTGAAAGGAGTAATTAAAATGTGTGACGGTTTCTGGGAAAAGTGTGTAGGATTCTCCTCAAAGAAACTTCCACTAACTCCTGTGCAAGGTACAGGAAACCCCATGGAACTTAATTTAAGCCAGAGATCAGCACTTCTGCACTTCACGTTTTTCACATAAAGGTTTGGAAGCCTCTCCCAGGCCCTGACCCTCTCACAGTGTCAGTCGGAGTGGGTGGTAGCCTAAAACAGACACAGCCAGTCATGAGAGGT
Source organism: Cnemophilus loriae (assembly GCA_013397755.1). NCBI lineage: Eukaryota > Metazoa > Chordata > Aves > Passeriformes > Corvidae > Cnemophilus > Cnemophilus loriae. The sequence continues at coordinate 24,961 of VZTF01000908.1, read as the reverse complement.
AGCTGACATGGCGCAAACAGACCTGCTCTGCAGCATTAGGGAGGGTTTGAAGCAGAAGTAATTTTCTGCGTTCAGCAGAAGTAATTTTTCTCTGTCCAGAGTGGCCAGAATATCTGTTAGCTCATTTGGATCAGTGGAGGCCATGAAGAAACAATTCCTTTGGCACTGTGTTCACAGAGCCCTCATTGCCAGGGCGTTACAGGAAGCGCTCGGACATGAGCACAGGGCTGGAGCCCTGAGCTAGGCTGAGGATCCTGATTTGATCACTGGATAGTATTTGTCAACAGTGGAACTTAGAAATACCCTTTGCTTTTTGCTGATTTTCCTGTTGCCTCCCTACATCGCTTCTGCGCAACTCATTTCCATCACAGGAAAGTGTTCCCAAGACTAAGAAGGTAGAATAGCTCCAGCGCTGAAGATTCCAGGCCCTCACTGACCTGGAATCACTGCGCAGTCCTTGGCAGCTACGGTACTGTTCCCTAACTTTGTTAACAAAGGTGTTGATGGTAAATTTGTTAACCTTTGCTACCAAAGGTGTTGATGGTAAATATGTCCGTGCTTGAGGAGTGTGGATACAGCACCTTGAACAAAGGAAAAGCAGCTGCTGTACAATCTGTGCCCCCCTGCACACCATCGTCCCCCTCTGACACTGACTGCCTTCTCCTGGCAAGGAGAAGTCTGAAGCAGGAGTCCTGTAAACAGGGAGCACCAAGCAATCCATCATTTGTCAGTTAACCCCAGCAAAGGGCATTGAAATCTCCGGAGGAGGCAGCATTTATTTCAAGTGAGGCTTCATCTGCCTCTGACCTTGTGGAGTTTCTGTTGGCATGAGGAGCTCCCACTGCGCTTTTCCTGCTTCCAGACTGAAACCAAGCAGGGGCTGAGCTCTCACCAACACAACAGCAGATGAAGTGCATTTTGCTAGGATAACCTTCTGGAAATAGAAAGGAGAATGATGTGTTTATTTGGGTGATTTCGGCTATGCCTGATGCTTTGAGGAGTAAAATTGTGGGTCTGTGCAAGGTTAAAGCCATCTTCAAAGAGATGAGAGCAAGCCCTTGAAGCAGCTAGTACAGGTCTCTGCACCAGACTGCATCCTACTTGTAAATTCCTTGTAAGATGTGCTGCTGAACCGCCCCTGCTCCGTGGGAGTGTTGTTTTCCAGAGGAGAGTGTGCTCGATGTGCTCCTGAAGTTCATGTGATGGCTTTCTTGTTAATCTGCTTGAAGGAATCATCGGAGCCATCAGTTCCTTTTCTCATTAAGGGATCTATCTGAATTGTTGCTCCAGTGCTTTACTCGTAAGAGCAGGAGCAGTGATTTGTTCTGTTTCTCTTCAAGCTTCCAGCACACATCCCGTTGGCTGCAAGGGATTCATAGGGAATGGCTCAGTGACTTCCATGGGTTCTGGCCTTGGATGTTTCCAGGGATGAAGCATTGTCTCTGGGCATCCTGTGCCAGCATTTTACCACCCTCAGTGTAAAAAACATCTTCCTTAGAGCTAATCTATGGGAAAAGCAGGGCACTGACATCACACTGCCTCAGCTACTGGCGCCAAATCCAGAGGACTGGGGGTGTTTTTAACCTGGTGCAGTCTTTTAGACTGTTCATGACATTCATGACTAGATAGAGAGTATTTATTTCCAATTTATTCAATTGAGATGTAACAGCAGTTCTAAAATAGCTCCAGGACAGGAGAGTTCATGTAAAAGCAAATAATATCCCCAGGCTTACCTACATTATTTCCTTCTCTGTTTGCAGTCTGTGACACAGCATCCAGCTTGTAATGATCACACAGTGATCACTGCGAGAGTGAAAAATACAGCTGGGGTCCCCCATCCCTGGCAGCTACAATCCTGTAACAATACAAGCACTTTTATTAGAAGCATGTTTCTATATTACCTGTTATAGATGTATTCCCATGCCTTCAACAGCACTGCGTGGTCAGAGACCAGAGCTCGGCTCTTCAGCAGGTTTTGATCACTGTGATGGGCAGAATAAGAAATGCAGAAGCAACATTCAAGCAATGTGGGTCATCTTCCCAAAGTGCAGGGGGAGGATGTCCCCCTGTAGCTGGCAGCAGTGTCCTTGTAAAGGTCTGAGCCACCAAAGCACAAGTGGAAAGCCCTCTCTCTATTCCTTCCCAAACTGGGAGCAGGTGCCTGAACAGATCTTTCAAGCCAGTTCTATAAACCAGAGAGTGAAGCTCTGAGCCCTTCATCAATCACTTGAGCAGGGAAATCTTGCTGGCAAAATGTTGTTGGTCACCAAGTGAGGCTGCATAAACCAGGTACCGACCACTAAATCTCTCTCTCATCATTTGTAAAACTCCTGGGTTCTGGCATTTGGGGATGCAGCAGTAAATAGCAACTAATTAACAAGAAGGAAAGGAAAAAAAAAGCCAAAAATGCTTCTTGCCCTTTTATTCTTTGCAGCAGACAGGTGAAAACAGTATTTTGCCAGCAGTAGCTCTTAATTATTTCATCACTGCACATCCCTCTTGCGCTGCAAGTTAGAAATGTCAGTTTAATTCTCTTTTAATTGTCTCAGCTCTCAGGTACCTGAAAGAAGCCATTTTTGCCAGCTGTTCCTGGGCTCCGAAAGCAGCTGATTGCTGGAGAAGCACTCAGTGCCCCTCTTCTTTGGAAAGGGGCTCTCTGGAGAGGAGAGTGAGGGGTGCAAATATTTTTGAAATTACTCTGTGATTCCCTCATCCAGGGTGCTCTGTGTTTGTGTGGGTTGTGCGTTTTGCAGTGCTCATCTGGCTGGCAGAACAGGAGGCTTTGGGCGTTCATTTGTGTGCATTTGAGGCTCTTCAGGCTTCCCAGGCTCGTCACCTGCATGAGGCTGGGAGGCTTCTGCTGCTCCTGCACTCCCAGGGCCATTGCTGCAGGGACCTGGATTTTAGAGCAGGAGGGGATGTCAGGCGTGAGGAGCAGAGCAGCTGGGCAGCTGTTTCTTAATGGAGCTGGGTTTGTCTTTGCTCACAGCGACTCCTGCTTAGATCTGATCTCATTTCTCCATCTTCAAAAGGCTACAATGTTCATTTGAAAGCGCAGATTTTTATTTTCTGCTCTCTGTTAACTCTTTTCCTGTTCTTACAGAACCAGGAAACACACTGCAGATGATATGAATTACAGACGTGCTGGGACTCTGCCAGCTCTCAGATCTGGTGTCTGTTTCTCCTGGTGGCTGAGGAGCTTGCATTCGCAGTGCCAGGCAAGCACTCCTTCCCTCAGAGATCCTACAGAATGACCTCTGCACCAGGGCAGCTCTCTAGGAGAACTGCACACAAAAGAATGGGGTCTTAGATCAAACAAGCGTCTTGAGCCACAGGTCACAAGGACTTGCTGTCCCCAGATCTCTCCCGGCCCAGGCAGCGCCTTTCTCCTGTGCCCCACCCAGCACCCGCTGCAACGGCCCAGAGACCAAAAGGCTTCGGCCTTCAGGATTTTCCCCCCACATCAACGACTACAGTGCAATGAAAAGAACAAGCACTTCTGATTTGTCAGTTCAATCCTTTTATTTCAACAAAGGCATCTATCAAACCTGTTCTAAATAAGCAACAGCTACAACTGAACTGACTAAGGAACATATTCCAGAGGAACATATTCCAAACCTAGTGTTGAATAATATTAGCTATCAGAAACAAAAAGGGCTTCCTACCACTTTTCTTTACAAACTAATCTCAAGTTTAAGCCTATTGAACTCTTAACCTTAAACCCTTGGCTTTCTTACGTTACTTCCTATGCTGAACCCCAGTGTGTAATTTATTAATTAAACAGGAATAGAAAGCATGAAATGGCCTTCATCCTGTTATCTTAACTTCTAGTAGGGAGCACTACTAATTTCTACCCCTACTTTCACCTACAGAATTTACTCTATTATTATTCCTATTTTTACTCCTCTCATTCTTGGTAGGCCAGGGCATGCATGGGAGGGACCCTGAGGTGCTCTCTTCTTCCTCAGTGCTCCAGCTCAGGTGTCTTCTGGCCACACTGTGGACAGCCCTGGCAGGCTTCAGACAGTCCTGGGTTCCTTGGAGCCAGACCCCTCCTGGGTTGGTGGCAGTGACAGGACGTGGCTCTGCTTCTGCCCCTTCCAGCTGGCTTGGCGAGGGGCTGCGGGGGCAGCGGTCTGGAATCAGGCCTGGAGTGGAGGCCTTTGCCCCGCTGTGAGGGGCTCTGCTGGGCAGAGCTGGGGCTTGGCCTGTGGCTGGTCACGGGGTGAGGTTGCCGTGCTCTACCCAGGCCTCGCGTGGCCTCACAGGGGGCCTCTGTTCTGCACTTCCCCAGCTCTGGTCTCGGTCTTGTTCCCCCTGGAACAGCTCTATGGGGCTGTCCACTTCCCAGTCTGGCTCCAGACTGACGCAGGCCTTCCTCTCACTCGCTGGCATTGGCAGGACTGCCCCCACTGCTGTTCTTGCCTTCTGCCCACCGAGAGCTTCCAGCTGGCCGGGCGAGGGGCCGGGGGCGCAGCNGTCAGCGTCTGCCTCTTCTTCCAGCGGTGAGCCGGGGTCCGCCAGGAGCTGTGGGTAGCGGGGGTTGACCCAGATGGTGTGGATAGTGATGGTATTCCACTTCTCCTCTTTCAACTCTTCCATGCTCCTGTCTTCCCCTTTGGCAGCTGGTTGATCTCCTTTTTGTGGAGAAAGCTCTAGGAGTCCTGTGGCGTTGCAAGCCTCCAGGGGTTTTGGGTCATAATTACAGGACTTGTAGTCACTGTCTTCCCCAGTGCTGCTGCTGGGTGGGGCATCCTCTGAGCTGTCCACATCCTCCATCGGCAGCTCCTCCAGGAGTATCCTCGCTGCTGCTATCGCCCACTGCCTGCGAGCTTCCACCCGGCCTGCTGAGGGGCTGGGGGGGAA
>VZTF01000908.1:0-20071 GCA_013397755.1 Cnemophilus loriae | reverse complement strand
GGGCTGGGGGGTAAATCACCCAGAATTGTTTCAGAAGTGGAGGCCTCTGCCTCGCTGTCAGGGGCTCTGCTGGGCAGAGCTGGGGCTTGGCCTGTGGCTGTGCACGGGGTGAGGTTGCCGTGCTCTACCCAGGCCTTGCGTGGCCTCACAGGGGGCCTCTCTTCTCCACTTCTGCAGCTCTGGTCTGGGTTCTGTTCCCCCTGGAACAGCTCTTTGGGGCTGTCCACTTCCCAGTCCGGCTCCAGGCTGAAGCAGGCTGTCTCCTCATGCTCTGGTGTTGCCAGGACTGCCTCCACTGCTGCCCGTGCCCTCTGCCCAACGAGAACTTCCAGCGGGCCGGGCAAGGGGCTGGGTGGGCAGCAGGGGCTGGGGGCGCAGCAGGGGCTGTGCGGGGCAGCTGCCCAGCTCTCTGCCCCTGCTGCAGGGGCTGTCGCTGCCGTTCCTGACCCCGTGCCCTGATCCAGGTGCTGCTGTGTCCCCGGCTGCTGGCCGCGTCGCCGGATCACAGCCGCCACCCTGCTCAGGATGGCACGGGAGCCGCGCCGCAGCGAGCGCAGCAGAGCCTGGCCGCGGGCCCTGGGGCTGTGCGGGGCCGCTGCCCGGCTCTCTGCTGCTGCCGCCTGCGCGCCAGGGGCAGCACAGGAGTCACGGTGCTCCTCACTTCCTGAGGTGCTGCCTGTGACTCACAGTTGGACATCTGTAGGGAGGATGAGAAGGATGAAGACGAGGTGGCCTTCTGGGGTGGAAACGGCCCCCCTGGCACAGCAGCTCCCTCCCTGCCGGCAAGCCCGGGCCCGGCCCCAGGGGCAGCTGCGTGCTGCCCCATCGCTCACCTTCTGCCTCCTGCGGAACATCAGCCACTTCTTCTTTAACTGGACGTCGGTGCTCTTCTCCATGTCCGTGGACATCTCTGAGTCGCTCCGATGCTGCCGTTTCCCAGGCCGATGCTGTCTCCCGACGGAGCTGCTCTCCTGGGAGTGGGCACCCCCGGGCTCTTTGTGCCCTTTTATACCCTCCTGGCAAGGAAGGAAGGAAGGACAGTCTTCAGTCCAACATGGCTGACCAGGGCTTTGCACGGGAATATGATCCTGCTGCCAGGAGCTGGGAGAGTGTGTGGGAAGGGGGAATTACCCCTGGGTTGCAGTTGGAGCATCTTAAAAATGGTCCAGAGCACAGCACCACTCAGCTCACCAGACGGATGCCTGACAAAGCTGTCGCCATCCCACTCCCTGCTCCCCAGGTGCTCACTCCCTCTGGATTTCCCTCTCTTGGAAAACGTGCCTGCAGTAAATGCGAGTCCATGTCTTGGAAGCAGTTTTAGATGCAGTAACTTGTAGGAATTAATGCTGTGACGCCCACAGGAAACCAGAGACGTGCAAATCCATTTCCCTCTGAAGATGGAGCCAACTGGGCCAGGAGGTCACTGCTGAGTGACGGCAGACGTGAGCACCCGTGAGGCTGCTCCAGCAGGGCACTGCTGCTCTCCAAGGGGCTGAAACCATTATTTATTGCCTCGATGTGATAAAAAGAAAGGATCCCTGTTCACAGTAGCCTGGAATCCTCCTCCCAATAGTTTTATAACTTCCTGTTGCACTGGAGCCAGCCACATCGCACCAAAAAGTGTTTGCTGGGTCTTGGCAGCATCGCTGCGAAGCAGAGTGGGGTGAGGAATCATAGAACAGGGGAGATTGAGGTGGGATATTAGGAAAAATTTCTTCACCCAAAGGCTTGTCAAGCTCTGGAGCAGGCTTGACATGTCACACATGGAAGTGACAGAGTGACCATCCAGGGAGGGATTTAGAATATATGTAGCTGTGGCACTTGGGGACATGGTTTAGTGATGGGTGCTTGGTTAATGGTTGGACTGGATGGTCTTGAAGGGCTTTTCCAACCTTAACAATTCCATGGTTCTGTGATCCTATTACTTGAAGCCATGAGGAAGCTGTCACTGAACATAAAATGGGGATGGTTTAAAAACCAGAGGAGAAGAGAAAGCCGTGGGAAGGGATTTGCAGGGCTCAGAGACAGGTTCATCTCATTGCAGCAGGAGGAGCATCATCACAGGCACCAGCTGAGGTCTGCTCACAAGCTATGAAGAGAGCAGAGAGGAGGGCTGGAACTCCCTTTCCAGCACAGGCCACCCAAAGTACATCCAGGCTGGCATGGACCCATGTGATCCTGGCATTGCTGATCCCCCTCCAGCCATGCTGGGTGTTTGGGGTATCTGTGGGGAGGGCCCTCCCCATGCCCAGCTCTTTCCCAAAAGAGCAAAAAGTGCTGCAGAAGAAAAAAGGTAATTTTGATGATTATCATTCTCCCCCTTCAGCCTCTTGAAATAGGGGAAAATACAGCAAAGTGTCCTCCCTGATTGTCTGTGAGGAACATTTTCTCCCAAGCTGGTTCTCCCCGCAGCAGAGCTCTGGGCTGAACCCACAGCCAAGGAGAAGCCTTATGGGATGCTGTACAGTAGGAAAGCACAAAGTTGTACAGCCTGGGTGAGAAAACAATGATTTTAGAAGAAAAAGATGTTACAAAATCTATAGCATGTAGGAAAGTGCTTTTTTTAAATTTTTTTTTCTTAAATTTTATTTTTCCTTGTGAAGTTGTTCCTTTTCCCTTGCAGTCCCTGGACTGCTCTGGGATCCACCTGGTATTTTCCCTGGTTACCAGTGTTAGGTTATAAGATAAACACTGCGTTGCCTGCCCACAGAGAAGCAGCGGTGGGAGGAAATCCAAATCATACCCTGTCCAAGCTGCTCCCAGGCCCATTGCAGGAGCTGTCAGAGACACAAAGGCAGATGGGACACCAAATTAAAGGCTCAGAGCAGGAGAAATCCTGGCTGGACTTCCCTGGGGCTGTCTCAGGAGACCCCCCCAGCCCTACAGGTCATTAGGAGAAGGCAGCTGGAGCATCTCGCCTGAGATTTTTGGAGCATATCCAGGGCCAGCTCCTGGGCATCTGTGACACAGCTGCACTGGAGTTGTGTCACATCCACATACTAGCAACTGGGCAGACTGGGAGCTGGGGTGGGGGGGAGGCTGGGCAGGCTGCATATCTGAGGCCACCTAGGAGGAAAATGTAGGAAATAAATACTCCAGTGTTCAGGAATGGCCCAGCAAATCTCAGTGCCAGCCCTGATGGAGGGCGGGGGAAAGATGATTTTGCTTTCAGGTAAGCCTAATTCCACTCACATCCATGCACACCAGAACCAAAGTGTGTGGCCGAGTGACCTGTCCAGCCATCAGTGGTGTCCACATCTCTTGTGATAACTTAGGGCAGCCCTGAGGTGGAGGTGACATGGACTCTTTAGGTTGTGGTCACTCCTGATAGCAGGAGACATAATCCATCCCCATGGAGAAAAGCATTTTCTCTTGTTTGGAGATGGAGAAACACCTTAAATTTAGTTTTATTTTTTCTTTATGATTATTTTAATACTGACACTGCTGCACCATTCAAGGTCTTTTCTTGCTTTCCATTTGTTTACCCCTCATTCCCATGAGGAATGGGGCTGGGTCCCATATCTTTGATAGATTTTTGAGTACATTGCTCAGCACTTGATTGTGTCAGCTCCTACCAGTGGATTTCAAAGTGGGAATCCTCCAGTGCATTTCAAAGCAGAGCCATCAGCCTGTGGGCTTGGCTGATCCTCAAGCACTGTATTTTAGCAGGTCCCACTTCAGTGGATCCAGCTGCTGTTCAGATATAAAGTGGGAATTGATAGTGAGGATCACATCCTTTGACCTTAGAGCTTTCCCTGTGGCGCTTCCATGGCGCTGTCCCTCTCGGAGACCATCAGCCTTGGTCTGTGTCCGTGACCTATAAAAAACCCAGGAGTGATGTGGGAAGCTCCTGTCTCAGGTGGGCAATCTCAATTATAAAACGCACAGCCTCTTTCAAAAGATCAGCTTAAAAACATGTGGCAAGTAGAGCTGGGAGCCCAATTCCTCCTCTGAAGGCTGAACTTCTGAACTGCAGATAATTACTACTCTTCTCCTCCCTTTGGTAGCATCTCCTATCTCAAGCTGTAGAAACAGTATGTAGGTGCTTTCAAGTTTAAAATAAGTGAACATCTCTCGGCGTGGCTGTGAGTTAAAAAATACCAGCTTTGTGCTTCCAGATGAAGAGCCCAAGGCTGAAGAGCTGGAGGTGTGCGTGTTCCCATGTGGTGGGTGAGTCACCAGCAGAGCCAAGGGCAGGGTCCCGTCACAGCAGCTCAGAGCACGAGGCTGGTAAAACACTGGAGGGGCTGAAACACTGGCACAGGTTGCCCAGAGATGGGGTGGATGCCCCATCCCTGGAAACATCCACGGTCAGGTTGAGGGCTCTGAGCAATCTGACCCAGCTGAAGATGTCCCTGCTGGTTGTAGGGTGGTTGGACTAGAGGACATTGAAAAAGTCCCTTCCATCCCACACCATTCTGTCATTCCATGGAAGCTGGGCTGCTGGCAGGGGACACAGCCCTAGTTTGGGACACGGCCCCAGTGTCCCTGTGCTGCTGGGCGGTGGCATGTTCCTCAAACAGGCATTCCAGCCATGTTCCCTGGAGTAGGACAGACCTGGAGCTATGGGGTGGGATGAAGCACCGCTGCCTTGTGCTCCTTGTCCCGGGCTGGAGCTGGGAGCTCAGTGTGAAGGTGGCGGCGTGGGTGCTGTCCCTGACCTGGTGACACTGGAGGGTCTCCGCAGGGACAATCCCTGGCGGGCCCGTGCTCCCTCTCCGCAGCGGTGACTGGAGGAGGGCCATGCCTGGGTGACAAGAAGCAAGCTGGCGTGTCCTGCCGAGCAGCAGGCAGCAGATGGCAATGTCGCCCTGCTGGAACCGCAGGGATGCAGGGAGATGCTTGCTGTGCTGACAGCTTGGGGACAGGAGACAAAGCCACCCCCTTGGTGGGTCCAGCTGCTTTAAGCAGAAGCTGTGGGGTCTCCGGAAACGTTGGGTGTCTGGTGGAGGTGCTCCTTGGCCCTGGGCTACTGTGGGTCCCTGCTCCCCATGGCCACCCAGGCGGGACAGGTGAGCAAAGGAACAGGTAGGGACACTCCTTTCTGCCTGCTCCCTCCCCACCTGGCCGGCAGAGGCTGCTGTGGGTTGGTCACAGCTGGAGCAGCTCCGATGTGAAAGAGCCCAGACTGGCTCTTGCCAGGCCTTGGTGTGGAGTGATTTTGACAGCTGGGGAGACTGAGGCAGGGAGCAGCGCCTGTGGGTGGTACTGGAGCTGATCAGCTGCTGCTTTAGCAGTGGGGTGAAGCTGCTCCCAGCACTGAGCCTTGGCATGGCTGGGATGTGACCTTTGGCAGGGTGTCGTGCCTCTCCCCCCGACACCCTGGTGCCAGCAGGTGTTTTCCAGATGCAGCAGCTGCGAGGTTTGGATGGCCACATCTCCTCCCTGTGCCCCACACAGCCCCAGCGGGATGGGAAGCTGGGTGTTCCCTGTCGCTGCCTGGCTTGGTGGTGTCCCAAGGTCACCCCAGAGTCACCTCAGGGACTTTGTGACATGCACTCTTTATCTGATGGGAGCAGAGCCAGCGTTGGAAATGTTTTCTTCTCCTTTTCTCCGAGCAGCTCCATCCCATCTTTTATCAGGCAGGGCTGCTGAGCTCAGGGAAATGAGAGCTGTGTGCCTGCTTGGGGCACGCTCCTGAGGCATGGCCGTGGGTTTTGCTGACTTCTCTGAGCTGACAACATGCTGATGACTGCATCAGTGGTACAGAACACAGGGCTGGCATCAGCCCTGGGTGCAGGTGGCAGCTCCGGGTGCTGCCACTGCACGTACCACCAGCAGCCAAGGCACCTCATCACAGGCCTGGGAAGGAGAGACCAGAAGGTGCTAAGAAATAATTCAGAGTTGCCTAAAGGGGCACTGTTGGTCCCCTTGGCCTCCCCATTGCCTGGATCCAGCACATTTCTTCGTGGTTTGGAACCAGGCTGTTCCTCGGGGTGCAAGGCAGTGAGTTACACATCCTCTGCTCCCCAAACTGCAACACTTCCAATTGGCACAGCGCCATGCAGGTGCTAAAAAACAAATTAATTTCCTCCATCTGAGCACTCCTGAATCAGCATTCCTTCAGTCAGCACTTTACAGCAGGTGTGAGATTACAGGGAAAAGCAATGCAGAGAGCAGAGCCCGTTGTCCTGGCTGGGTACCTCCTCATCAGGTACAGCCACAGAGATGCTGGCAGTGCACACTCAGCATGTGTGGACCAGGCGTGGCTTTGGCAAAAGGCTTTGTGGGTCATGGCAGTGGTGCCCTCGTGGTGTCTCCTCACCCACTCCCAACTGTATCCCTGGCTCTGCTAAAGGGTATGAGCACCTTGGAAGGTGCTGGGTTTGGGATGCTCCTTAAGAAAATTAAGGCTTTATGCCAGGAGGCATTGGGTCCGTGTGTTCTGAGCTTAATTTCTTCCTCTCAGAAGAATTTGTGTGTCTCTGTTTTCTTTACGTAACGCACGGCATTGTTGTCATTCATTAGATGGTGGTCAGGCTTTGCCACAATGGCAGCTGCATTTTGGGAGGAGGAGTATCCTGGGCTGACACATCCATGAAATGTGGTGAACAGTGCTCAAGAGAGAGAGGTAAGACTGAACCAGAGGTCCTGAGAGAGGCACTGAGGTTTTAGGGCTGGCCTCTGTGTTGATGCTGTTTGTGGTTTCGTGTGCTCCTCCCCTCTGGAATTATGCTTTGGTTTCCAGAGGAGGCTTGACTTGACACATCAGCCCTTAGCTGCGCCACTTGTGTCAGCTGGAGGAGCTCCCAGGAGACCAGGGCACGGTGTGGAGGTGCAGAGGGCTCCTCTGTCCTGGAGAATGGCGAGTGTGGGATGTAACAAGCAGGGACTGATGGCAGAGAGGGGGTGTGGGCACCTGGAGAAGGGGACTGGCAGTGCTGGAAAAGCCATGGCTACAAGCAAGGAGGAAGGAAACCCTGCCTTGGAATCAAGTACAAACTGAGCCAGACCCTTTTTCACTCAATCACCTAGAAGTCCTGGAAAAACCAATGGAGAAGGGAAAACAATCTAAACTGAACGCGCTGCATCTTGGCAGGGATGTTCAGAGATAAGGAATGTGCAGACCTTGCAGTCAGGGGAAGGAGCCCCAGCCCAGGACCAGGAGATGCCTATTAGGCTGGACACTGCTTGTGCCACGTACACCTGCTGGGGATGTTATAAACCCCTATCACTCTCCAGATGCAAATAAGCCTTATCTCCTAAAGTGAATCCTATTAACCAGGAGTGGACTTTGTTGTGCCCTTTAAACCTCACTTGGAGTTTTTCTCCCTCTAGTGAGTTGGGGAGGGTTGGAGGAAAAGAAAAACAAAGTGGTTTCTTCCAGTGTAAGCTGCTCTGAGCTGTGGGTGTCCTGCCGGCCCCATAGGTGCTGCCTCGGGAGCAGCTCCACGTTTGCTTTGGTGCAATGGTGGGGATCTGGGGACTCTGCCAACTCCAGCCAAACCACCTGGGATGTTCTTTGCCCATGTTTGGAGCAGGAAGCTGCCCTTGCTCTGCAGTTCCCTTGGCTGGCTCAGGAGAGTTTGTCAGAGGCACTTGCACACCAAACTCTTCTTGCAGTGCTAAATCCACTGATAATGGACTTGCAGGTAACAGTGCTGGGCTGCAGCTGCCCCTGCCTGCAGTCCTGCAAGCATAAACATTGCAAGGGACCTTTCTGGCCCTTTGTTTAAATAATGTCTGTCTTGGTGTTCCCAGGAAGGCTTCTGTAGCAGGAGCAGTAATTTACAAAATCCTGGTACGGGCAGTGACTCTGTTTCACACATGATTCTTGCAGTTCCCAGTAGGGATCCTTTGCTCCTTGGGACAGTTTGGATCACCAACCTGTCCCCCCTGTGAGGCCGCTTCTTTCCACTATTTCAAGGTAAAGCAGCCCATTTCCCTTGAGAAGGGGAGTCTTTGGTCAAGGAGAAAGGGAAATGTTGTCTCCCAGACTGGCTCCTCCTCCCTTAATGCTGTGCCCCTCTCTCCAGGCTGTCCCTCTCCCCATTGCTTGGGGAAGGGGAGCAGTGCTCAGCCTAGTGAGTGGGACTGCAGAGGGTAGTGCAGATCAGAGAATCACAGAATGGTTTGGGTTGGAAGGGCCTGAAAGGTCATCTCATTCCTATCCCCCTGCCATGGGCAGGGATGCCATTCACTATCCCAGGTTTCTCCAAGCCCTGTCTCACCTGGCCTTGAACACTTCCCGGGATGGGGCAGCCACAGCCTCTCTGGGCAACCTGTCCAAGATGTCCTGGCTTCTTTAGGTGTAGCTATAACCTGCAGGTGTGAAGATGGAAATGGGATAACCTGGACCTCTTGTAGCAGCCTGGCTCCTCAAACAGCTCTACGAGCTGTGACAAACACCAGTTCAGCAGCAGAGGAATGTGCTGCTCCTGCCTTGCCAGTAGAGAGCTCGTGGGTAAACTGGAGGCTTCGCTGCCCCTTCAGAGCTTTGCAAAGCTGCCTGGATGCTGCTCTTCCTGCATCTCCCTCGACGGCCAGATCAGCAGAGGGCAGAGCATGTCCATGCTTAATTCACCTGGGAAGGGAGGGAAGGTCTTTTCCACCGCTCTAGCTCCAGGCATGGACCAGCAGTGTTTGCTCATCGACCACCAAACCTCTCCCCCAGCTCCCTGCCAAAGAGCTCAGGGCTGCAGGACCGCCTCCCTGATGGAAAGATCGGGCCTGATGAAGGAAATCAGGAGGCATTCGGTGAAACGACAGGAAAATTTAGATCAAACGGCAGGAAATCCGCCCTCGGGCAGCACAGAAGAGCCGTGCTGTGGAAAGCTCTGCTCTGGCAGGAGGTGATCCAAGACAAACAGGGAGCTGCCTTCTGGGATGGACTGGCTGGCAGGCAGGATGGGCGAGAGCCGGGGATCTGGGCAAAGCCATAAAAGCAGTTTGGCTTTGTGCTCTGCTGTCACTGCAGGCGGTCAGGGAGGAGCTCCCACCCCGCCCAGTGTGCAGGATGGTACCCCCAGCCCCTGCAGGAGCAGAAGGAGCCTTTCCCACCATGGCCTGAGGCGGATATTTATATTTCTAACTTATATATGGGTATTTAACAGGGTATTTACCAACCTGAACTAGCATCAGCATGGTCTCAGCTGGGTTTGGTGCAGCTGGTGCCCTCCTTGGTGAGGCGTGGGCTGTTTGGAGGCTTTGGGCTCTTCCAACAAGAGTATTTGTGTGCAAACACAGAGCTAAATGTCCCAAAGTGGATGTTCCTATGGTGCCTGTGGAAGTAGCTGCTTGCTGGAGTGAACAGGGAGCCAGGTGCTACCTCTTGCATTGCTGCAGCACTGCAGGTTTTGATGCAGTAGTGGCTTCTCCTCGTTGGAGGTCTCTGGCTGCAGAGTCAGCAGGGAAGGTCAAAGACTCATGGATTTTCTTGGATGGAATTTCCTGCTGCTTTTCATGGGGCAGGAAGGGAGAGTGATTGAATTCTGGAGTGTTACCCCTTGGGTTTCTTCCCTGGTTGAAATCAGGGCTTGTCTGAGAGCTCTTGGATGGCAAGTTGGCACCACTTGGGTGACCACCCCATAGCCCCCACCCATCTGGCTGGTTCCTGCAGGGCTGAACCCCCGCAGGAGACCAGGCACGCACATCTCCACGAGGTACCTGTGGGCTGAGCCAGCCCAAGGCTTCACTCAAACATAAGCTGATGTATTTCCAGCCAGTAGGAAGTGACCACTGCCTGGGAACCTCCCTTGGAGTGCATTTGTTGACTGAAACCTTTATCAAGAGAGTGAAGGTGGTTTCGAGACTTGTTGATGTCCTCGAGATAGCTTTTGTGAAGGCTTTCCAAGACACTGCAATCTCAGCTTTTGCCCTTTGACAGCAGCAAAGATAAAGATATACGAACCTCCTGTTCAAGGAATCTTCCTCCTCCTCCTGCAGTTCTTGACATTAGGCTGCTTCAGGGCTCTGTCCCTGGAACAACCAGCTGGGGAATCACACACAGCCCTAATCACCCATGAAAGTGCTCTCTGCCTTGTTTCTCCTCACCCTCTTGGAGCGGGGGCTTGGGTGGAGGTATCTGAGCTCTGCACGAGTGCGAGAAATCCTTGAGGTGGAGGTGACTGATCCCCTCCAACTCTGCAAGCATAGGGCTGGCTCTCATCCCGTTCAGGCTGCCTACACAAGTCGGTGTTGCTCAGGAGAGATGAGAAAGCTGAGCTGAAACCACGTTCCCTAGCACAATAATGCCTGAAACAGAAGTGTGTTCATGCGGGGCTGGAAAGGAGCTGGGAAATGCTGCCAGCCTATCCATGAATGTCCTGGTGAACCTCCTGGAGGCCACAGCCTCATATCACTGGAGCAAAGTGTTAGACCCAAAAGGGAGAGAGGTCTGTAAGGAGGACCAGCTGGGGAGCTCGAGGCTACACAGACCTGCCATGAGAAGGGACTGTGGCAGTGCCAGTCAGTAAAGATGGAAGGGGAGGTGAGCTCCAATGAGCTCTGGGCCGTCTCCATCCTGCAGATGGAATCACAGAATCATTTAAGTTGGAAAAGACCTTTAAGGTCATCAACCATGTCCCCAGGTGCCTTGTCTACATTCCTTTAAATACCCCCAGTGATGGTGACTCCATCACTTCCCTGAGCAGACTGTTTTAATCCCTGACAACCCTTTTTGTGAAGAAATTTTTCCTAATATCCAATCTAAACCCAGTGTGACTTGAGGCCATTTCCTCTTGTTCTATTGTTGTTACCTGGAAAAAGAGACCAATCCCCACCTGGCTACATCCTCTGGTCAGGGAGTTGTAGAGAGTGATAAGGTCCCCCCTTGGGCCTCTTTTCCTCCAGGCTGAGCCCTCCCAGCTCCATCAGCCGCTCCTAGTGCTCCAGACCCTTCCCCAGCTCTGTTCCCTTTTCTGGACACGCTCCAGCCCCTCAATGTCCTTCTTGCAGTGGGGGGCCCAGAACTGGACACAGGATTTGAGGTGTGCCTTCCAGGGGGATGGTCACTGCCCTGGGCCTGCTGGTCACACTATGCCTGGAACAGTCCAGGTGCCCTTGGCCTTCTTGGCCACCTGGGCTCATGTTCAGCTGCCGTTGACCAGCACACCTGATTGCTGGTCCCCTTAGGTGACTGTCTTGGGGACCCTCCCTCTCAACACTTGAGAATCCTCTACAGATTTCCAGCACAGATGTATCCATGGCCGGCTTTTTCCTCATTTGTTCCTGAGCCAGAGGACAGTGCTGGCACAAACAGCTCCTCTCCCTGCCTGTGCTCTTCGATGTTGATTTGAAATAGTCTCTCTTTGGCCTTGGGTTTCAGAGGGATGCTTTTCAAAACCAGAAATAAATGGGCTTGAAATATTTCCCATAATTTTGCAAGATTTCGACCCTCTGATAGCCAGATTAGGAGAAGGATAACAAGGAAATCAGCATTCAGGCTGGAACCACTACTGTTAAATAGACACCACCGTAAAGCCAGTACTTCTTGTTTACAATTGAACTCATGAATTTTTAGATATTAATGTATGAGAGATTGAGTAAACAACCATTGTGCCTCTAAGGAATGAGTCCCAGGCTGTCCTGAGCTGGAATACTTTGTACTTTCCTGATTGCCTTCCAAGAATTTCAAATTACTTGGTAAGAGAAAAACAACCCGGCTTCACGAGATGTTTGTGAGGTTTTCCGGATGGACTTAGTTCTTCTGCTCTGTGATGGGGCTGCTTTGGGGCAGAGCTCTGGGGCTGGGCACCGTGGGACGCTGAACACCTGGGTGTTCGTGGAGAGCTGGGAAGTTCATGTGAAGGATAAACCACCAGGGTCAGGAGGGTCAGTCTGGGTGTGTTGAAACCCTGCTGCGGTGCACAGGTCTGCAGCTGGTGTGTAGGCCTGGCAGTGGGCACTCCCAGTTTGTTTGGCATGGAAACACCGTGGACACTGGCACGGAGAAGGCAAGGGACAAGTGGGAAGTCACACAGCAGCTCAGGGCGAGAGCTAGCAAGAAAAGGACTCTGCTTGCCTAATTCATGAGCCTTTCAGGAGCAGCTCGGATGCTCTCGTGCGTGGGTCCATGGGAACAGCCCCCAGGGACAAAGTGACAACGCGATGTGTGGCCAGGCCGTGTCCCCCATGCCATGGAGAGACCATGCCATGCTCTCCAAGGAAGCTGTGGCTCATGTTATGCACTCCTGGGTTCTCCAGGTTTACCCAGAGTGTTTCTGTGCCATGGTGGCCCTGACAATTGCAAAGTGTCCCTCTGGGCCAGCCCAGACAATCCTGCCTTGGGCATCCTGGCCAGCACTTTGGTAAAGCAAGCAGGATGGGGCCCTCTCTACCTGGCTTATTCTTGGCTTTGGTTCCCAAGCCAGCAGCCTGGAGCTGTGGAAAGTCATGAATTCGGGTTACCAAACCATCTGCTGGCTGCATTTTAAAAAGTAATTAAAGCAAAATTGTTTCCAGCCCTTCTGTTTGCAAGATGCAGTCTAAAGAGAGAGAGCCAAGCCAGGATTTGCCCGATTCTGCCGCTGCTCCAAGTATGAGTTAATTTGATTTAATTCCTCTGCTGTGCATGCTGGAAAGTGAGGAGTTCCCTACTGAGGGCCCAGGAAGCATGCAGGTAAACAGGGCTGTGTGCTGTTCAGTTTAAATGATGGGGAAACCCAGGAAAATGGCATTTTGAGGCTTTTAAAATTGCTTTTAATTAGAAATTATTAAACAGAGTTTAAAAATGTAGGAAGTAGGAATACTTTTGATGAAGAGAGAAGGTAGGGTGACATCATTCTTCCTTGTCCTCCTTTGGCAGCTGTCACCCTGCCAAATCAGAGGATGACCTTGTGCTGGAGGGGGAGGTGAGGCCATGCCTGGTGGTGAAGGGCACGGACGTAGAGGATTTAATATTCTTTGTGTTTTCATGTCCGCAGGGTTTTCATTCCTGTTCTGCTGAGAGGTCATGCCCAGGAGAGCTGGGGAAATGAATCCTCATAACCCATGCAGGGCACGGCTTCAGGGACACCTGGGGACTGCCTGATGGCCAGAGATGACAGGATCAAGATGCTCTGGTGCTTCAGGCTGTGCTTCGTGGAAGGGTCACATACCCAGGCCACCGGTGACAAACCTGTGATGCTCTGGGACCAAAGGAGAGAGGGAGCAGATCTGGGACAAAGCACCTTCTTTTTCCAGCAGGAGAAGGTGACATGCCCCAATGCTGAGTCTTGGAGAGGGTGAGATGAGATGAATCAGAGAATCCCAGAATGGTTTGGGTCGGTAGGAACATTTAGTTCCAACACCCTGCCATGGGCAGGGACACCCTCCACTAGACCAGACTGCCAGAGCCACGTCCAACCTGGCCTTGGACAATTCCAGTGAGGGGGAAGCCACAGCTTCCCTGAGCAACCTGTGCCAGGGCCTCACCACCCTCACAGGGAAAAATTTCTTCCTAATATCCCATCTAACCCTGCTGTCTTTCAACTTGTACCCATTCCCCCTTGTCCTGTCACTACGGCTCCTGATGACGAGTCCCTCCTCGGCTCCTCTGTAGGTCCCTTCAGGCACTGGCAGGTGCTGTGGGGTCTCCATGGCACCTTCTCTTCTCCAGGCTGAACAGCCCCAACTTTCTAAGCCTGTCTCCACAGGGGACATGCTTCTATCAACTTCGTGGGCCTCCTCACGACAGTTCCATGTCGTTCTTATGCTGGGGACACCAGAACTGTTGAGACGAGATAAAATGAAGTGATGGTGCTGTGTTGAGTCTGGGGAGTGCAGGATGCTGTGGGGAGAGCCCGGCTTGGCTGTGCCAACAACCAGCTGAATGTACGTACCATGGCTGTGCATCGAGGGGGCAAAAACCCCAAAAGCATGGCCAGGAGGTGTTCCCTGATGAGCAGAGGGCTTAGCACAGCTGGGGTGGCTGCTTGGTTTACAAGGAAAAAGCCCCGAGCGCAGCCCCGGGCCGAGCTTATGTAAGAGCTGGCAGCGGGGCTGGCGGTGCGGAAACCCAGCGGGGCGCAGCCGCCTTTGATTCTCTCCTGTTTGCTCAGCAGCTTTCATGCGGCGGGGGAGCAGGGCGAGGACGCGAGATTCCTGCACACTGAACTCCTCTGTTTCTCTCGGCAGGATAAACAGGACATAAAACAAAGCCCCGAGCCAGCTCTCGCCTCGGAGGCAGCACGCTGCCAAAACCCCCGCGGGACAGCCTGTTCCCCTGGGGAGCAGCCACCCCACCCGGGGTGCCACGGGCTGGGGTGCAGGAGGTGATGGGAGCCCACCCAGGGGGTGTTCTGGGTGCTGCAGCCGTTTTGGTGGCCGGCTGAGGCTTGTCCTGTGGCATCGATGAGCAGGGAAATGGGGGCAAAATTCCCTGTCAGGATTCAGGAGATGAGTCCTACGAACTTGGAGAGCCCAGGATGGATTCTCCAGAGTGACACCAGGCTGGACACTGTGTGGCCACTGTTTAGGCTGGGTGTCACCTGCCCAGCTGCCCCACAAGATGCAATCCCAGGCAGCAGGACCGAGCCTGTCTGACCCACCATGGGGTACAGCAGGATGAGAAAGAGGTCAAACTCTGTTCCTCTCTGCAATGGACTCTCTGGCAGTTTCCAGTGCTCCCTTAAAGCTGGGCTACTCTATTTATCATTTCCCTTGAGGAATAATTTCCAGGCTCTCTTGCCCCCTTACTGATCCCTGCCAGTGACAGAGGGCAATGGGGCTGACCTCAGCCCTTTCTCAACGCAGGATTAGCTAAGCTGGCTCCTCAGAGATACAGCCCAAACCCATGCCAGCTCCCCTAAATCTCCAGAGAACCACGATTTCACCACTGCTGTCCTGCTGTGGGACAAGGTGAGAAGGCAGGGGGCTGGCAGGGTTTGAAACCCTTCCAACGGTTTCAAGTGGGGTTTGCTTGGGAACAAAGTGTCCTGTAGCCACCCTGAAGTCACTTGGTTGGGGGAAAGCATCTGCCTAGTGTGGGGATGCAGCAAAACTCCTCAGAAACGCTATTGCTGCTGAAGGAACACGAAGGGAGGATGGTTTGGTGCTGTACCCCTGTCCTGCCAGCCATGGTGGGCAGCGAGGTCCCCTCTCTCCCAGGGCACTGCGGGTGAGTTATCCTGAGCTGCCACAAGCCTTGTGCTGCTGTGTGCACTAGTGCTGCCGGCTTCTGCTCCCAAAAAGAAGAGCTGTGGCAGGGGAAAAGCCATCTGGGCCAAAAGCTGCTTTCCTGGCTGGCATGTGGAGGCTCTGAGGCACACACACACACACAAACCCATGGAAATGCAGAGGTAGGAAAGGACGTGCTGCCCTGAGGAGCAGCGTGCTCGGCTGCCTGCTCTGGCTGCTGAGCACCCCTGCAAGTGCCTGAGCTCTGCTCCTCTGAAACCCTTGGGATCTGGGTGGCAGGCAGGATGCAAATCCTGGGACCGCTTTTCCAAACCTCTTGGCCTGGGGTTTTGTGAGAGCCGGCTTTCTCGTAGGATTCCTGCTCTGGGCTTGACGGGTTGGAAATACTGCAAGAGAAGCCCTTTTTCTGTTTTGTTTTGGGTTTTTTTTTTCCCCCTGATGTTTGTGTCTTTCCACTTCTGTCTCTGGCCAAGGCAAGCAGTGCCAAGGCACAAGGGCCAGGCACACCCAGAGGGAGGAATGGAGAAGCAAAGCACTCTCAACCCACAGGACAACAGGGACAGAACACAAACCCGGTGGTGGGAGAGGGGAAGAGGAGGATTTTCTTACCAGCCCTGGATGAGGGATGGCTGTCCTCACAGGGATTCATGGAATCATCGAATGGTTTGGATTAGAAAGGACCTTGAAGATCTTCCAGTCCCCCCCCTGCCATGGGCAGGGACACCTTCCACTAGACCAGGTTATTCCAAGCCCCATCCAGCCTGTCTTTGAACACTTCCAGGGATGGGGCCCCCACAACTTCTTTGGGCAACCTGTGTCAGTGCTTCACCACCCTCTGAATTAAGAATTTCTTCCTAACATACAATCTAAGCCTGCCCTCTGTCAGTTTAAAACCATTGCAACTTATCCTGTTAATGTCTTTGTCAAAAGTCCCTCCCCAACGTCCTTGGAAGCCCCTTTTCCATGCTGGAAGTTTCCTGGACCCAAGGCCAGTATCATGGCTCCAGTTCAGCCCCCTATCTCCTGCTCCTTCACTGATGCTGGGTCACCTTGGGAGAGGTGAGGAGGGTCTGCACGGGGGGTTCACACAGGATTCCCACCCCTTCCCAGCCCCATGGATGGCTCTCCCTGCCCCTGCTTTGAGCAGGAATATGGGCTCCAGCTGCACCAGTGGAAAAGGCTCCAGCTCCCAAAAAGCAGCAAAGGATCAAAGCTTTCGAAACACTCAGGGCATTTGGCCTGGGAGGTTTTGTTCTGACTATTTATAGCAGTTGGGGCCAAGCGAGTTCAGAGTTGGAGGAAAACTTTTCCAAAGCTGGGGGCCATTTGGATGAGGGAGGGGGAAAGGGAGTTCAGCCAGGCCCGTTTCCAGCAAATGTTGACTCCTTCCCTTAGGTATGTGTTGCTATCCATGACACACTAACAACAGCTCCGCACACAAGTGCCTGGCTGGCCCTGTAAAGGTTGAAACAAAAATGTGAATTGGCTGGGAAGGAGAACGTGGAAAAGAGAAAGTTTCCAAACAGCAAAGCTGTAGCACTTGAAAGCGAAAACTTTCCTTCCCAGCTTGTTTTCATCCTCCAGTCAACATCTTTCAATTACAAATGCACCGGGATTGCTTTCCAGGGGAAAGCTGGTGATGATTTTAGGGCAGAAAGACCAAATTATGGTTTCCTGAAGCTGTGCTTGGAAATAGAGAAGAGGGGCCTTTTAATCTTCAAGGTGAATTTTTCTGTGCTGTTGCTAAAGAGCACTTCATTTTCCTGTGCTACCCAGCAAAGCCAAGCTTAAACTCTGAGCAAGCAAACCAACACAACATCCTTTAAATCCTGTCACCCAGACCATGAAGGCAGAGCTGGGGTTTTCCTGCCTGCCAAGTGAATTGTGCTGCTGTTTAGTCGTGAGGAGCACGAGCAGGGTGCTTTAGATACACACCACGGCTTTTTGCATGCCTAGCTCTGCTCTCTTGACTTGAGGCACTCAGTGTAGGTTATAAAAATATCCCTCTAATTACCAGTAGCTTCCCAGCCGCACTCAGCATCTCCCTTTCTCCTAGGAAAAGGGTGCAATTAGGTTGGCAGGTAATTATAATCAGCCTAATGAGTGGATGGCCCGAGGGAGGTGGGTTTGGCGGCGGGGTGGTGTCCAGCCCAGGTGGGCTGTTACTGGGAGGGATGTTATGCTCTTTCCTGGCACGGGTGGTATGGGTTTTCTCCATGCTGTAAGAGCTGGGTGCTGCATCAACAGCACTGGAAGTGTTGGGTGTTAAAAAAAGAGAATTGGGAGACCTGGAATACAGGAGCAACACGAATGATATGAAGAGCAGCACTGTAAAACACAACATCTTTGAGCTTGAGGAGCAACAACACATTGTAAGATAGGACTTTGCATTGTATGGAGGTACCAGAGAAGGTCTTCTGGCTGTCTGTGGATCTCACAGTGCCTGGGAGCCACTGCCTCAATGCTGTCATGAAAAAGGTAGATGCATCCTTAGATGACTCGGGTGACAAGGCCTCTCTGTTGATCTTAAAACCCTCAGGGCAAGAGTCTCCAAGACCTCCACTGGGACAGCAGATACAAACCTGATCATCCTTTCCTAGGAAATGTAAAGAGTGGAGCAAGTACAAAGGAAATCAACTGTCCTGGTTGTGCCATGGGTGAATTTGTTGTGAGGGTCAGATGTGTCCTGCTTTCATTTTGTTTTTTTTCAACGTGGCAGAGATGTGCTCTGAGCTCAGTTTCCACCCTTACCCAGCAGAAGAAAATGTTCTTCTCATTTTTTTGCCTCCTAATGATGATGATGATGATGACCATTCCACCTCGTTTTGAACGTGTCCTTACCATGAAAGACCCTTCTTGTGCTCGGCACTAATGTTCCCAACTCTTGACTTGGAAGGGCTACACTGGCCAACTGTACAGTCACTGGTTCACTGAGAGGCTGTCTGCTCTGCAATTAACAGACTAAATGCCCACCATTGTGGCTGGAAAGAAGTTTTAATTAAAATCCCTTGGTATTGGCTTCGACCAGCCCGTGGAGTGAATGGGAAGAGGGCGGAAGGGCCAGGTCAGTGACTTGGGTCACCCCAGGAGAGCATCCACTGAGCTGACACTCAGCACAAGGAAGGGCCTGGTTTATAATTGCATGGGATTGTGATTTTTTTTTCCCTTGAGTGACCTGCCCAATGGACAGTTCCAAGCTGATAGGAGCACAGATACTGCCAACCCAAAGTTGGGATAGGTCCACAGGTTGTTTGAGCCCTAATGAGGAACCGTGAATAGAAGCTCACATCCACAAGGGAAAAACACCTCACTTCCTTCTCTAATGAGCGTGGCTCTCCAAATCCTTTTGTCTTGGGCTTTGCTTGGCTTTCAGAGGTGCCAAGGGCTGCATCTTCCAAGCTGCTGCCACCTACCCCATCTTCTCTCTGATGGCCACCGGGAAGGTGCCAGGTGGCCGAGGCGGACCTGCAGCGTGTTTGTGGTGGTGGCACGGGTTAAGCAATGTCCTTTGAGGGTGACACCCCCTTGGATGGGCTCTGGTTGGTGTCTCCCAGGTGGAAGTTGCCCTCCATGTGCTCACCAGGGGCATGCTGAGCCCTGGACAAACCACACACCCCAAAAGTGTAACCACAGGTGCTCCTCTAACGAGTGAGTGTCAGTTCCTCCCCAGGACAAAGTGCATCAATTAATGCAAATATCACGCAGGAAGTGCCAGGAAACTGGAACCAGGATGGCTTTCCTGGTTGTCTGCACGGAGCAAGTCCTGCTTGCTGTCATGATCCTCTTTATATTCCCTCTGCTCAGGGTGGGGTGATGAACTTTCTGGTTTGCACACTAATGAGCAGGCAAAATTAAGAAATATAGAAAACCTAATGGGTGTTAGCCCCATAACTTGTCACCTGAAGTTCAGCATGAGGGTCCTACCAACCCATGTTTTCCCTTGACAAAGCAGCAGAGCCCTGAAGATGCTCTTTAAAATGTTACTCCAAAATCCCTTTTTATTGTTTATTTTTTCTAAGCTTGTTAAGGTAATTTGAGAGGTTTTCCTCCCAACCCCGTCCCCTCCACCTTGGACTCCTGCACCTTTCCTTCAGACTTTTTCCAGAGGCACCCCAGACCTTCATGCAGGATGATGTAGAGAGCATCTGGCACAGCCTTCTGGGAAAGGGATTTAATTTTCTCTTGGGCTCTGGCCTAAAGAAATCAATTTGCTTTCACATGTTGTAAGGAAAGAGGGAAAATAAAAAATCATTTTCTGCTGCCATTGAAGTTTCTGGCTGCTGTTTCAGGTTTAATTTTGTGCTGTGAAGCTGCGTGGGAGCGCTGAGCAGCTTTGGAATTTCTCAGCCCGTGCTGATGGTGGACGAGACCTTGTCCAGGTGAGCCCAGGCTACACCTGCACGTGGCCAGGACGGGTGCAGGTGCCCAGGGTGCCCATCCTGCGGGCAGGGAGGGAGAGGGGGCAGTTCAAGTGGCAGGGGCTGGAAAATGGGGACATCCCCAGTAGTAAAGCACAGCAGGGGTGGTTCCAGGGAATGCTCAGAGAGGCTTCAGGACTGGGCAAAACATCCTGCTGGGATCAGTTTAGCCCTGTGCTGGGCCAGCCACCTGGGATGAAATTAGCATTTGGGGGCAAGTGGCAGGGGGGTTTTTCACTGTCCCCGTAGAAAAACGCCATTTTTGCTGCCCAAGTGTAGCAGACAAAGAGGTTGGCTGTGTTTTCGCCTTTCCTTTCAATCCCCTTTCTGCACGGTAACACTTTCTACTTCCAGACCCTGTTCTCTATCTTTTTTTTTAAACTTCCTTTCCCCCTCCTATTTCCTCTCCCTTCCCTCCCCCCACGCCAAACACCCCCTGGGATGCACACAGCCCTTGCCCCTTTCGCGGGGTCCCCACGCTGGCAGCGTGCCAGGGAGGTGCCAAGGCGATGCCAGCGCTTCCTGCTCCCTCCCTGGCAGCACAATGGGGACATTCAGGCGGGCACCGCGTAGCCCAGCACCAACCCAGAGCCACC
>VZTF01000907.1:299315-327219 GCA_013397755.1 Cnemophilus loriae | reverse complement strand
AAACCATTCCATGCTTCCACGGTTAGGAGCTAAATTATCGGAGTACCACACTCCACGGGACTAAATGCAGACGTGTTCTTCTGCTGATTCCCGAGGTATTTTTTTCCCTCAGCACAGTTCTGAGAGGGTCCATTTTCATTGTTTAAGCAGAACGACAAGAGGAAGCAGCAGAACTGCCCAGGTTTCATCCCTGGAGCGTGTAACCCTCCTTTTTTTTAAACAGTAGTCACAGCAACCGAAAGACAAAAGACATTCCTTGCAATCCTCGCTCAAAGAGGACAGGAAATTCCTTTCCTTAGTCCAAATTCTCCTGCTGGGTGAGAGTCAAGTGCAGGGCTTTCAGGCCCAACGATTCCTTTCGGGGTGAGTCCTCACTCTGGGGACAGCAGGGTTTCTTTGTGGATACTTTGAAACCATTGAATTTCACAGGAAGGTTCTTGTATCTGGTGATCTTGGGTTGTTATGAGGATTTCGTGTGTCTCAGTGACTAATTCCCTGACAGGATTCCTCTTCCTTTGCTCAGTTTTTCCCAACCCGCCCCCCCCCCCCAAAAAAAAAAGATTTGTAATGTGTTTATTTATCTCTGAAGGGCAGAGGTGGGGGTTTGAGACACTTGGACGTTTTATTTAATGCCTCAAGCGTGTCCTGCAATTTAAGCCTGTAATCTGGGATTCCTGTGAGCAGGATTTGTAGAATTTGGGACTCCTGAGAGCGGTTTTGGGGGAGAGGGCACAGCCTGGGGGGGTTTCCAATCATTGAGGTGCTGCTTGAGGGAACACTCAGGGATGAAGGATTGGTTGGGAGCTGAAACAGTCAAGAACAGAGATCAAATTGTGGTGGTTTGGCCTTCCCTGTGAAATTCCAGCATCTTTGAGGCGCGGCTGAGTTCCTTTTATTGAGGATGTCGCTTTTGCCGGCAGGTCGGAGCTGACTGCTGCTGATTCCTCCTCTGGAAGGGCTGAGCGAAGGCCACCAGCAGCAGATGAGTCTCTAGAGCTGGAAGCAGAGCTGCAGGAAGCACCATGGGAGACGGTTCCCCTCCTTCCCCTGGGCTCTGCCAGGAGCCCAAGCAGGACCCCGTTCCCGGGGCCAAGAGGTTGTCGGATTCCGCAGAGCAGGCGCAGGCCCTGCAGTCAGCTAAGAAAGCCTGTGTGCTGGGCCGCGGCCGCAGCACCCCAGAGCCAGCAGGGAACCCTCTGTTCCCTTCCCCAGGCTCTGGCTGCTCCCTTTTCCTGGATGACAGCGGCCACGACGCCCTCGGCGCCGGTTTTTCCGTGTCCAAATACGACGACGTGGCCATTTCGCTGGACACCAGCCGGTGTTTCGACGACAGCGAGCTGGACGACTCCCTGCTGGAGCTGTCAGGCAGCGACAAGGGGAATTCTCCCTTCGATTACACCGAGGAAGAGATCCAGGAAATCTTGGCAGACGATTCCGTGGAAGCTGAGCAGCAGCACCTCGCTGGTGAAAGCCACCTGAGCCAAAGCGCGAGCGGGGAGAGCGAGAAGGCCGAGAGCGGCGGCTGCACCGCGGGCGCGTCGCTCAGCGAGGCGGCCTCGGGGGTCACAGAGGAACCAGGGGAACCCCGGGAGCATCCCTCAGGCAGCTCTGGGTGTGATCCTGGCTTTTTGGGTGGCAGTGCTGCTCTGGATGAGGCCCAGCTGCAGCAGGAGCTGGACCTTGACCTGCAGGAGCTGCTGAGCCTGAGCCCGTTCGCCGCCGCCAGCTCTGACGAGGCTCCGGAGGAAAATAACCTGGAGAGAGAAACTTTGGATGCAATGATAGATGATTGCTTGGGATATTCCACAGCTGCTGGCAGCTGCCTTCCCGAAAAATCCTCGGAAGGGGCGATGCCTAAAGGCCAGGAAAGCCTGGCTCAGGATTGCTCAGCGAGATCCGTGCCCTTGTCCGACCTTCCCTGTGGCCAGAGCACAGGGGATGAGAGTGCAGCATCTGTGTTGCCACCAAAGAGAGAACTTCCCGAAGCAGCAACGAGCTGCTCCTCGAGGAAATCAGACTCTCCAGAGGATGCTGAAGGGGAATCCACGGGAGCTGAGCAGCCATCAGGCAGCACTAAAGTAAACTCGCATCTTAATTCTTGTAA
The DNA here is from genome assembly GCA_013397755.1 of Cnemophilus loriae. NCBI lineage: Eukaryota > Metazoa > Chordata > Aves > Passeriformes > Corvidae > Cnemophilus > Cnemophilus loriae. The sequence goes on along the minus strand of VZTF01000907.1, from coordinate 325,115 downwards.
CTTGGATGGTTTTAATCCCATCCCTTTGGATTTGTACCTATGGTTGTTTCCATGTGCACACAAGTGCTGTGTTTACACAGGGGAGGTTTTTCAAGTGGATTTTTATATAACTCTATAAGCAAAACTTACATGGGAAAGTTTTATTCCACATTAATCCCCTTTTTTCCTTCCCTTGCCAGTTAAGTGACTCAGCTGCAGGCCAGACTGGGCAGGAAGAGACAATCAGCGGGAAGAAAAGTGCCAAAGTCATTCCTGTCCCACAGGAGGAGGAAGAAAGGTGATTTCTTAGGAAATCTGCACTTTGGAAAACATCCCAGCTGTTTCCTCCACCTCTTTGTTGGCCGCGTGTTGCTGGGTTTATTTTTATTTTTCAATTAAGTCGCACGGGAATAGTGGGGAAACAATGAATATTTCACTCTGTAAGATACCGGAAGAGGGAAAAGAATATCGGGAAATGGGAAAGGAGGCGGGTCAGGCGGTTTTGGGCCGTGGTCTGCGGGCAGGAGAGGGGATGTTTGTGCCGCTCCGGCTCCCTGGCCGCGCCTCCCGGAGCGGTTCCCTGCAGGTGGCAGCAGCAGAGCGGCTCGGGATGTTGCTCCTGCTCTTCCCCGCTCCTGGAGGCGGCTCATCGAGGCTTTTCCCCCGCGTTCAGGGCATCGGTGGCCTTGAGTGGTGTGAAAAAGCTGCTTTTGGGAGCTCCTGGCGTGGTCGGCAGGGCGGTGACCCTGCTGGGTGGCTCGGCTGCTTTGCTCTCGGCGTGTTCGATCTTTGCAGCTTTACTCAAAGAAATATTTTTATTTTTTTCAATCCCAGAACGGTGCTACAAGAATGTCATGTCTGCTGCAGTTCTGCAGGGCTCTTTGCCCTCTGTCAGCTGTCAACCTAATTTAACAAATAATCTAAACGAAAAATTAACACCATTTATTATTTTTAAGGCCGAAACAACGGACCTGCATTTCAGAAGTGCAGCCTGAGCAAAAGAAACGTTTCTCCCCAGGCTGTGCCAATCCAAGTGAGGAAAAGTGTGGCTATTACCTCAGGTAACCCCCAGGTGGGATGGGATGAGGCTGGTGGGGAGGGAAGAATTGATATCCTGGCTGGCTGGGCTTGTATTGTTTGGAGTGTGTTTGTTTTCAGAGGGGAATAAAAAGTGCCTGTGACGTTTGCTCTGTGCACAAAATTCCTGCACAGGAACCAGCCTGGCTCAGAGGAGTTTCAGAGATATTTGGGAAATGTAGTAAAGGGGGTTTGGTGTGGAAGAATCAGGGATGCTCCCAAAGCAGGTTTGTATTCCCTGGGAAAAGCAGAGCTGAGCTCTGGCTTGTTCTGTTGGGGATTAACTTGATCTTGTCAGTTCACAACTATCCCAGAATCAGCAAAATTGAAAAGTCCTTCAAGAACATCGAGTTCCCATTTTATCACCAGCCCAGAGCACTGAGTGCCACATCCAGACCTTCCCTGGACACCTCCAGGACTCCACCACCTCCCTGAAACCTCTGAACTCTCACTGGGGGAATCTTGAGCTCCAGTGCTGAGCTTTGGACTCACACTGGGGGAATCTTGAGCTCCAGAGCTGAGATTTGGGTTTATTTTTGACACTTTCTCTGTGTTGCCTCAGTGGTGTCATCCAAGAGGCACCGACTGCGGGGGTGTGGAAAGGAAGGTGTTGCAAAGAGCAGGTTTGGATTTCAGCTCATGGGTGGCAGCTGATGGGTAGGACTGGGATGTTCTGAGAGGCAAAATATTCTGGTAGCTTGCAGCCACAGCTCCCCGTGGTTATTTTGAGAGTTCATGGGTGCAATAATTGCCATTTCTTGCGAGGCACAAGAAGCTGACAGTCGTGTGTGTGGAGCCTGCACTTAGGCAGGCAGCAGGAGCAGCTGCATCGCCACGGGGCTGCTTGCAGAGGATGAATCCAGCATAAGTAATGCAGAGGGGACGAGGCAAGGAAAGCTAAAATGGCCTGTTTTCTCTTGCTTTCAAATTAAAAATGCAAGACGTATGTTGTGAGTCACACGAAATCAGGCAGGAGCTCTAAATGAGTGAAATCGAGCTCTCTTTTGCTGGGGAAGAACATTGTCTGTGATGCACACAATTTGATTTTCTTATTAGTGCAAACCTTTCTTATTCCAAATAGCTGCAGGCTTGGAATTCAGCCCGACAGACAGCGTGGGCTCTGCCAGTTTTGTCCCAGATGAAAAGCTCCTCGGTGGGCTGGCAGTGCCCTGGGTGCCGTTCCCCTGCACCTGCATCTGCAGCAGTGTCCTGGCTGTGTCATTTGCATGGGAAGTGCTGAGTGATCCCAAGGAATTCAGGGAGGAAAATGAGCAGCTTTAGAGCCAGCAAGGGAATTCCTTCTAACTAATAGATTGCTGCTGCAAATCTTCGGCTCTGTTTTGAGTTGCAAATCTCCTGGCAGTTGTCTCGGGGTAATGTTTGCTTTGCTATCCCATCTTTTACGTAATCTGTCTGCTCTTCCTTGGATGCTGGCTCTTGCTGCTGTGCTGTCTGAGGGAATTCCAAGCTGGCTACAGCAGAGATTTTGTCTTTTCCCTTATCTGCACCGTGTCTTGCACTGGCAGGAGATACAACTTTCATATATATATATATAAAAATACATTTTTCATATATATCTCTTATATATCTGCATATATCTCATATATATTCTTATATTGGGTGACTGAGTGCTAAAAGTCACACTGACCAGTTGGAAAAAAAATCCTTTTGTATTCAGAATAAACTTCTCACATCGAGCCACCTCTGGTGTGTTGGGAGACAACCCCGTGGCTCTACTGGTGCTTCCTCTCCTTCTGCTTTCTAGATGCTGTTAAATCCTAATATATTCATTTATTTGCAGCTTCCTCATGGAATTTAAATGCTGCTGAGGCTGTGCTGGAGCAGATGTAAAAATGAGATGTGATTTGAGCATCTGCTTGGCAATGGGGGGCTGATAATTGACCACATAAGATTTCTGCCAGCTGACCATTTGTCAGTGTTTGCACTTTGTTATTGCCCTTTACCCAGCAGCAAATGGAATTATTTCCTTCCTGATGAGATCCTCCTTGGCAATTCTGGGGTTGTATCAGCTACACAAACAATGAGGCTCCTAAAACTGCGTTATTTGGAGCAGAATCACAGAATGGGTCGGGTTGAAGGGACCTTAAAGATCGTCCTGTTCCAGCCTCTGCCATGAGCAGGGAACCTTCCACTGCTCCAGGCACCCCTGGGAAGCTGAGCTGGCTCCTGTCTGACCTCCATCCATATTTTTTTCCCAACCAGGACTCCATCAGGAGCTCTCCTTGAAGCTTGGCATGCTTGCTAGAGGTTTTTTGATGCTTTTAAAAATTTTATCAGACTTCTCACAACCTGGCAGCAACCAGATAAATTATTTCCTTGGATCTCCCTAGAATCAAAGGGAGAGGAGGAGGAAATACCTTATAAAGAGGCACAAACCATCTGGTCTCACTGTAATAACAAAGATCAATATCTTAAAAAAAAAAACCCAGTGTGTTTAAGGTGATGGAAAGGGAGAGCAGTGTCAGGGAACATATGGAGAAACAAATCTGTGAAATACAAATGTACTCTTTGCTAGCAGGCTCTGCCTTGAAAGACTCTGAGCTCTTGATTGATGCTGAGCTGGCTGAGGGGAGAAAAAAAAAACCAACAAAACCTTAATCTTGAAGCAGTTTTTACCTGCCCAAATTAATTTTGCTTGGATGGAGAGCGGGCAGGGAAGGTGCAGGGCTGGGGCTGTGCTGACATAAAGGAGGAATTGCATTTAGTGGCTGAGCTCAGGAGGGAGATTTCACTTCCAAGCAAATGAAATCCACCTCCAAACCCTAAATTTCGAGAGATGTGGGATGGGGTAGGAATTGATAAAGCAGATTTCTACGTTTGTGGGGAGAAGTTGCCTGGTTCAGAGGGTGATACTCCTGGTCCGGGGGCTTCTCTGGTGGCAAAGCTGAAATAATCAGAGCTCCTGCTTTCTAAATGAGAGGAACTTGCCTGAAAACCTCATCCCAAATCTGCAGTTTGGTCTCAGCTGTTGTGGAAGGAGCGAGGATGTGCCCAAGGAGAAAGAACTCCGAAGGTTTTGTTCACTGTTCCGTGGCAGCTGAGTTTATCCAACCCCCTTTCCTCAGGCCAGAAGGACTCCAAGCCCTGGTGTGGATGGTGAGGCACTGGGATAAGTTCCTCCAAATATTTGGTGGGATTAATCTGCCCTGGGACTTCCCCTCTTGGAGAGGAGCTCCGATCTTTTCCTGGAGTGAGTCAGGGCTAAGGTTTGTCTAAGTCCTCGTCTCTCAGGGGTGAAAAGTGCACCCCTGGCAGCAGGAAATGTTCCCTCTGTTTTTATGACCCGTTTCACCTCTGACTCAGAAGGCCAAGGGAGGGAACTGAGATGCAGGAAGGCTCAAAATCTGTAAAAAAGTTGTGATTTCTTGTACACTTATTGCAGACAATGGGAGCTGCTGTGTACGGTGAGAGTTGGCCTTGGAGAACCTCCCTTCCTCCCAAACAACCCGTGGATTTCTCAAGAAAAACTGCTAAAAATCCCTTCTAGAAGTGTCCATTTTGGGCAAGAACTTGGGGAAATAGGAGTTGATCGTGCAGTTTCTGAAGGAGACCTGAGACTGCTCGGGAGACGCCGCGTGCCCTGGGGAGGAGCCGTGCTTCACACCCAGCACGTGACTGCAGGATGGAAAATCCTTGGAGTTTGGACTGGGCAAGGACACGCTGTGTGCTGTGAGCCCCTGGGAAGGATGGGCTTCAGCAAGGGCAATATTCCAGGGAATTGGCTTTTCCCTGAGCTCTGGGTGGAATCCAGACCAAGCTGAGCCCTTCTGGTCGCTGCCTGTTCTTGCTGAGCAGTGAAAAGAAAACCCTCAGTGCTGTGGCAGAGGTGACAACCCCGTGCCAGGCAGAAGTTCCTGCTCCAAACCAGATGTTTGCACGGTGGTTTTACAGGTGTGACCCTCCATGGTTGGATTTTGCTTCGAAAACCAGATGGTTCTGCAGTTCAGAAATGTGATTTCCTGAGTTAGGCTCATCCCTGTGCATAAACAAGATAAAAATAAGGCAGCAAAGTTGTTTTTTTTTCAAAACACAGATGGGGCAGAGCAGCCTCTAATGTGTCAAAGCTTTGTAGCACTCTGAGGCCTGCAGATAACCAAGCCCCTTGAAGTGGTTTGGGTTTTAATCTTGCTTTTCTGAGGCTGCCTAAAGTTTGTGGGGTTTTGTCTTGCTATTTCAGAACGTGCAGGTGAGAGGGTTTAACTCTGTGAAGAAAATTTACTTTTTGTTTGAAGCTGAACCTTCAGCCTTTGTGGTGGACCAGGGAGGAAGAGCTTTGCAAAGAAAGGTAGTGAAGCACCAGGCAGAATTCCTGGAAGGAACTTTGATGTTCTCACTTCTCAAGGTGCCTTCTTAGGATGTGGTTTCACTTTGAAAACCTTCTACCAAGAAAATCAGGTACCAGCTGCGAGCCCCAAGGAAATGGAGATTTATTTTCAGAGATGCTGCTGCTCCAGCCCCTCGTCCAAATGCTCCTCTTGTGTTTGTTTTAGATTTTTGACCGACTTTTTTCACACAAATTCCCCAAATTCCAACCCCTACACAGTGACTGAGCAAGAACTTGGCCAAACATGATTTCCAGAGAATTCCTGAGCACTTCCAGTGCAGCCCCGTTGGATTTTGCTGCTGAGGGACTGTGCTGGTTCTTGTTCTGCATTTCGAGGTGTTAATTGGTCTGGTTTTCAGTGGTTTTAAGATTCATTTGTAACTTCTTCTGCAAAAGCATTTCATGAGATTTCCACTTGAGTTTATAACTATTTTGCAGCTTTTAGATGTCATTTTCTTCTTTCCTGTGCTACTGAGCAACTCCAAATGAGTTGGAGGTGGAGAGGTTGATCCTCCCAATGTTCTTCCCAGGGGTGCCAGCAGGGCCTTGTGACTCCTTTAGGTATTTATAGGTGGAATTTTGGAGAGCAAATTAAGTTTATTCAGGCAGCAAATCATCTTATATTTTTATCATAGCAATCTGACTATTTTTGGAGATGCTTTTGGCTCGTGTGATCTTAAAGAAATCAAAACTTAGGCTCAGCACTGATGGTTTTTAGCGTTGTGGTTCAGAGATTTTATTCTGTGGCACCCAGAGCGGGACAGGAGGAAGTGGCTTTGGAAAACAGGCAAAGTTTCTCCCTGCCCTGAATGTGCAGCGACTGAGACAGGGAGAATTTGTCCAAAGGATCAGCAGTGGAGCTTGGAGCACAGCCTAACTCCCAGCTCTCCCAGAATCCAGGCAGGAAGGAATCCATGGGCAGCACTTCTGGGGCTGGGGCACGGTCAGTGTCAGGGCTTTGTGACCTCCTCCAGTGCTATCAGGTCCTTGATGCCACCAGAGCTTCTCAGGTGACTTTTACCTCTGGAAATTTTATTTAGGGAGAGCTTTGCATTGAGGGAGAAGGAGAAATCCCTTGGAAGCAGGTGGTTCTCAGCTTTTAAGCCAGTCAACCCCACAAATTAGGTTCTTTGGAAAAAGAATCATTTACCTGTGGTCTGAGGGCAGTTTCACCTGATGTCCGTGGAATTCCGGGATGGTTTGAGTTGGAAGAGACGTAAAGCTCATCCAGTCCACCCGTGTCAGGGCAGGGACACCTCCCACTATCCCAGCTCGTTCCAATCCCTGTCCAACCCGGCCTTGGACACTTCCAGAGATGGAAATTCTTCTCATCAAGCAGCTCCTGACCGTGCCAGGGAGGAGCTGATGGTGTGTCCAGGGGTGCTGTGGCCCAGAGCAGCTCGGGCAGGAGGGGGTTTGTGTTGGGAGCCCTGCCATGGGGCAGCTCAGCCCTCTGGGGAGGATTTAGGGCTTCTGGGCAGCTTTGGGGCTGCAAATTTCCCTCTTTGGCACTGCGAGTGATTCACATCTGAATGGTGGAGAGGGGAGGGAGGGATTGTGGGGTCAGCCTTCATGGAAGGACAGAGTGTTTTGCTGAGTGTTTGCTGCTAGAGAGTAGCCAAGGGCCCCGCTGATGATTTTTGCTGTAGTGGAACCCAGCGACATCAATAAAAACTGGAATAAAACTGGCTTTGTGCAAGCCCTGCGTGAGCTCTGATGAAATGGCTCACAATTAAAAATTTAATAGCGTTCTTCGATGTATTGCAGCCAGCCAACAGCAGCTGGAAAACAATGAGACTGAAATGAAACCACTCTGGGGGGGGTTTTTTCTGCCTTCCCCTCAAAAACTAACCAGCTCTTCCCTACTTTTGTGCCGTGAGGAGGAAGAAATTACATCCTGAAACGGGAAATAGTGGAAGCTGATCACATTCTCCCTTTGGTTTGAGAGGATATTTAGGTGCAGAACAGGTCTGGATGGTATAAATAAGGTTTTATTTAGCAGTTGGTGGCACTAAAAGTGGGGGGTTTTGTGAGTTCAAAAGGACAACGGTGCTGCAAAGTGTCAAATGGCATCGTGGGGCTCTGTCGTTATTGCCTCTGCATCCAGCGTGTCCGGATTCCAAGGAAAAAGAGGATTTTTCTGGCTGCCAGCTTTGCTGCCTCCATCTGGGAATCTGCAATTCAAGCTGTGCCTTCCCCGGCTCTGTCACTGCTAATGAGGATTCTTCATTTGGAACTTACTTCACCAAAATCGAGGCTGCCGAAGGGGAATCCAGAATCCTTTTTCCTCGAGACGTGTGGGCTGCAGCACCACCAAGGGGGAACAGCATCATTTGAATCCCTGAGGTCACCAGCCAATCCAACAGACGCCAGATTTGTGGAGGAAACAGGAGATATTTCAGCATAACAAGCGCGTTGATCAGGCAGCTTTTTAACAAACGCTGGAAAAGCTGATTGAATTCGGTCAGCTCTGCTTCCAGACGAGGCTGTAATAGCTCATTACACGTCGTTAGGAAGCTTTTTTTTTTCCCCTGCAAATCTGAGGGAAATTACATTTGGTGGAACATATGGTGTCATCTTCAGCTCTCTCTCCTCGGCAAGCGCGGGCCTCGCCGAGGTGCCGCGTTTTGCTGGGGAGGATGGATGTGCAGCTGTGACATTGGCTTTGGAGCGATGTCACCTTTCACATCCTTGGCAAACTCTGGCAGCACCAGCCCGTTCCTCTGCACTGGCATCTCCTCCAGAAAAGCCATTACCAGCTGAGATGGTGCTAACACTTTCCGCCGTGTAGGTGTTTCCTCCTCGGGTTCCGTTGAAGTGGCAGGGAATCAAATGCCTCGTGTTGCCGTTTTCCTCGGAGCACGGAGCCTGTGCCGGTGCCTGGGGGCCCGGGGGAGGGGGTGACGAGCGGCTGGGGCTGTGTTGTGAGTTGGAAGGACACGCCGTGCAGGATTGTTTGCTCCACACTTCCTCCCGCGGCTCCTCTTTTGTTAAACTCGTGGGGGAGGAATCTATTGGCTGAATTGGACTTGTAGGCATAATATTACAGTGCTTGGAAAGGAGGGGGGCGAGCGGGGCTGAGCTCGAAACACGCCCCGGGAGTGCTGGCAAAGGGTTCTGTTTGCAGCTCCTCGCTCCCATCGTGCCCCGAGTCTCTGCTCAGTTGGTTCCTGGAAATCCACGGGATTCATCCCGAGGCAGCTGCGAGGGCTTTGCTTTGGGAGATCAGCAGGCAATGAGCCTCTCTGGGATCCCTGGCACACCAGCCCACTCCCGCTCGCTGCTTTTCAGTATTTATTGAAACCTCCCTTTTCCAGCTCCTGCTTCCAACACAATGAGTCAAAGTCAGCAGTCAGGGCAAAAACCCGTGGGGGGACGTGGGTGGTCTGTGGGGTGTGTTCTGCTGTGGCCCAGCATGACTTCCCTCAGTGTGTCTTGGGTTTATTTTTGCTTCATCTCTTGCCTTTATTGACTGTAAAACACCTCAGGAGTATCTTTTGGCAGCTGCTGATGGGAGCGAGGTCTCTGTTCTAGAGATGGGTTTAGGATTGAACTCACACAGTGCCTGACTCTCATGGCTTACACTGGAATTTAATACCCAGACAGCAGTTAAAGCTTTGATGTTTATGACCCTCAGAACAGCAGCATTTTAAGGAACTTTCTTCTCCTATAACCTTTTCCTGAAGTGTGGACTTGCTCCATCACTTCAGTTCAGAGCAGCTGAAAAATTTCCTTGAAGGGAATCACTTGAACTGAGTGGTTTGGAGTCCCTGTCTGAGATGAATTCTGCCAGCCCACTTTTGTCTCCCCTCACAAAGAGCATTTCCTTACTCTCCAAACTTTGATGCAGTTATGGGGCATCAGAATAACCCTGGTGCCTTCTGCCACGTGTGAATATGAACTCTGCCTCACACTGACACTTTAAATTTAATTCTGTTCCACCAAATGAGTGATCACATCTCTGTCAGGAAAGAAACAGCTTAAACCTGTCCCTAGGGAACAACAACTGTGAGGGAAAAAAAAAAAATAAAGAGGAGGATATGGCCTGAATTCCCAGGGACAACTGGCTTTAAAAACAGCCACACACCCCTCAAACTGCCAAATTACCAGGCTGGATTTCCCCTGGAGCAGCTCTCCGAGGGCTTCTTGCTCGGCTGTCTGCTCCAGGATTAGGAGAGAGCATCTCCCTTATCGTTTTGCACATGCTGTACCATCTGTCCCAAACCTCCCTTTGTAGGGCTGTGGATTCCAAATGCTGTTTCTTTCTCGAGAGATAACAGACGTGGCTGAAGGATTTTGCTAGGTAGGGCTGGGGTGCTATTTATGGTGCAAGGTTTTTTTTGTCCTGCAGCCGCAGCCAACTCTGAACCTCACTGGGTTTCTCCACCCAGACACTGAGAAAATATTTTAGGTTGTATTTCTGTGTAGGTTTTAGGTCTGGGAAATAGACAGTCCCCCAGTTGTAGGGGGTGCATGCTGCTCAAAGCAAGTGAATATGGAATTATTAAATTCAGGCATTACAAGGACACGAGAGATGCCTTTAATCTTTTATTGTACATTATAAAATGTTTATTGCTCTGTCTGTATCAGAGGTGGTGACCTCTCCTTCTTGGTGATGGAAGAGTATGTTCAGGCAAAGGATCCTGGGGGAGACCTTTGGGGCTGGCCTGGCTGGAACCAGCACATCTGCAGGTGAACTTCCCATGCCTTTGTCCCAGAGCAGCTCTTTGGGAAAGGCTGGTGACAGGGGAACAGGAGAGGTGGCAGCTCCTCGCTGCCAGGCTGTTCCTTTGCAGGGACTCCCAAGCCAGGCTCGTCTGAGCGCAGCTTTGTTGAGACAAGCCCCAAACCTTCCTCAGGCCAACCTCTGTTGGCGTTTGATGGATCGAGTGGGATCCTGCCTCATCCCCTAGTGCATATGGAGTGGTCTTGTGGAGGAATTAAATAACTACAGATACCCCATGGCACACTACAAAGAGTAAATCTTTTTCATGTCATGGTCCTGCACCTGCCAGCTTTCCAGAGCACCAGCAATCCCCAGGGATCCTGCCAGCTTACAAACATCCAGCGCTTCCTAAGAGAGAGGAGAAGCCCAGCCCCTCTCCCATCCATCTTCATCCCTTTTTGGGAAGGGCTGTCTCCAGCAGACTCCTGCTGTTCCAACTTCACCAGAACAGCTCAGGCAGGATGTGTGAGGAGAACCAGCCCTTCCCACACAGAAACTTTCCTAAAAGAAGCGTTTTAAGAACTTAAGCCCTCACAAAAAGGCCCCTCAGGCCAGAGCCTTCCACAATAAGCAGCTCTTGCCCCTGGAGACCTTGCATAGCAACCGGTATCATCAGGTATTTTGTCTTTTTCTTTGTTGTTTTTTTTTTTTGCTGACTGGCTACATTTTTTATGGACCTTTTATCCCACTTGTGGTGGACTCAGGCCCAGCTGAAAATACCACGAAGAAAATGGTTGAAATTCTCCTGGAAGCTAAGTAACAGCTTCTGGTGTCCCCTCATGTTGGTCTGTGCCTCAGTGTTCCCCGGTTTTTCTGAGGTGAAGAGCACCAGTGTGAGAGAGGAGAGACAGCAACAGTGGAGAGTGTGCTGCAGCCTGGCTGGAGAACAACCAGGGAAGTTCTCCCGGTGGGAATGGAAACTGGGGGATGCCTTTTTGTTTGTTTGTTTGAAAAACCCACCTGCAAGACGTGTTACACGACACACATCGATGGACGAAGCAAGGCCCGAGCACGAAGCAGCCAAAATTTGGCTTCTCGGTGGTGTTTGCCATGAGCTCCCCTCCGTTCCTGCTCGGAGGGGGATGTGCCTGATGCCTGGGAATACTGTCGGGGTGGAGTGACAGTGAGACCAGAGAAAGACACAACAGAACCTTGTGCATTCCCAAAAAACAGGAAATCTGTCCCAGAAGATGGAGCGTGAGGGTGGAAAGGAGTGTGGGAGACATTGCTCCAACCCCAGTGATTCATGGATCACTCCAGCATCACTGATTCTTCTCCATCTTCTTTGTTTGGGTGTCAGGGTTGGTTTTTTTGCAGGATTTCCCTTCCTGGCCAGGTGTTTTACAGAACACGGATGAGGAGGTGGATGCCAGCGAGTGACAATCGCGAGGTCGTGTTTTCCAAATCGCTCCCGACAATGTTTCACCTCCCCAGTCATCACGGCTCAGAGGCAGGGAGTGAGAGTGAGGGATGGAGTCCATCTCTCAGGTGTCAGGCTGTCATGCTTCAATGATGTTCACTGAGGGCTTGTTTTTTGGAAACTAGGAGAGAAAACAAAGGGAAAAGGGATGTGTAGAAGGGAAAAATCACATCGGAGCTCAGTGCAGTCTGCAGGTCATGTTTTGTGAAAATTCTCGTTCCTACCCCTTCACGATGATGAAAAAGGGTCAGAGTTGGGGTTTTAGGCTTGTGGGCTTCATCACTGCTTCTAAACCATCATAAACCAGTGAACAATTTAAAATACTAAATAAATATGGTGGGGATGTGAACAGAAGCACGAGGAACTTAAATTAATTGAAATAAGTTGGGATAAATTAAAGGCTTGACCTAGTCACACTTTAACATCGTGTGTGCTACCATCCTTGCTGCTGCTGATTAACTCTCCAGTTAATTACAAGAGCAGTGTCCTCTTTGCCCCGTGCCACATGAGGACTGCTGTGGGAGGACCCATTTTTTTCCTCCAGAGTCGCTCAGATCATCCAGAAACGTGGCTCGAAATCTGATTTCTCACGGCCACGCAGGGTGCGGGAGGTGGGAGTGAAGCGCTGCTGTCCCGATCGGCAGGGCCGTGGCTGTGGAGGGTGTTCCCTGGGCGGGGAGGCTTTTTAACAGAGGTGTTTTTTGGGGTGATTTAGCACCAATCGGCTGCGTTCCCTGCCCGCAGCTCTCACCTTGCTCCGCAGGAGGCCCCCGCCCTGGTGCTCGGGAGTGCTGTTCTCCGAGGCGCTCTTGGCTTTCTCCTTGCTGTTGTTGGGCTCGTTGTCTTTGATGATATCGTACTGCCTGCAGAACAGGGCGATCACCCCTGCCGGGAGAGAGCATCCGCGATCACACCGAGCTCAGCAGCCCGCGGAGATCACAGATCCCTTCTGGCCAGCCTCGGCAGCATTCCCAGTTCCTCCCGTTCCCCAGCCAGGCAGCTCTTCCCTAATTCCACGCTAAACTAGTTAGACAGGGCGACAGAAGATTAATTCTATTCCAGGCTCCCTGTTATGAAGTGTTTTAAGCCCTGCATTTGGACCGGGACCAGCACCAACCCCGCGGTTCAGCGAGCACGGGAGCTCCTGGAATTTCTGCCCGGTGAAAATGTGTCCTCTGCTCCCTGTCCTCTGGAGGGGGAAGAGAAGGAGCTGGAGCTGGCAGAGGAGAGGCAGGTTCTGAACCTGCCAGCACCTGCAAACGGGCACCAGCACAAGCTGCGAGTGGAAATTTCCTCCCTCATACACACCCAGGCACGTGGGGAGGGAAGCAGGGGCAGCCGTGGCACGTAAGATGACTGCAAATGTCTGTCTGAGAAGCTTTTATGTGATGTTTCCACCAAATAACCTCTCTGCCTGCGGATTCCAGACACGTAGGTGAAGTAGATCCAGGCAGATGCTGCTTTTCCCTCCCTGAAAAATCTTCCTTAATAGCGAAATATATTTAAATCTTCCAGCACCACATCACAAAGCGCTCTATAAAACGAGCGTGGCAGTTGCCCCCAGGCTTTACTGATAAACGCGGTGGCCCAAATTCTTTCTCTGGGAATGTGGGTAAATGGCAGGAGAAATCCAGGAGATTCCAGGAGAAAAGGCATTAACATCTGCCACAGCCACACCTTGTGTGATTTCCGTGGGTGAAACTGAGGCACAAAGCCGTGAAAAATTCCAGAAACACAAGAGCTGGGGCTTGGCTCTTGGTTCCATTTGGATTTGCCCAAACGTTGTCATACAGGACAGGTTAAAAGCTGGAAGGAGGTTTTTGTGTATTGAGATTTTGCACTCGATTTCCCCCCTTTTCCTTTTTAAATGTAAGTCATTTGTCTGGAAGGGAAATTGTGGGATTAGCAAATTCTTTGTTCGCAGCTGATCCGAGTCTCAGATTATTCTACAGCGGGAGATGAATCAGTTGTTCAGTCACCCCATGTAATTATTCGTGATTATTTTCCCTGGCAGGGCACTGAAATTGGGATGTGCACAACTAAAACATGGCATAAATGCTGGAAAAAAATCATGGCCTAAAGGTTCTGGAAATCTTCTAATTTCGTTTAGGTTTTCGTGAGGTTATTTGGTTTAGGAATAATTGCTGTCTGGTCTCTGGAGATGCAAAAAATATAAATATAAATATAAATATAAATATAAATATAAATATAAATATAAATATAAATATAAATATAAATATAAATATAAATATAGGATGTGGAGAGCAAGACTCTTAAATCTCTGTTTTGCCTCAGCATTGGAGTAATATAATACCCTGAAAATTACTTCAACCTGTAATATCTGAAGGACTCAAGGCATATCCTGTTGCATNGCAGATGCTGCTTTTCCCTCCCTGAAAAATCTTCCTTAATAGCGAAATATATTTAAATCTTCCAGCACCACATCACAAAGCGCTCTATAAAACGAGCGTGGCAGTTGCCCCCAGGCTTTACTGATAAACGCGGTGGCCCAAATTCTTTCTCTGGGAATGTGGGTAAATGGCAGGAGAAATCCAGGAGATTCCAGGAGAAAAGGCATTAACATCTGCCACAGCCACACCTTGTGTGATTTCCGTGGGTGAAACTGAGGCACAAAGCCGTGAAAAATTCCAGAAACACAAGAGCTGGGGCTTGGCTCTTGGTTCCATTTGGATTTGCCCAAACGTTGTCATACAGGACAGGTTAAAAGCTGGAAGGAGGTTTTTGTGTATTGAGATTTTGCACTCGATTTCCCCCCTTTTCCTTTTTAAATGTAAGTCATTTGTCTGGAAGGGAAATTGTGGGATTAGCAAATTCTTTGTTCGCAGCTGATCCGAGTCTCAGATTATTCTACAGCGGGAGATGAATCAGTTGTTCAGTCACCCCATGTAATTATTCGTGATTATTTTCCCTGGCAGGGCACTGAAATTGGGATGTGCACAACTAAAACATGGCATAAATGCTGGAAAAAAATCATGGCCTAAAGGTTCTGGAAATCTTCTAATTTCGTTTAGGTTTTCGTGTGGTTATTTGGTTTAGGAATAATTGCTGTCTGGTCTCTGGAGNGAGCAACCTGTTCTGGTGGAAGGTTGGGGTGGAACAAAATGATCTTTATGTCCCTTCCAGCCCAAACAATTCCATGATTCTGTGGCTGAGGGCAACATAATCAGGGCAGTCTGGAAAAAAAAATGAGATTACAGGATTAGCCATAGGGAATTGCTTCCATCAGATCCATTTCCTGCTTCCTGCTGGACCAAACTCGAGGTGCAAAGCCCGACTTGAGGTACCCTTACAGCCGAGAACTCCCTGCTTTTTGTGGGAGGAAGGGTTTCTTCCCAGGTTTTATCGTGATTCCGCGTGCAGCCAGGCGTTCCTAAGGGATATCCCATGGATATTACTTTAGACAGAGAGGTTGGACTGACCTGCCCACATAAACAACACCACAACAATGATGAGGATTTCCCCCGCTCGCAGCTGTTGGTTTTTCTTCGCCATCTCCTTCATTGTCACCTCATCTGCACAAGGGCAAAGAGACACCGTGAGACCCCAAACCCGGCTCAGAGCCTGGTGTGGGAGTGCCCCCGACCCCAGTCAGGGTGGCAGGGGCAGAGCCAGCAGGAAGAGACTCCTGAGACTCCCTAGGGCACTTGGATTAGGATTTGGGAAGGAATTCCTCCCTGTGAGGGCGGTGAGGCCCAGAGAAGCTGTGGCTGCCCCATCCCTGGAAGTGCCAGCTTGGACTGGGCTTGGAGCAACCTGGGGTAGTGAGAGGTGTCCCTGCCCAGGGCAGGGGGTGGCACTGCATGAGCTTTGTGTCCCTTCCAACCCAAACCAGTCTGGGATTCCAGGATTCATCCTGTGACATCCTGAGGGGACGGGGCGAGGGAGGAGCAGTGGGACAGGGCAGCGTTGTCTGTCCCCGTGGCTGCTCTCTCTGCTGTCCCTGTCCCTGTCAGTGCCATCTGTGCCTGTCACAAAGCCTTGCATGCTCCAGCAGTTCCAGCTCAGGAGCGTGGAGAGCCCGGCAGGATATTTTCCAGCGGAGCCCTGGGATTCAGAAACGAGCAGAGCCTTTCTGCAGGCCGTAATTCGCCTCCTTGTCTTCAAAGCATTAAGGAGATTACAGTTCAGGCCCCCAGGAAAGGAGCAGTGCTCCTCTTAGTGCTTCCAGATAAACAGCAATTCGGGATTTACAGCCTCCAAATCAGTTTAATAAGGAGAGTCAAGGACTCACATCCTCAGAACCATGGCCAAAAGCCCTGGAACAGGCCGGGCCCTCAGGGGCAGGGAGGGACCTGTGTGTCTCCACAGCCCTGCACTGCCAGGCCCTCTTTGGAGCAGGATTCTTGCTGACAGAAAACCCTCAGCAGCCTGGTTTGGCTTAAGAGGAACAAGTGAAGGAGGTGCCAGTGAGGAAGTGCCTGATCTTCTCCGTGGAGGTGTTGAAAACCCAGCTGGATGTGATCCTGAACAACCTGCTCTGCTTGACGCTGTCTGGGTGATCTCAGGAGGTCCCTTCCAACCTCAGTAGAAATATTGAAAATGTAAGAAAAATGGGAGCCTCTGGGTATTTTTTCCCCTGAAATCCAAGCAGAGCAGGCCCTCTGAATCCCACAAGTGCCCTGTGAGCACAGTGCTGTGCCCGGTGCCATCCAGGGGGGCTGGTTCCACCTGAGCTCACAGGCTGGCCGGGAATTTCCCCTGGCATTCTCCACTTGTAGGGAGCAGGATACAGAGCTGGAAACCTCCTCCTCACTCTGTTAAATCTCATCTGAAACGGGAGAAGGAGCAGCCACCTCCAGCAGCATCTCCCTGTCACCTTGTCACCTCCAGCCTTGTCTGCTGGGCACCCTCAGCACATCCTGAGAGGACACTCAGCCCCGTGAGTGTGTTTATCCTGCAGGGTTTATCCTGTTTATCCCACAGGGTTTATCCTGTTTATCCCACGGGATTTCTCCCAGCTCCTCTCACCACACAGAATCCTGGTTCCTCTCTGCAGAGCCCTGTGTCCCAGGGGCCACGTAGGAACTCACCCACACTTGCCTTTATTTTTAGAGGCTAGTTTCTCAGCTTCCCTGGGGGTCTTGAAGAGGACTGGCTCACTGGCGGGGCTCTGGCCTTGGATGCTGATGGACTGGACATGCACGATGTACTCCGTGTCCTCCTCTAGGTCCCAGAGGGCACAGGAGCGGGTGGTGGTGTTCACCTCCTGGATGAAGCGCAGCATCCGCACGTCCTTCTTCTGGAAGCCGAGAGAGGAGAGCACAGAGTGGTGGAGAGGCCTCCCTCGTGCATTTGCTGTCACCTAAGGCCACCGATTCCTGCCCTGCCCACGGCGTGCACGTGGAGAAACCATCGGGATCCTTCCCTCTCTGCAGCCTCCAGCAGGCAAAGCGCCGCTGCAAAGGGGATGGGGGAGCCAAATCCTCTCCCGGACCACGAGGGACAGGACGAGAAGGAATGGGCTTAAACTGCAGCAAGAGGATTTGGGCGCTGAAGGGACCTGGGGGGGAGACGGATGTGGCTGGAACTGGGTGATTCTAGGCACGATACCTGTTGGGAAATTGCAAATCCGATGACAACTTCGTCTTCCAGCACATCCCAAGTGACCACGGCCGAGTTGGCTTTCAGGTGTTTGACTGTGACATTTACTGGAGCCGACGGGCTGTCTGCAAGGAGGGAGAGCAGAGCCTTTACAGGGGCAGGAGACACAGCGAGGGCAAGGAAGGGAGTGGAGAAGGGCCTTCCTCAGGATCCATTTTGGATATGTGACCTGGAAATTGCAGCTACTCCAGGTCTCGATTCCCAGGGCACAGCTAGGGGATGTCAGCTGAGAATATGAGTTACATTCAACACGGCCTCAAACTGATAGAGGGGAAATTTAGGTTAAATATAAGGAAGAAATCCTTCCCTGGGAGGGTGGTGGAAGTTGCCCAGAGAAGCTGTGGCTGCCCATTCCCTGGAAGTGTCCAAGGCCAGGTTGGAGCAGCCTGGGACAGTGCAAAGTGTCCCTGCCTGTGGCAGGGGGTGGCACTGGCTGATCTTTCTGTCCCTTCCAACCCAAACCATTCCACGCTTCCATGTGGGAAATACCCAACCTTTGGGGAGAGTTTCTCGAACACCACAGCCGAGCCCTGAGCAGCTCATTCATCCCATCCTCCCCAGCCACGTTTTTCCCTGTTGTTCCCTGTTGCAGCCTGACAGTGACAGCTGGGAGGAAATTCCAGCTCTGCCTTGGAAGTGTGCACACGGAATGCTTTGATGAGCAAACTCAGGAGGTTTGAAAAGCGTGAGCGGAGTAACCGGGAGAGTTTCTTTTGCTTTTCCCTGGCAGAAAATATTTCTTACAATGTTTTGTGGCTGATGTCAGAGCACATCCAGCGAGCATCCAGCTGGAGCTGCCAGGATACGCTGCCACGGCTCCGGTGGATGTTGGAATGTGGAAAGGGCAGGCCAGGAAAGCAGGAGCCTGAGGCTCTGGGTTTGTTCCCAATTCCAGAGAGCAGCTGAATTTCCCAGCCTTGCCAAGGAGAGCTGGGCTCCTGCACAGCCTCCTCCAGGAGCCTCTTCCCAAGGGAGCTGCCCAGTCCAAAGCCCTTCCTGGCATCTCGAGGGAAGGTTTTACCTCCTAGGCTTGGCGCAGCCCTTCCAGCTGGGCTCTGTTCCCACTCTGCTGGTTGGATTTAACTCACAATCTTCAGCTCATGCCCTGAACCCAAAGCAGTGAATGCTCTGAGTAGCCCCAGGGGGTCAGTAGGGTGAGGAAGAGTATTTTATTCTGACTTTTATAAGAAATTAATACTTTTATTTCCTTATAACCACCCCTTTGGGGCTGGGACAGGTCACCAGTACAAGAGGGATGCACTTGTGCCCACGTCCAGTGCCACTCGTTGGATTTATGGTCATTCCCAGCCGCCTGCATGGGGCTGAAAATATTCAAGCTGTAGTGTCAGTGTCTGACATCACTCCTGGTGAATGTTCCCCCGGGAACAGAGGAATGACAGGAGCACAGAATTCCCCAGTGAAGGTCACTTGGCACAGCGATCCCTCGTTCCTTTCACAGCCAGCAGGGAGACCCTTAGGAATAGGATGTTTGGACAAGCCATTCAAGCCAGACTGATTCTCAGTAAGAAAAAAAGTCGCTGAATGGCTGAATTCACACAAATTTGGGACTTTGGGAGGAGCAGCAAGTCTCTGTGATGCCACAGAGGGATGTCATTCCTCTCTGGAGTAACAGTGGAGTCAGTGTTGACCCAGAGCATTCCCATCTCCCAGGGCCTGGCCTTCATGGAATGAGGCAGAATTCCCCAGCCATCCTCTTGGAGAATGGGATCACTCATCATCCTCACCCTCCCTGCAGCAGCAGGGCCAAGGACAAGCCGAGGAGGGAGTCGGATCATCCTCCTCATCCTGGAATAAAAGTCCCTTGCAAAGCCGGCTGTGACACGAGGGAGGGACGTGGGTCTGCAGCTCCTCACCTTCCCCCGTGACTGAACCAACAAAAGTCGAGTCTAATTTTAGGAAGGGGCGGTCAGCAGACAGGAATGTGCACGGGGAAGGTCTGTGAGTCATGCCTGATGAATTTGCTGGAACATACGGAGGACATGACGGAGTTGAGGGACGGGAGACAAAACAGTCTCCAGCTGCAGCCAAGCACTTCGCCCTTCCCGGCTGCACCGCTCCATCCCGGCGTGGTTGTCTTCCCCGGGTATTTTTAGGAGCTAAATTTATTTTTTTTAGGAGCTTCCACTGACTTACCCAGCTTCACTTAGAGGAGGGCTTTGAAAAGAGATGAATTAACCCCACAGGAACAGAGAGATCATGGAAAAAGCTGGGAAAAGCAAACAGCACTCAGAGTGCCCAGGTCCCCTTTGAAATTTGTGACCTTGAGGGAGGCACGGCATAAAAAGTGTCCGAGTTTGCTGATGGCATAAGATGTGGGGGAGTTGGGAAGACCTTGAAGAGCTGGAGGAGAGCAAAAACTCTTCTGGGAAGTGGTGGGAGAGGGTGGAGAGCTGTGAGGCAGGAGGGAAGCACTTGGCAAAGCTGAAACCCACAGCTTGAAGCCTCCAAAGCTGGAATCTGGATGGAGGTGAGGGAGAAATCACCAGGAGTGGGTGGTCAGGAACATTCCAGAACCCCTCTTTGTAGGAATACCTGAGAGAAGGGTGGGGTAGTGAAGTCAGCAGCTCTAAAATCCAGGAATTCAGGACAGCAGATCCCAGTGTGCCTTCCCTTACACTGCCACAGATCAGGAGTGGCTACACCCAGATCAGAGCTGTCAAACCAGCATAAAAACACTAAAAAGAGAATTAAACCGTGTTTGACAGAAATACAAACCCAGGAAAATGAATTTCCTGCTCCCAGAGCCGCACGAATAATTTGGAACCAAAATTTTCATCCATGAGGTTGCTTTCCTCCCCGTTCCCAGGAGATGAGTGATGAGATCATGACTTCCTAAGATCTAAAACACCGTTCCAAGATATTCCACATGACTTTTGGCTCCCTGGCCCTGTTGCAGCTCTTTGTTGGTGCCAGCCCGGCCGAGATCGGGTGGAAAAGGTGCAATTCCTGTAATTTCCCAGCTGGCTGCAGGGGGTCGGCAGCTCGAGCAGGGCCAAATCCAAGTTTTTGCTTCCTTCTAGGGTCAGGTGCAACTCCTGGAAACTTTGCTTCTGTGCCTGTGGCAGCCAGGAAAGCTGCTGGTGTTGTGGGAGCGGGCACAGAAGGTGGGAATGCTGCAGGGGTAGCCGGGAATGGGTTGTGGATCAAGTCTTTCTCCTGCCTGTTCGCTCCAGAGCTGCTGAGGGCAGCACATTCCCTGTCTGCTCCGTAAGGGAATGGTGCAAGATTCCTGGTTTAGCACTTTAACTTCATCCCAGTGCAGGATGCTGGAGCAAATCCCACCCCGCAAACTGGCAGAGGATCTTCCTGGCCAAATTTGGATGGAAAAATACTCCAGAAATCACCTCACCCCCCCATTAAGGGAAATTGGGATTTAAACCCTCATGATTTAAGATGAAATCAGGACTTTTAAACATGAATAGAAGCTAAAAAACAGAGGATTTCTAAAACCCCGTCTCGTTTCCTTCCCACAGACTCCGAAGTCTCCCATCCCCCAGGCCCGTGTGTCCCAGCCCTCCCCGGTTCCGCCGCACCTGGGGCCCTTTTGGCAGGAGCAGGTCGGAGCCTCCGCTGTGCACCAAGAAATCCTGAGCCGTGGAGATGATCCTTAACCCCTTCCCGACGCTGAGAACCCCTGCCAGCCTCCCATTAAAAGTTTTCCTCGTTATTGTTGGACTTTAATTGGAGGCAGAGGAACCCCCCCACGCACTTTACGACTCGTCCCTGGCTTCGTTACGGGCACAACTGGCACGAGGAGGAGGAGCCCACCCGCTTCCCTGTGAGTTGGCTTCCCCACGGGAGCTGTGGCATGGATGGCATGGGTGGGAAAAAGAGCACGAGAAGGTTTGTGTCCATCCCACTGCTGCTGTCACCTGGGAATGGGAGGGATGCTGAATACTGGGGGGAATGCTGAATATTGGGGTGTCTTGTAGGATCAGGGAGGTACCTGGGCCGCAAAGGCACCGCTGAAGGAAAGGAAGAACCTGTGGAAATACCACACCCTTGGGGTCCCCTCAGGCCAGCCAGGTCCAGGCTGTAGGTCTGGAATTTGAGCACATTCATGGATTTATCTCCCCAGGCAAGAGACCCCAAAACCTCCTGAATTCACCTCTCCCAGAAACTCTGGTCCCGTGGAGGTGCCTGGAGTTGCATCCTCCATGGCTGAGGCTGTGCCGTAGTCCCAGCGTTTTCCAGTTCACTCAGCTTCTCTCCCAAGCAGCTCCTTCCTTGCTGGGAAGGGCTTGAGCTGCCTCAGAGCCCCAGGGACGTGGTCTGGTGAGCTGAGGCTCTGAAGCAGCTCATCCCCTGCTTTCCAGCCGCCCTTTCCTGCAGAAAGCAGTGAATCCCAGCCTTAATTCCCAGCAGCTCTTGATTCCTGCAGCACAACCTTCCCTGGGGATGCAGGAGATGAAAAGACACGACCTGCAAGGGGGGAAGGAGCATCCCTAAAATCCGTGTGATGTTTTCTGCCAGCCCCTCTGCCCTTTCCCTGAGCGTGGATTCCCACAGAGCTGCTTTTGCTGCTTCTCTGAGCCTTTCTGTGCTCTCCCAGCACGGATCCCATCCGTGGATGTAATTGCTTGTGAGTTTTATGGGGTGTGTAGGAAGGGCTGGCACATTGCTCAGCATTCCCGAGGGTTTTAATGCAGGGAGCCCCAGGGGAATGTGTGGGAGCAGGGCCCACCCCGCTCCCGGCCCCGCGGGGCGCGGAGCTGTTTGCAAAGATCCAGCGATTTCAAAGAGCAGAGAGGCCAACTGGTGGTTCTTCAGCTGGGAAAGAGGCAATTATTTCCTGCTGACCGCCCACTTCCCTATAAAAATGGGATATTAATAGGCCACCAGCCCCCTCCTGCCCACCCCTTGGCTCTGTGGCTGATTCCCCAGGGAGCAGCTGCCCGAACGTGCCGCTGGAAATGCTGCCAGGGAGCGCGGAGCCTTTTCAGGGAGCACAGCGACTGTGGCCAGCCAGCCATTGGGAATTCCTCGGGCCACAGGGAAGGAGTATTTCTACCCTGGAGAGTCCCAAAGACAGGCAGGATTCTCTCGGGTCTCCCCAGTGCCACAGTTTGGGTTTAAATGCTGCCAGCTCAGAGCAGAGTCGTTGCCATCGTGGCGTGTTTTATCCAGGACCCAAATATCCACGGAGAACTGAGTGCCACGGGCTTTTCTAGCTCCTCTCAGCCCACACCTCTGTAGTATCAGAGAAACCAGAGGGGGTGAGGAAGGCTAGGAATTTCCTGGACAGCACTGGGTGCTGGCACCAGACCTCTCCCGGGATTTTGCTGCCTGCTCCTGGCCCAGCTCTGCTCTCGTATCCCTCTTTTTACTGCCCACATAAATGTTTGCAGCTTCATTGCTCAATACATGTCTGCTTTTAACTGAATTATACTCGATCCAGGCCCTAATTCAGCTTCTGGGCACTTCATAAAGCAGCAAGAGTTTGTTTAGCAATGAACATGCAAAGGGTGAGGATGGATCCAGGAGCAGCACAGGGATGGCACTCTGTGGGGGACCCTGCCACGGAGTGCGTGGTTAATAACTGCAAGCACATCTCTCTGGGAGGAATCTCCCTTTTCCACAAGCTTATTCCCAGCAGGAGACAGCGTTTGGAAGAGGATGGCTCAACCTTGGCTGCCTCTCACAGCTCCATCCCTGCTGAGAGCCTGACACGGGGGTGAGAAACCTCCACATCCCAATTAAATCCCTCCTACGCCGAACGCAGAAATCGATGAAGTGCTTACGCCACCCGCCAGCGGGCCAGGAATCTCCCCGGCCTCTGGGATGGAGGGAAAGGGCTGGAACGGGTTGGTTTGTTGTTTCCAAATTGCTGTGAGACCTTTCCCTGCTCTCTCGAGCTTGTTGCTCGCCCTGATCCTGCCAGCCCAGGGGTGATCCCAGCTCCACGGGCTCAGGGGAGCACATCCAGCTCGGACAAGCTGGGAATCAGCACCTGGAGGCAGACTGTCACCTTTGCTTTGCTCTCCTTACCCCCCGAGGCTGGGGGGCTGCCTGGGGAGGGGATGAAGGTGGTTTTCAGTGGCTCAGGTGGTGAGGACGCATTTCAGAGCTGAGCAGAGACCAGAATCCAGCCAGGGGTTTTGGCACATTTTTGGTCAGCTGAGGTGGGGGAGCTGTGAAGGGGCTCCTCAGATTGGAGCCTGTCCAGGCCCTGAGAGCTGGCCCAGAGCTGTGCTGGCAGGGGAGGTTTCACCTGAGCAACGTGTCACCTCTGCTCTCCATCTCACAAAAATAAACCTGAACTGAGCTGCTCCACAGGCTGGCACCTCGCAGTGAGCCTGTTTGCAAGTCACAGGGGCCGTGGCCTATTTTGGGGTCTTCCATCATCACCCCGCTGCTCTTTGAGCCCTCAGCAGTGCCCTGAGCCCAGCCCAGCTCCCCGCTCTTCATTAGCTCAGCCTAACGAGGAGACTGCTGGCAGAGCAAGGGCAAAATTAAATCCTATTGCTGCCTTGCCAACCATCCTGAGTGTTTCCTCAGGGACCCTCTGGAGCAGGCAGCAGTGGGGATGATGGGAGGGCATCACCCACGCAGGTGGCATTTGGGGGCTGCCAAAGAGCGTTGGTGTGGAGGTCATTTCTCAGCCACCTCGTCCTCCTGCTCCTGCTTCCCCTCCTCACTCACCTTGGCATCACCTTGGCAAAAACCAGTCCTGCCTGGCCAAAATCCCTGAATTCAGAGCAGGGCCTGTGCTTTGTGCCACTCGCCAGCCCTTGCCTTGGCACTGCCAGGGGGGAATTTGCACCAGTCCCCTCCCGGGAACAACGGCTTTAATCTTTCATGCCAGGAATTATTTTAAACCCTCTCACACAAGCTTTGGGTCCAAAGGGAGATCCTGGAGCCTCCATCCCTACTTGGGAATGGTTTGGCTTTTCCAATGACTCTTGGCTCGTGTGCCTCGGTGGCCTGGTGGCCACATCACCAGGCAGGGCTGGGGACACGGAGCTGGTGGTGACGCTGCCACTGCCTCTGTGTGACCTTGGGAAAACAACTCCGTGCCCTCATCCCTCTGTTCCTGCTCTGGAAAACAGGGACAGCACAAGTTCTCTGCCTCACCTGGGTGCAAGGAGAGCTCGTCAGGACCCTCAGCATGGGTGCCACAGAAGGAGGAGGCAGTGGGGGGTGCGTGGCACCACACCAAAGTCACCCAGCTCACCCCGAGCTCCCGGGAACGTGGCACGGACACCTCCCGGCCCAGGCAGGAGCAGGAGGTGGTTAAGGGCAGGGACACAACTCCCTGTTTACTCTTGGGTGCCAACCGAGGTGATCCGAGGCTAAGGAAGAGCAGGGAAGTGGCCCAGTTTACAGAAAACCCCGAGCGCTGTCACAGTCGCAGACGCCTCCATTGCGCCGCGGTGTTTTCCTCATCTCTCCCTCCCTTCGGGAATGTTTCATTAATCTCCCCGGATCTGGCAGTTGTGAAACAGCAACTTCAGAGGCCGACGCCTGGCCAAGGACGGGTGGCAGAGCTGAAGGCATCCGGGGCTTGCTGCAGCCCCGACAAGGCCAAATGTAACTCCAGCAACTTCCAGGGACGGCTGGAGCGAAGGAATCTCCACTCCCTGGAGCTCTGCATCCCTAAGAATCACCCCCAGCCGCCTGGAATGCAAGGTATCCCGGCAATCAGCAGCCTGCGAATCAAAGCAGCTGTTCCACCAGCATCTTGCAGCCAGCCAAGGAGACAGCCCTCGACTGCCTGGGAGGGTGACTGCTTTGGGCTGGGGAGCTCCACCAGCACTGCCCAGTTCACACCACACAGGGGCTGCTGGGGCCAACGCAGGCAAGAGTGGACTCGGGTCCATGCTGGTAACTCCAAAATCAGGTGCGGCTCACGGTGACCGCTGCCTTCCCCAAGGATCCCCCGCTCCAGGTGACCTGCTCAGCTCGGAGGGGCCTGGTGCTCGTGGCCAGGATGTGCAGTGCCCCTGGAGAGGTGCTTCCTCTGGGGCCACCGTGGTTCCTCTGGGGCCAACGTGGTTCCTCTGGGACCACGGTGCTTCCCCAGCAGTCCCATCACTCCCAGCAGAGCCTGGCTGGGCCCTGGACAGCCGGGAAGGGGCATTGCCAGAGCAGACCCGGCTTTGCCGCCTCTGCTCCAGTTCAGCCCCGTGACACGAACCGGGGCCGCTGCTCAGGTGCCCCAAACCTCCCCCTGCCCCTGCCCAGCGCAGGGCGAGGGGCTCCGCTCCCTCTCCTCGTTCTCACATCCCCACGAGCCGCCCTCCCCGGGGATGCCCGGCTGCGAGCGCCCACGCGGGGACACGGCGGGGGCGAGCGCCCGGAGCTGCCCGAGCCCGGTGCCGCGGGGCTGCGTGTCCGAAATCGCCGCCTCTTCCGCGCCCAATTCCCGGCAAAGTCCCGGCGCCCCCAAACTCCGTCCCCTCGGCGCAGCCCTGCCCGCTCACGCTGCTCCCCCCCGGGGGTCTCTCCTCTCACCGAGCCCCCTCCCCACAGCCCCGGCAGCCGCTCCCGGGGCCCGGCCGCCCGTACCTGCCTCCACCGGGCGCAGACCGGCGTAGCTGAAGCAGAGCAGGAGCGCGGCGCCGGTGCAGCCGAGGAAGGGCTCCATCCCCCGCGGCCGCTCGGGGCCGG
>VZTF01000907.1:273623-291672 GCA_013397755.1 Cnemophilus loriae | reverse complement strand
GCCCCGGAGCCCCTGCGGGTGCCCCACCACCCTTCCGGAGGTGTCCGCTTTGTGGGGGTCCTTGCAGAGCCCTCCCGGGGTGCTGAGCTCCCCACGGGTTCCGGGGCAATGGGGAGGGGTCACAGACCCCGGGCATTGGGGGTGGGGGTCGGGCCAGCCCCGGGGGGACAAAACTGGGGACCCCTGAGTGGGGTGGGGACACGCAGGTCCTTCCTCAGAGCGGGGCTGGAGCCGGGGTGGGGGTGATGGAGAGACTCAGTGGGGTCCCATCCCCTGTAACTGGGGGGTCCAGCCCTACCTGGCTGCTCCTCTTGGGGAGTCCTCTTTGCCCTGTGATCCAAAGGAATCTTTGGGGAGTTTGGGGGTGCTGGGGCCTCTCCCTACTCCGGATGAGGCACCTCCAGGCACTGAAACCCCCACTGCACCCCTGAATCCCCCAAGCCCCTCCTCTCCCACGGAGGGGTCACGGCACAGCTTGGGGGGCACCCCAGGGCAGTGGCAGTGGGTCAAGGTCACCACAGAGCCCCCAGGGTGGGGACCCGAGGTGCGTGCCCGGGTGCTGGACACCCTCCTCGCCCTCCTCCCGACCCCTGTGCCCTCCTCGGGATGGGGTGCGGTGGGTCCCCCCGGGCTGTGGGCACCCTGGGGCAGGGACAGAGCCCCGAGCAGGGACCTGCCACCACCCCCAGCCCTCCCTGAGGCTCCAGTGCCCGCCGGAGGCATCAAATATTAACGGAGACAGCGGAGGAGCTGAAAATAACCCTCCTCCGAGGGATCTGACCCAGATCCGGCCAGCCCCAAAGCCGGGCTGCACCCAGAACCGCAGGCACCGCTCTGCCGGGGCCGGATCCAGCCCCGTCCCCTCCTCCGGGCTGCTCTGCCCTCCTGATCCCACCTATATATCACCTATATATTATGCAAATGAGCTATAAGGGCTTATTACGCAAACAGGAGGGGGCTGGCGCTGCCTGGCGCTGGGTGGTCCCCGGGGCTGGCCCCGACGGCTCAGAGCGGCCAGCGGGGATGGAGGGAGCAGCACCGGTGTCCGAGGGCTGCCAGGGAGCGCTGCCCCGTCCCTCTCCCCTCCTGTAGCGCGCAGGGACCCCCCGAGCCCGGCCAGGCCCCTGCCCCCGCAGCGCTGCGTCCCGGCGGAATGGGGAAGCAGAACAGCAAACTCCGCCCGGAGATGCTCCAGGACCTGCGGGAAAACACGGAGTTCTCCGACCTGGAGCTGCAGGGCTGGTACAAGGGTTTCCTGAAGGACTGTCCCTCGGGCATGCTCAACGTGGAGGAGTTCAAGAAGATCTACGCCAACTTCTTCCCCTACGGCGACGCCTCCAAGTTCGCCGAGCACGTTTTCCGCACCTTCGACACCAACGGCGACGGCACCATCGACTTCAGGGAGTTCATCATCGCCCTGAGCGTCACCTCCCGCGGGAAGCTGGAGCAGAAGCTCATGTGGGCCTTCAGCATGTACGACCTGGACGGCAACGGCTACATCAGCCGGGAGGAGATGCTGGAGATCGTGCAGGTACCGGGCTGCCCCGCCCCGCCCCGCCGCGGCTCCGGCCGCGTGCCCCTGGGTGTCACCGCGGTGGCACGGTGGCTGTCCCCTCCCGGGGTGTGGGTGGGTTGGGGATGTCACCCTGTGGGACCCCCGGTGCAGGGTTCTGCAGAACCGGGGATGAATCTGTTGCTGTCATCAGGGATCATTTTATCCCGGAGTGTCCCCAGCCCTTCCCTGCCTGGGGATGTCCCTTTTTAACCCCATCCCGGGACTCTTCCCGTGCCTCCAGGGCTGGCAACTGTCCCCGAGCACACCTGGTGGTGTTGGCAAATGGGCAGGAGATGCCCAAATCCCAACCTGGTGATTCTCATGGCCACTGCAGTGGCATCCCAGAGGGCAAATCCCCCGTGCAGGAGCAGCTCCAGCCCTAGCTGTGCTGGGAGCTGGAGCCCCCACAGCCTGATCCCATGGGAAGAGTGTCAAACTCCAGCCCCATTCCCAGGGGAGCAAAGCCCAGAGCTCTGTCCCTGTCTCGGGTGGGCAATGCCAGGAGCCCACCCCACAGCCACCCTCACTCCCTTTCCTGCTCCCAGGCCATCTACAAAATGGTCTCCTCCGTCATGAATATGCCTGAAGATGAATCCACTCCAGAGAAAAGGACGGACAAAATCTTCCGACAGATGGATACTAATAACGACGGTAAATGAGAGGAGCTGGAGGGGATTAGGGAAAGGTCTCATGGCTAAATCCGGGGCTCTTAGAAGGAGCCGCACGCACGCTGATTAAATGGCTCATGCCCGCTGGCGTGGCCCCACTGGCCGGAGGGGCTCAGGGTGCTGGGCACCCCAGGGTGCTCCTCCCGGGTGGGGGGTGTCCACGGGCTGCGCTGGGTGGTCTCTGGTCCCGGGCGGTGGCTGAGCCGTGTCCCCTTCCCCGCAGGGAAGCTCTCGCTGGAGGAGTTCATCAGAGGGGCCAAGAGCGACCCGTCCATCGTGCGCCTGCTGCAGTGTGACCCCAGCGGGGCCATGCAGTTCTGAGCCCCGCGGACCCCCAGAGCCGCCCCCGCCACCCCCGACCCTGCAGATGGTCACTGTCCCTTGCCCGGCCCCTGCGGTCCCCACTGTGCCCCCGCAGCCCCTGGTGGGATGAGAGCTGGAGCCCGGCTGACATTGGGGTGAGGGGAGCCCAGGGGACGGTCCCCATCCCCTGGGAGGCTCCTGCACTGGTTTGACTGGTGGGAGGATGGAGGCAGGGTCTGCCGTGAGTGAGGACAGTCCCCCCCAGCACCAGGGCTTGGAGCAGGGGGACAACCCAGCCCGGTGGGAAAGGCTGGCGGCCAAGCCACCGCTGCACCTCCGGCAGGTGTGGGGACACGGCTCAGGGGACAAATCTCTGGTGGCTGGGGGGTCCCCAGCGCCCCCCCTCCCCCGCAGGAAGACACTGCCACGGGCATGGCCGGGTCAGCCCCTTCCCCACAGCCGGCGCGGGGGGGTGGGGCCGCGGGGGGGCCGTGCTTCTGGTCTTTGAATACCTGCAGAATAAAGTTTGTGTCAGTGCATTCCGTGCCGGGAAAGGGGCCGTGGAACCCCCGGGGAAAGTTCCTCCCTGCAGGGTCGGGATCCAGCCCAGTTTCCTCCCTCGCTGCAGCCCCCGGTGCCCCAAGGCCGTGGGGATGGGCTCGTGTTCCAGGGGATGTGTCCACACATCCTGGGAGGCAGCCGAGTCCTGTCGTGGGGCTGTGCCAGTGCTGGAATGGGGCAGGAACGGCCAGGACACATCCACAGGGTCATTTACCCCTCAGGCCCTGCTCAGAGCCGGGCAGTTTCCACACTGCCCAGTCTCAGCAAGCCCAGGCACTGCCCGGGGCCGGGGCTCTCCGCGGGGGCTGCCTGCAAACAGACCTGGAAGCCAGAGAGGATGATGAGAATGGAACTGGGGGGGATGGAAGCTTTGGATCCACAAGTCTCACTCCTGAGCCCAGCCAGGTCTGTCCCAGCCCTGCAGGGTTGGAGCTGAGCCCAGGAATCAGGAATCACCTTCATCCGGAGCGTCCCACGGCAGCAGCGGCCGAGGCGGAGGAGCTCGAGGGCGAGCAGGAGGCAGCGGATGCTGAAGAAGATCTCCATGGCCTCGAGCAGGAGGGAGATGGCCCAGAGGGACAGCGTGGAGCTCTGGGAGACGGGGGAGCATCAGCTCCCTGCACGTCCTCCCCATCCCCATCCCATCCCATCCCCAGCCCACGAGGGACTCACGTAGACGCGGGTGGGATCGAAGGGGCACTCGCGGGAGACCGGGGCGAGGGCGATGCTGGTGACAGCACAGGGGGCCAGCAGCACCCGGCCCTGGTTGCCCAGGGTCAGCCCGATGGCCACGAGCAGCCCCAGCACGCAGCACAGGCAGCACAGGCTGCTGCAGGCGCTCAGGGCGAGCAGCGCCCATTTCTGCAGCGGGGACAGAAGAGGCAGCGTGGGGACGTGGGGATGTTCCCTCCCCAGGATGGACCCCACAGAGGGGCTGTGGGGGCTGTGCAGGCTCCCTGGGAGGGCTGCAGCCCCCCGGGTGCTGGGAGAGGGGCTGGGGGTGCTTACGAGGGCAGCAGGGCCGGGGTAACGGGACAGCAGCAGAGCAGAGACTCCACAGGAGATGGTCTGCGAGGAAGCACAGGGAGGTCAGCGAGGAGCAGCACCTGCCCCAGGGACACCGGTCCCCCTTCCCGGCTGGCATCGTCCCTGGAAGCTCATCCAGGGGGCAGTGCTTCCTCTCCTGCAGCCTCACCCAGTCACAAGTCTCTGAGTGTTTAATTCCCTGGGTTCGTGCTAGAAAAGCTTGTCTAGAGCAGGGAAGGGGAGACAGAGCAGTGTCCATCCTGAATCCCATCTCCTTCCCACCCTGCATCCCTACCCCGTCCCTCCCTCATCCCAACCCCTCCCCACGTCCCCCCCGCGTCCCCAGCCCCACTCCCAGCGGTACCAGCAGGGCAGCGATGGCAGAGGCGCTGTTGGTGACACCGTAGTGCAGGGAGGTGGCATCGCGGGCGGTGACCACGAAGCGCAGCACGGTGCCGTGCACGAGGGCCCCGGTGACGAAGTTGAGGTGCCCGACGATGAGGAGGATGAGCCCCGATTTCATCAGCACCTTTCGGTGGCTGCCAGGGTCGAGGTTGCCTGAGGAGAGGGGAGAGGAGGGTGTGGGGTGGCCAGCACTGAGCTGTCCCTTCTTGGCACAGGAATGGGGCACTTGGGGACAGCCCCAGAGGACGTGCCCCGTGCTGGCAGGGGATGAGGCAGGACGTGATGAGGAAGCCACTGGGAGCCCAGGTATGCAAACCACTGCTCCAGCCAGCTCTCCTGGGACTGGGGCAAAGGTGTGGGGTCAGTGACCACGGGGACAGGGTCCCTGTGGGGCTGGGAAGAGCTGGCCCCTCCCGGAGTGATGAGGAAGCTCTGGGAGAGCAACTGTCCCCAAATGGCAGCTCCAGGGCTGGGTTCTGGCACCCAGCACTGTGAGGAGTGATCGTGGGGGGGGTTCCCCTCTTGGAACCCACCCTCCCACTCCCACCACCACTCAGTGCTCAGCTCAGCTCCTTCCCTGGTCCCATCCGATCCCCTGAGCTCCTCTCCCTCCCTCCCTGCCTCAGTTTCCCCTGCAGGAGGGCAGAGACGGAGCCCTCCTGTTGTGATCCCCAGGCCAGAGCCGCACTCACCCTCTCGGCACATCTTCACCGAGCCAGGATCAGGGCATCGGAGCCCCTCAGTGCCCCAGGGGCCTGCCCTGCCCTGCCCTCAGCCCCCGGGCAGTCGGATCCATCGGGCAGGGCTGGGACGGGGCAGGACCAGGACACCGGAGCCACCCGGAGCCACCCGGAGCCACCCACCTGCTGCTCCAGTTCCTGTCAGACCAGCTCCCCGGGACAAAGGGGTAACTCCACCTTCTCCTGCGTGTCCCACCCCTGCCCTCCCTCCCCTTGCTGCCAAGCCAGCAGCCGTGCTGTGACATGTTGTGCCGTGCCATGCCATGCCATGCCATGCCATGCCATGCCAATTCACCATTCCATGCCCATACACCATTCCACGCTTCCTCACCGTCCTCCCCACCCCTCCCCACCCCCCAAAGCCACGGCAGCAGGCTGGGATCCCGAGGGTCTGGGAAGGGGCAGCCCCTGGGGGTGGGACGCTGCCGGACCACAGGGCACTGACCAGCACTGCCAGGTGCCAGGGACTGACCTGCAGGGAGAGGGCAAAGCACAGGGGTCAAGGCAGGAGGTGGCTTTGCCCAAAGGTGACTCAGAGGAGCCGGTTTGGTGGCCATCGCCCTCAGGAAGCTTCCAGGGAAGCTCCAGAGAGTGGGATGGGGACACGGGAATGCTGGGGTGGCTGTGGGAGGAGCCCCCAGCTCTGCTCACACCGAGGGGCTGTGGGGTCCAACAATTTAATCACAGGGACAACCCTGGTTCCTGGGACTGGTCTGGGAAGGGCTTGGTCCAGGCAGAGGCTCCAAGGCACCGTCCCCAGTGTCCCACCTGAGCCACTGCTCTCAGCATCCTCAGCTCCCATACACCCAGAAGTGCTGGAAATTTGGCTTTTTCCCCCTTCTTTAACCTGTACCTAGGCCTTCTGGACAGGAAGAGGGAGAAGAGAGACCTCTCCTCTTCTCAAGCCTTTGGGAACATCATTCACATGGGCGAAGGCAGCTGGAAGATTTCCCTGCAGCTTTGGAAAGGATGAGCTGGATTCGGATCGAATGACAACCAGAGTCTTTATTCCAAGAGTCCCTTAGGATGGTTGCAGACATACAGACACACGTACATATTTACACTCTTACACACCTCACAGAGTTTGAACCAATAAATTAAAACAAAATGAGGGTGGGNGTCAGAGACCTAGTGAGTTAAATGAAATCATGTCGAGAGCAACTAGAGCTCTTACTTCCCCTTTCTTTTTTTTTTTTTTTTTGTTCTTTTTTTTTTTCTGTCACGTAAGAATCAGCAACTCCCCAAGGCAAGGCTGGGGGAGCCAGCTGGAGGATGGCAAACAGAAGCCAAACAGGGACACGACCCCAGCCCAGAAGCTGCAGTGACAGGGAGCGTGCTCAGGTCACACCCTGGCTTCGATGCATTCCAGCTGGACCATCTCATCCAGCCGGCAGCCCTCGGCTTGGGCACAGTGGCTCAGGTGGGCACTTGGGCTCTCGGCACCTCTTGCTCTGGGGGTCTGTGGGCAGCCTGCTGCAGTCTGAGGGTGGGGGGACTCGCACTCGTCCGAGGTAATGTCCGGCACGTCGTCCGACTGGCTGTCCGAGCTCTCCAGGTCGCTGCGGATGCTCTCGGGCTGGGCCAGGGTGATGTCCCACGTCTGGCTGGCAATGCAGTCCTTTTGCTCACAGCTTTGGTGTTTGCACGTCTGCTCCTGCTCGCCGTCATCCTCCTCCTCCTCTCCTTCCTCCTCCTCCTCCTCCTCCTCCTCCTCTCCCTCGTTCTCTGCCATTTGGGTGTGGACGTGCAGGGAGTCCTCGGTGCTGCTGCCGCTGGCCAGCTGGTAGTGGCTGGGTTTGGCTTCGATGTCCACCTGGATCTCCATGTTATTGCACTCCCTGCAGGAACAAGCACCCTCACGTTACTGGGACCAGTTACTGGGTTTGACTGGGCACCACGCATCGCTGGACTGGGAGGATCACACCTCCCAAACGCGAGCAAGATGCTGCCCATCACCCCACGAGTCGCTGCTCTCCTCGAATCCCCCTAAGAGAGCCAAGATATCCCCAGGCTGCGCCAGGGGCTGAGCTGGGAAAGCTCCAGAGCCCCGTCAAACTGCCAGAACAGCCCCTGAGGGTGCTGGGCTGCAGATCCCCTCCCCAGCCTCCACACCACACACGGGGGCTGCTCCCAAATTGTCCCCCCTGTGCCAGGAGAAGGATGGATGCCCTTGGCAGCGGCAGGAGAGCAGCCTGGTGCAAACACAGCCATCCCACCACCCACAGCGGGGCTCACAGAGCGTGGGTTTTTCCAGGACGCCCTCCACCAACTCTCTTCTCAGCATTCCACGTTCTCCTACCTGTCCTGGGGGTTGTAGGAGCTGATGATGGAACCAGCCATGGCTCGGGTGCTGGCATTGTCGCTGATCGCCCCCAAACTGACCGAGTCCTTGGGGAAAATCTCCTTCTGGACATCAGCCTGGACTTCCAGCCTGCAGGAAAGCAGAGGATTCCTCAGAAGTGCTTTAGATGCCCTCAGGGAGCACCAACTCAATGCTGTTCCCCATGGGAAAGCAAGAATCCCCGTGAGCTGGCACAGCTCAGCGTGACAGGAGTTTAACCCCAGCGGTTGCTCTCATTTAGTCTCATTTTTGGCTCCATTTAGGCAAATCCATCCCGTTTTCCATGACGAAGGTACAGCGGTGTTTACATCCATGACTCACACGGTTCCTGCGAAGAGCTGATTTCCACGGATGCCGCACCGAGCCGTGATTACATCCCGGCTGCCATGTCAACACGTGGCTCTAATTACCCAGCACACTGACTCACAGGCAAGCTGGGAGGAAAGCTGTGGTGTAACCTCCCGGCTTGGAGAGCCGTGACCCTGCTTGCTACAGGCTGCTGGAGAAGAGGAAGCATCAAAGCCTCCAGGTTGGGATAACAGGGCTGGAATAGCTCTAAGCAGGCCAGGCAGGAGCTCTGTGCTGTTCCCAATTAAGCTGAAGCGTCAGCTCTGTGGTCTCAAGGAGCTCGGTAGGGATCTGTCCTCCTTGCAAGAACTAGACTGGCACTGACTCCAGAAACAGAATCATGGAATGGTTTGGGTTGGAAAGGACCTTAAAGATCATCTAGTTCCAACCCCCTGCCACAGGCAGGGACACCTTCTCCTAGACCAGGAGCCCCATCCAACCTGGTCTTGGAACATCTCCAGGGATGGGAACCCCACAACCTCTCTGGGCAATCTGTGCCAGTGCCTCACCACCCTGGCTGGCACTGGTTTCCAGATCATCCTGGGTGATCTCCTAGGCTTGGTCATTCTACAACAGACCAAGGCACAAAAATACCACAACACAACCCCTAGATCAAAGCAGGTTGACTCGTAGGCCTGGAAAGCTCCCCAAAATAAACCCACTCAACCCACGCGGGCCTCGGGAAGCTCTCTGCTTTTCCCACAGTCCAGTTACCTGCTGTACTTCCCCTTGCTCCCCGAGAGGACCCCCCCGCTCAGGGTGCCCCCGGACAGGGCGGCGAAGCTGGCGGTCTCGCTGTAGTTGCCCTGGATGACACTGAGCCCGTCTGTGGGGCTGCCACTGGTGCTCAGCACGCTGGTCAGCCCCTCAATGCTGCTCTCTCCAATGCTGGGGTTCTTCAGGGCTCTCCAGGCATCAGCCACTGTGGGGAAGGAGAGCACAGGGGTTGGAATTGGCAGAGGGAATGCTCGGCTGCGATGTCTCGTCTCAGATTTGTGAGACATCAGGACCTCAAACCACCTCATTAAAAATGCATTTTGCTTCACCCCCTTCCCTTCACCAGTGATTACCTGTGATGGGTCCATCATCTTCATCAAACTCGATTTTCACCCCCTTTCCATTGGCTGTGCTGACCCCACAGCCACCGCCCCGGCACAGCGAGATGGGCACAACCCCATAGACGTAGGCCAGCATGATGGGGACCCCAATTCCTGGAGAGGAGGATGAGCTGGGTTAAGAGGAGCTTAAGGATGTGTTGGGCAGACAGAAAACATTTTCTAGGGATTCCCTCAGTCATGTTTTTGCTGCTTTTAAAGGTCCCAGTTCCCAATTTTGCAGACAGACAGTGGAGGAGCCCTTTGTGCTGAGTGGGGGAACCCCAAGAGCACTGAACCTCCCAAGATAATTAGCCACCAAAGGCTAATGACAGGAGCCAGCTCTGTGTGACAAGGGACTCCAGGATGGGCTGTGGCACAGCCAACTGGTGCTCCAGACAAGCTCTGTGCTGGCTCTGGGCCAGCTCCAGCACACCAGGATGTGAGACAGAGCATTGTGCCCAAACCCACACACAGCTGCACTCTGCAAATGGCCCTTTGGCCACCCCAGTGGCACAGGGCTGGGCTACCCACTTGTCTCAGTGGCTACTGGGCCAGCAGAAGGGCCAGGGCTGAGCCCACTTACCAACACTGACAGCAGCAATGACTGGGGAGGCAATGACAGACAAGGTGACCCCACCAGTAATGGCCAAGTTCCTCTTGTGCTTGGAGGTTTTCTTCCCCTCATACCTGCTGTGGATCTGTGGAAGAAAAAGCACCAGGTGAGAACAGCAGACACCCAGAGGACATTGAGAAGTGATTTTACAGCCTTGCCAGCTGCACGAACCCTTGAAGAACCTCATTTTGAGCACAGATCTCCTCACAGAGCAGACCTAGCAGGAGGGTCTGTGTTTAACAAAAAGAAGCAACCACAAGCACGGGGCTGATGTGCCAGCTCTCCCCTCTCAACATCTCTTTGTCAGCACAAACAGCACCACAGAGTTTGGGGTCAGCACCAAAACACAAGTGACTGCAGGACAAAGTGTGAGGCTCGGGGTCCAACCACTGTCCCTCAGAGCCCAGCATCACAGGATGGGCTCAAAAGGGACCCTTTTGGGTGTGCCTGGGTCAAGGCAGAGGCACAAGAGAAATGCAAAATGCATTTGGGAGGACTTGAAGGGCTACCAGGGCTATCAGCCACCACCTTCCCCCTGCCCACACAAAGCCCAGGAGATAAGAGAAGCTTTAGAAGAGAAAACTGAATTTTGGTTCTGTGACAAGATCCACCCTTCCTATCAGCTCTGAGTTCCTGGTCAGCACAGAGAACACCCCAAACCCTTCTGGCCCTCACACTCACCTTCCTCCCAACGTACACGGGGATGCCAATGACCATGGCAGGAATGGCAATGCCAGCGATGAGGGAAATGCCCACAGGAGCTCCGATCAACGTGCCCAGCTGCCACAGAATCTTCTTTTTACGACTCCATGGCTTTTTGCCCCAGAATGTACAGCCAGAGGGGCTTCATGGGAAGGGAAGAAAATGATATTAACATGCCAGCAATTCCTATAAATTCCCGAGAACCCCAGGTTCAACTTGCACATGAATAAAACCCAAACCTTAGGAAGCAGGTAGACAACACAAGTAAGTTTTCTGTCTTTTTTCCCCCAAAAGGTGAGCATCACACTACTGGGTCTATGTTTAACACTCAGTACACCGAGAGCTCTCAGAAGTAATTGTATCAGGAGCTTTTTTTGCTGTGGGGAAAACATCCGAATGCTGTAAAGTGGGAACAGAGTTCACCTCTTCGGGTCAGAAACAATAAAACTTCGCTGGCTGATCGCTGAAGCAGGAGGGTGAAAGTCCAGCACGGGCAGTGAGCCGCTCCACGCAGCCTGAGAGAGGCACGTGCTGCTGCCCCGCTCACCTGAGGTAATGCAGATCCGAGATCTCCTTCATGCAGAGCCAGCAGAACTCGCAGCCGCACACGGCACACGTCATGTGGTTGCAGCTGCCGTCGTTCATCTTGATGATGTAAGCACTGCAGCGTGGGCACGGCTTGATGTCATCGGCTGAGGGGAGGAAACAAGGAAAAACAAGGAATTCAGGTGGGATCTCTGCTGTGAGGGTGAAGAATCAACCAGGGGAATCTCGCTATGGATTGAAATCCTCGTTTCCTGTGCAGCAGAACGCCTTTGCTGCTCGCGGGGGGTGGTGTGGCTTTGGTTCATCTCAGAGAAGGTAATTTTGATGTGACAGACCCCACCAACAGCAGGGCCGGGGAACAAGAGCCACTTTTAAGAGCTTGTTCTAATCTGGAATGGGATGTGCTCCAGAACAGGCTGAAACACAGGGAACAAGTCATACCTGCCCAGCACAATGAGCCATTACTGAATTGCTCCACGGAGGTGATTCACGGGCCAAGAACAACACAACAACTGG
This sequence comes from Cnemophilus loriae, assembly GCA_013397755.1. Taxonomy (NCBI): domain Eukaryota; kingdom Metazoa; phylum Chordata; class Aves; order Passeriformes; family Corvidae; genus Cnemophilus; species Cnemophilus loriae. Next base: position 280,251 of record VZTF01000907.1, on the reverse strand, counting down.
GACAACAGGCACTGGAGAAACCCCAAACCCGGCCTTTAGGGGACCAGGGGCTGCAGCCACACACGGTTGCAGGGGCTGCCCAGGCCCCAGCCTGCTGCTGGCAGAGCAGGATAAGGGGCTTTCATCTCTTCCCTAATTCAGGCGTCATCTGATCGTGGTTATGCAATGGCTGTGCCGTGGTTCGGGGCTCTGCTGGCCCCTGCAAAGCTCAGCAAGATGAAATCCAGCTGTGAGCCCGGCTCACACCTTATTAATCACCAGGCTGGATCCAGCACGGCGGGGTGGGGAGAAACCACTGTCTCAAAAACCTCCCTTCCTGTGGCTAAGTGCCCTTCCTGGCAGGGATCTCTTTAACAGCATAGAAAAACTCACACACTGGGTTTTTCTGCTGGCTGGGGCAGTATCTGTGCTGTCCATTCTTAGGGTTCTCTAAACTGGGGCATGTTGGACCTTGGCACACCGCTAAGCCACGCCAGAACCACCCACGACAGCTCCACACGGAGTGAATTAACATTCAAACTCCTCACACAGAAGGAAAACCAGGGTATTTTGTTTGGGAGTAGGGCAGGGCTTTAAAAAATGGCCTCACTGCCCACTTCCAGAGTCAACACAGTTATTTTTAAGGAACACAAACTCAGCAGACACAGCAGCTCCTACCAGGCAGCGGAGGAGTTCTGTGGGTTGGCATTTTTTTGGTACCTGCCATTACCAAGACCTAACAGTGCACGGGGCAGAGCTCCCCACACTCAGCTGGCCATGAACACTGCTCTTCACGACCACACCAGGCAACTTTGAAGCTGCAACGGTAAAAAAGTGACTGCTCGTTCAGGGTTTAGATCAGCAAAAAAGCGAGAACATCCAAGATCAAAGGAGCCACAAGCAGAGCTGGGGCGGATGAGGGGAGCTGCCGCGACACAAAAGGACCCAAAGCACATCATCACTTACTGATGTGTTTGGTGCTGTTGGAAGAGATCAGATGTGTTCCGACACACAGGAGGAGAGGAAATGACTCTGAGTTTCACAGCTCCCGGAGACACTCTGGCTTTGAGGGGAGGAGGTTTGCACAGAGCTGCCTGTTTCTCAGCACACACACACACACACACAAAACCGAGCAACCAAAAAAATCACGGTGTGACTCTTGGGGCTGTCCCGTGCAGGGCAAGGAGTTGGAGCCTAGTGGGTCTCTCCCAGCTTGGGATATTTTATGAAAAATGGGTAAATCCATACCCGGCCCGGACTCCTGTCCGTAGCTGAGGCCCGACGTGTGCTTGGTCCGTACCCGCAGGGTCTGCGCCCGCTGCTGCCGGGCCATGTCGCACGTTTGGTTGGGGTGCCATATCTGCTTGCAGTGGTAGCAGAACTCTGTCTGGCAGCCGTCCCTCTCGCAGGTCAGCTTGGGGCAGCTGGCGCAGCCGTAGGCGATCACCGCGTACCTGCGGGCAGGAGACGCCGCGGGGATTGAAGCACAAACTTATCCAGTGAGACTCCTTTCATTCAGGCTCAAGCAGGGCAGGACACCCAGAGCCACCAGCCCACCTCCCCCACCCCATTCCTGAGCACTGGTACAGCAGCCTCCACACCAGACACATTCCTGCGCTCTCCAGGGCCTGAAATTAAGCAGTGCTAATTGGGTTACTCAGGGCAGGGACCTTTTATGCAGGCAGCTCGAGATGCTGAGTTCTCTCCTCAGCAACTGCTGGCAGTTCTCACTGGCAATTCACGCAGGCCAGATTTGTCTGGCCCAGTGTGGCCAGCTAACTCCTTGCTGTTTCCTCCCAGGACAGGCTCTGGCTGCCCTTTCCACATCCCTCATTTCTTCAGGCCAGATCTACGGGTGGATGCTGTGTGGTCCAGAGGAGCCTAGGACAGCTGAGGTCGTCCTGGGCACTTCTATCAACTGAACGATTCTAAAATAGTGGAATAACAGTTCCACATGTAGCTAAGTCAACAAGCGAGCTCCTGATGATCTCCATGGAGCTTCCTTTTCCAAAGAGTGGTGAGGAACAATGCCCTGCCTTTGGAACAAGCCAAAATTGGAGTAAAATAATCGACTGTGCAAGAGAGAGAGGCCAAGTTCAAACAGCTCATGTGACAGCAGCGTGACACTCCCAGAAGGAAGTGTCCTGTGTACACGGAAGCCTAAGCAGCATCACCGAGCACTGCTGCAGAAATCTGACTGACAGTCACTGAGGATGAGGCTGTTTCCATTGGCAGGGGCTGCCATGAGCAATTCCAGAAGCGCCTTCCCAGTCCTGCGACACCCATGTGGCAAAAGGGTATTTTTGTTAGTGGTCAGAGGAGAATAACTCCTATTTAAGGCTTCATATTTAGAGCTCGAGTGTGGCTCGAGTTGTATTTGCCTCTTCTTCTCCGTGGCAGCAGCGTGAGAACCACTGAATGTGTCATACCACAATGATTCATATCCCGTGGGAGTTTGAGCAACTTCATCCTGCCAGGCTACGCCAAAGAAACAACATGTGAGGGCCGGCAGGCACGACTGCAGCTCTACCTGTGCATCCACACACCTGCACCTGAGCCCAGCAGGGGGAGAGATGGGAAAACCCCATCCCTGGAAGTGTCCGAGGCCAGGCTGGACCGGAAAGTGTCCCAGCCCATGACTGGATGAACTTTAAGGTCCCTTCCAACCCAAACCACTCAGTTCTTGTACGATAATTCCGTGATGCAGACGGCCCAGGGGGTTGGGAGGGACGAATTTGATTCCTGCGCACCTTTGTCTAAAGAATATCCCACTAAATGTCCTCACCCTGCCACTACCCTTGGGAGAACAGAAAGGAAAAGCTTCATCTGCCCAGCTGTGTTGTGACACTGCTATTTCAAACCATAGCAGCAGGCTGGGAGAGCTCAGTGTAATATATTAAGCAACCCCATACTCTAAATTAACTCCTCGCTCAAAACGTTGGGTTTTTTTAAACACTCCAGAAATTAAAAACATCAGCATTTATATTTTGTTGCTGGAGCTGAAATGACAAATATCATGCACGAGCCCACAGCTGTGGGGAAAGAAGCTCCAACACTGTCTAGTGGGGAAAGAAATAACACATCTCCATGGCAAGGTCAACTAGGAAGTGGCTTTTGAAGTGAAATGCTGAGGAATAGTCATGGCAGGACGTGGATGGACAGTGGCTCCCCTCTTCCACTGACCTCTGACACATTGCTGGCTTAAATGGCCATTGCCGGGCTCAGTCCCAGCAGATCAGAAAGGAAACTGAGGTCTCCTCCCTGAGTTTTCCCCACCAAGCAACGTGAGTGTCTTCCTGAGACCCCAGCAATCGCACAGCTCCGCTTCCAGCCCCCTCCTTGGATGGCCACGGGTTTCCTCCGTCCCTCCTCCTGCCCATTCACGGATCTCAGCCCACACGGCTCCGTTTGCTTTAAAGGTTCTGTTTTTCTCCCAAGCTTTCGGGAAGGCTGCAGTGTGACAAACACCAGACAGCGATACCACCTGATTGCAGCAAGGCGGGGTGGGGTGGGAAACCCGAAGCTGCAAACACAGAAAATGATTTGTTTTGCGATTGATGGCGCGTCAATTGACCAGGGTTTCCACGGCAACACGCACCGGTGTCGTGTTCTCCTCCTCCTCCTCCTCCTCCCGGGCAGCACAGCCAGGCTCTTTCATTTAGGAAACACTGCGGGATGCGAGGAAGGCACAGGATGTTTTTAGGGTCGTGTCTGTCACAGCCCTGCAGCCCCTCGGTGCCACCACCTCGGTAGGGGTGACACCCATGGCCGTAGCCCAGCCCTGCCCACCTTGGTGGCGTTGGAAATGATACAACTTTCAGCATTTTTGTTGTAACTTCAGTCAGGGGTTTCGTCGGCCTTTGCCCAGTGGGAGGGGAATTGAAGTTTCTCTTCAAAACCGCGGGTGAGGCCTCCTGAGCTGAACATCAATAGATTGGGAGGAGGCAGAAGATACAGAGGAGATAAAGTGAGTTTAACAAACATGACCCCCTGGTGAGGCTGGAGACACCTGGTCTGGGAAAAGATCGATAAAAGAACCAAAGAATGATGCCCAAATTAGCATCGAAGGGATCAATAACCAATAGGAGATCGAATCCTAAGCATGGTGTAATTTAAGGCCAACGAACGTGAATTTCTTTGGGGTTTTTAATGTACAAAATACGTGAAAAGTCTGGTAAAGAACCAGGCGGGATGGAAGGATTTTCACTGCTCAAGCGGGGCGTGTGTGGATGAAATGATTTCTACTGCACATCCTGGCCAGGATAAAGTACCGCCTTGATTGTCTGACACTGAAATGACGTTGTTGGAGAGTTCCCGGTTGGGTGGCAGTGGTGGGTGACATTCAGTGCCCAGCATCACTCTGCCGTGCCCCCGGCCCTACGCTCTCCGTACTCCGGCGCTACTACAGCGCGGGGAAAGCCCGCTGTAAATAATTCATACCCTGATTTTACATAAGCACAGCCACACAAGCTCTGCTGGGAAGAATGAATAGGGTGATTAATTCCTCTCCCTGCCGGAGGGCTGATTCCAACAGCCTTTGTTCGAGCGCTACAGACACACCAGCAGCGCTGGTCCACCAGAGCTGTCTCCAACATCTCCAACAGCCCCGGGGTCGCTTCTCGCTCTTCTGGGCAGCTGGGAGGAGGATGTCAACACGTCACCTGGCTCATCCTGCTCTCTGACTAACCAGGCAGGAGGCTTCAGCTCAGAGAAGGAGCCGTGTGTGACAGCAGCCTGCCCAAAGCCCCCCAGAGGAAGGGATCAGGCTCAGGCTGCGTTGCTGTCACAGAGGCAACGCCCTCCGGGCCGTGCTGGAGCTGGCTCCTTCCAACCAGGCAGCCTGGTTGTCGTCGCTGTTTGCACACCTTATCCTGGGCGCAGATAACATCACAACAGTCAAGGAGCTGAGATTCGGTGAGCAGGAACCGGATTTTCTCTAGCCGGTTACCAGCAGAGGCATTCCCTCCGTGGCAGCACAACCTGCTCTTGTCTCCCTGATCTTATCCCCGGCGCTGCTGAAATATCAAGATCTTGCACTTGATTTGGCTTCAGAAAGGAGCAAAGGTGTTGTTTGCTGTTAACTTCACCCTCTGAAGGAACAAGCCCTTATACAGGATGCTCAAGAGGCCGTGAAATGGGTAACCTGAGCCAGATTCACTGATTTGCATAGGATGCCTATTACAAGGCTCTGATTAAATCTTCACAACCCTCCCACCACCTTTTCCATTCCGACTACTAGGTCAGACTTTCCTTTCATGTTCTTGCTACCCAGAATTGCCATCCAAGCTGAGTTGTAGCTAAACTTCACAGCACTTAAGTTCCCCGACAAAGCCCTTTTCCAGGCAGCTTTGGCTCACGCCCAAAACAGAAACTTAACAGAGTTCGTTTAAAAGAAAAGGGAAGAGAAAATGAAAGCAACACGCTCATAACTACACAGTCATCAAGCTTGGCTGGGCTGACTTCTGGACTGACAAATGTTTCCTCACTTGGGCAACGGACAGTGAGTCAACATCACCCCTCTCTGCCATGTATTCACGTCCACACCGGGAAAAAGTGACAGGTTATGGTTCCTTCTTCCCCACTACTGGAGGCTGCAGCGTTGTCCCTATGCACTGTCCCCAGGACTGGCAGCGAAACGCACAGCTGGGAAAGTCCACACTTCCCATTTGTGCAGGAAAAAAAGGGTTTCTGTTAAATTAGGGGAACGATGTCTCAGCTAAAACCCCCTTCAAGTCGTATCACTCCTACCCGATTTGTCTGTGTTCTCAGAATCCCCAAGGTCAAATCCTGGTGCTCTAGAGAGACAATAGGGATAGATGGAATTTTGGTACCCAAGACCTATCAGCTGTCCTGAAAAGGCTGCAGATAAGCAAAGAACCCCTGCAGCGAGGGCTTTTCATGGGGCACAGTAGGACCAGAAGTGAGGGTGAGCCACCCCTCCCTGTGCTGTCCTGGGACCCACGTGGGGACGGGCAGGACAGTGAGTCCCAGGCCCATCGCAGACGGGATGCCATCTCCAGGACCTGCTGGGGACAGGCAGCATCCCACTGGGACAGTGAGTCCCACCTCACCCAGCTATCCCAGCACGTGTTGGGGACAGGCAGCATCCCTCCAGGGCGGGGGTCTCCCTTTCCCAAGACGTCCCAGGACAGACAGATAGGGCAGCACCCTAAGGAAACAGCAGGCTTCCCCTGCCAAGCTGTCCCACGATGGAGGAGACAGGGGTCTCCCCTTCCACATGCTGTCCCAGGATGGAGAGGACAGCACCCTACGGGGACAGCGGGTTCCCCACTCCCCAAGATGTTCCACGATGGAGAGAAGAGCAGGTCCTCCCTTCCCCGGGCTGTCCCAGGACGGAGGGGCAGCACCCCACCGCCAGCCCTTGTCCCCCCCAGCACTCACCCGCAGTCGGGGGCCGGGCACCAGCGGCAGTCGGGGTCGGCGGCGAGGCAGCGGCGCAGCATGAACTCCTCGTACTTGGCGACGAGGTGCGGGGAGTCGCGGAGCAGGCGGCGGATGTCGGCGGGGTTGAGGCGCTCGCTGCACTCGGGGCAGCAGATGTTGACGCGGGACTCGGTGATCTCGATGCGCAGGTACTGCCGCAGGCAGGCCCCGCACGACCGGTGCGGGCACGACAGCAGCCGCGGCG
>VZTF01000907.1:243126-273511 GCA_013397755.1 Cnemophilus loriae | reverse complement strand
ATCAGTCCGGGGGCTCCGGGCGTCGCGTCCCGCCGGGCGCTGCCACGGCCGCGCTGTAACGAAAGCGGCGCCGGGGCCGGGTGAGCGCGGCCCCGCCTCGTCCCGCCCCGCACCGGGCGCGGCCGTCGCCGCCGCCATTTCGGTTGTGGGCAACGCTCCCGGGCAGTCCCAGAGGCTGCGGTGCCCGTTCCTGTCCCTGTCCGTGTCCGTGTCCCTGTCCCGCGGCTGCGGTGCTGTAAGTGGCTCTGAAGCATCTCAGCGAGGTAGAGCTGAGCCTCCGCTCTGCTTCTGGGCTCCCCTCAGCGCCCCCTCAGCGCCTCCATCTCCCCTCAGCCCCTGGCTGCCCTCAGCGCCATTGCTGCCCTCAGCGCCCGACTCCCCTCAGCGTGCCGGTTCCGGCAGCACCCCCGGCTCCCCTCAGTGTCTCTATGTCCCCTCAACACCTCTGCCTCCCTTCAGCTCCCCATTTCCCCTCAGTGCCCTGGCTCCTCTCAACACCCGGCTCCCCTCAGTCCCTGGGTCCCCTCGGGACCCTGATTCCCTCGATGTCCCATCTCTGTTTGGCCAACACTCTCAGGCACATGGTGGCATTCCTGGGGTGTCCTGTGTAGGGCCAGGGGTTGGACTCAATGATCCTGGTGGGTCCCTTCTGACTCGGCTTATTCTGTGATTCTCCCTTCAACTTTCCACCTTCCCTCACCCCGAATCTCCTCAACATCCCTCCCTCAGCACTGTCTCACCCAGGGCCTGGAATGGGGGGAGTCTTCTGGCTGGGTTGTGCAGAAAAATAGGTTTCTATTTAAAAAAACCTTGGGGCATTTTGCTTTTTAACATCTCTCTTTGGAGAGGGGTGTCTATAACCTCAGGAGTCCCCTCTAAATCCATCCATCCCAGTGGAACACCTTGTCCCTCGCTGCGTGTCCCTCCTTGATAACATTTCTGAAGATCATGTAAAGATTTACTCAGCTGGGAACTCCTCCCCGAGTGCCAGGTTTAGAGGCACTGAAACTACAACCCACATTCTCACTGCACTCATGCAGAAAGTTAAAAGCCTCCGCTTCCTTCCAGGGTTCCCCCATGCCCAGAGGGGTCTGCCAGCCTCATATCCCATCCAAAGGCGGATAAACTAACAGGAAGGATGCTGCTTCTTATTATGCAGGGGAGGTGAAGCAGAAATATCTGCTGTGTCTATGAACAGCCTCTTAAATCAGCGCAGAAGGAGCTGCCTTGCCTTAGACTGTCAGCTCTGACTGGACAGACTGTGGTTATTCATGTGACAAGTGTGGCTCCATCACTGTCTCCCAGCTATCGCCATTCCTGAAATCATCCCTCTCAGCAAAGCCTGCTTGCATGATTATTGTTACCGGGATCCTTCCAAGGGCTGGGGTGGGAACAAGGAACCGGGATTTCGGTGCTGGTGCTGCTGGATTGCTGGAGGCAAAGACCCCAGATCTGTCAGCGCAGCGGGGATAATGATGACACTTCCCTGTCTGATGGGTGAATGAAGGCACAGAAGGAGTAAATCACCTGCACAAATGAAGCTTCCCCCTCTCCTAAACGCCCTGCAGCAATCCTGCTTTTCCCTGTGCTCCTCTCCACTAATTCTATGCCTGCCATACACCCTCCCTTACTGCTTATCCCAAGATGTCTGCTACACCCAAGTCCTTCCCGGGAGATTGCATTCCCCAGACATTTGTCAGCTCTTCACATTCCTGCCACAGCACACAGGGCTTTGGACCAGCTGGAAGTTTTGGACCACACTTAGGTTTGGCCTCAGAGTGGTAAATTCTTGCCTGGGATCAAAAACCCTGTTAATTAGCAAGTTAATTTGGCAAGAGCCAAACAACTCTGCTCCAAGAGAAGCAGGGATGCTTCGAGGGTGTTTGTGGAGCACGTTGTCCCTGAGCAATGAGTTGCTGAGCTGTGGTCCTTGGGCAGGCATGAAGATTCTTAGCATTTCCCTGACACTTGTGGTGTGGAGCTCCAGAGGAAAAGGACCCTTTTCCTTGGGAAAGCAGGGTGAGATGAAGAAGGGAGGGATGTTATACTGGTGTAAAACAGGATTATATTGAAATTAACTACTCCCGTCTGAGACAAGCCAGGTATGAGGCATCTTCAAATGGCTGTCACTGCCCATCTGTAGCAGAGACTGTCTTGCTTTGATGATTTCACTAGAAAAATCACACTCTTGACTGAAATAGAGAAACCTGAGCAGGACTCGCGTGTGGGACGGATCTCCCAGACAGCGCTCTGCCAGCTCAGCCCTACGTCCTCTGCAGCGCAGGAGCACAGACTGTAACTAATTGTGGGAAGGTTTCAGCTCAAAAGCTAATGTGAGACAGGCCTGAATTACCAGTAGTGCAGACACAGAGAGACAGAGAGCAAAACCATCTGGAGCTCCTGGGAAAAGCATCGGCTTTCTGGTGGGGCAGAAATGACTCTTCATTGCCTTATATGAGGAATCACAATACCAGCAGGGCTGGGGGAGGCCAGGGTAAATCCGAATGACTTCAGAGCCATCTTCCCTGCTCCCAAGCTCTGCAGAGCTCTTTCCAGTGGTTATTTATTTGAGGGAATTCAGTGCTTTTATGGAACTCTGAGACACAGATTCCCAACTGTCCGGACCCCGCTGTGGTCCAGACATCCCAGCTACTTAAAAACAAGTTCTCCGTGGCTGAGGTGTTTCTCCATGGCGAGTTTCCGCAGCCCTTGCCAGGAGCAAAGGCTCCTGCTCAGCGTGTTCCTGACTAGCAGTTTGAAACCGGTAGTTTGTTTTGATTTAAAAAAAACCCAACCAAATCCCAAAACAAACAGCCGGGAACTGGAAGGAGAGGGCAGGAAAGCAAGCTGCCAGGGAGGAAAGGAAAGAGGCTGATTGGAAGGTCACCGGATTGGGAGTGAGACCAGATCAGCCCCTCCCCGGAGCTGCGGGGAAGCTGCCACCAGCCTGACCGTTAAACTGGGGGATATTTGAAAAGATAAACCCAAAACAAACAAACGAAAAAGACACAGGAGGCGGGGGTGTGGGGGGAGATTCAAACGCTGCAGCGAATCATTCTGCAAATCCCAGCTCCAACAGGCAAATTTGCTTTTGCTTACGCTGGCAGAAAGCTGGAAGATTGCTGACTTCCGACCCCGCTGGATTTGGCACAGGCGACTTTTAAAGCTGCCTGAAAGCGCCGTATCCCCCAGGAAGGTTTCCAGGGAGAAGGCTTTGTCCAGACACCCGGTTGGAGCCACCCCACACTGCCCAGTGCCATTCCCAGCCTGGATGGAGCCGCTGGGGGAGGCTGAGCTGGGCTGGAGCTGCCTTTGGGAGGTATTTCTCTTTCCAGAGAAATACCCCCGTCACCCACACCCCAAAAATCCCCTGCAAAGCAGAGTGACAGCTCTGTCGCTGTCGAGGAGGAAGAGCCTCTGGTGATGTAATGAAAATTCCCCTTGGTTATTCAGAGAGTGAAAGCAGAGGCTGGGCTTCTGGGAAGGGATTGTGAAACTCAGACTGCACGAAGGAACTGGGGTGTGCCTGGCCAGGAATATCGCTGCGGCGGGACACTGGCAGGAGGCACGTCGGCTTGGGCTTGCAGCCGATAAAATTGAAATTCCAGCTCCTACCATATCCCTTTTGCCCACCTTCCCCCCCTTCCTGGTTACCCAAATATCACAGGTATGGGAAATACCTGCCTGTTGCTCTCCTCCCTGGCCTGCGGGACACAAAGGGTGTTGAAACAGCTATTTCAGGACACACAAAGATTCAATCTGCCTTAAACCTCTGGAATGCAGGCACTGAGGTGTGAACCCCTCCCCAGCACTGACTTTTCTCTAGAAGTCCGTGGGTCTCCTCGGGGTTTCTCCCACTTTTCCCAGGCAGGGATGGGGGGTTATTCAAGGGGGACAGGCTGCATTGCAGAGCAGATAGAGTTTTGAGAAAAGCCAGCTCGTGTTGCTGCTTGCTGATGAAATGGGGGAAGGAGAGGAGCAGCTTAACACCAGGAATTCTTCCTTGTTTTCTCACAGGGACACTCAGGAGTGACTCAGCTCTGGTTCTGCTGGGCAGGCTGAGACCTTTGGCCCTGTTAAGGTGAGACAGCCAGGGCTGTTAAAGGGATCCAGGTACATCAGGATGCCAAAATGCAGATGGCAGTTTCAGGGGTCTCTCTGCTGAGGACCCACCACGAGACCCGCCAGAGATGTGCTGCACTCACAGCATCCAGAGGAAGATGAGAGGGACAGACAGATCCAAGTAGCACAGAGGTGGTTTTAAACCTCTCAGAGGTGCAGCGCGAGGTCTCCCCTCAGCTGCCTGCCCTCAAGAGTTGCCCCAGCGCCACATGGGCTTCCCTACTCCTCTTTTTGGGGTCCCAGCTCCAGAGCAGGGATGTCAGTCTTGGCTTGCCCGAGGCATTCGGCGAGGCTTAACCCCGAGAGAGCCCGGAGCTGTGCAGCGAGGGACGCTGAGCATTCACGGGGAGCAGCTGTGACTGCAAGAACTGAAGCTCATTGGGGTCATTTTCTGCCAGGGCCCCGGGGAAGCAGTGGGTCGTAATGACATGCACTGTGATCGTTTGTCAGATGGAGATGTCATTAACGGCCGCTCATGTCTCTCCAGGGAAGACACCCGTGGCTGGGGAGGGCTCTCCCCAGTGTGCACATCTCTGCCTCTATCCAGTTAGTTCGTGTCCTGTTTGCCTGTCCCGGTCCCCTGAGATGTGTTCGGGGAAGGAAAGAGATGATTCTGCTTGACTCCTCTTTTCTCTGCTGGACTTAACAAGGATCGACATTCTTTTAAATGAAGGGGAAGAGGCAGGAGATGGGAGCCTTGGGATCAGAAATGCGAGGCTCTTCCAAGAGGATTTGTTCTGGTTTAGTCTGTGGTTACACCTCCTCTCCCCTCCATCTCCCCATCCCACTCTGCTCCCTCCTAACACCCACACGCACAGCAATCTTCCACTCCCTGCTGTGACTTTCCGGGGAAGAGGCTGTCATGTGAAATCCTGGGAGAGAGTTCCCACATGGAGCTCTCTGAAAGCATCAGAACGGGCCTTGCAGAACAGGCCGGCAGCCGGGGGAACGCTGCGCTCCCCCTCCCCGAAATCCTGAGCGCTCCTCTCACGGATGGGAGGCGGGGGGAGCGGGGAATCATCTTGTAAGCTTGGGAGCCGCCTACACACATGGCAAGTCTTGTCAGCAGCTGATAAAAGAGGTGGGAGGTGGGGAGATTTCGAGGGGGAAGAATGTGGAGGCTCTCGTGCCCACGTAGCTCCCCCCTCCTGTCTCCTCCAGGACTCCAGCAGCCGGGACTGCCACGGGCTTGGCCTCGTTGGTGACACACGTGCAGTGAGGAGAGACCCCAAAAAGGGACTCGGATGTACTTCAGCAGTGACGCAAAGGTAGGGATCATTAAGCAATTACTTATAATAGTAATCTGACATGCTTTTCCCCTCTACAAAAGCAGCATTTCCTTTTGTAATAAAAGCACAGGCTGTTCTGTGTTCTTTATTCACCTCCACGCTCACTGAACAGCTTTGGGGATAGAAGTGAAAATGATCCCCGCTCTCAAGTCACTCTTACCAGTGACCTGCTACCCTTAATGATGGGGGATTTATAACTGAGAAGGTTTAGCACTGTAGGGTGCTGCCATCAGGATAGGGCTGGCCAGATCCCTGTGGCAGGAGGAAGGAGCCAGACTCCCTCCTCACCTGAGTCATTAAACAGACAACTGAGTGTTGGGTGTTGGCATAAACACAGGCAAATTAATCACTGGAGAAAACCCCAGCGCCTGCGATGGCTGGCTGTGGTTAGAAGGTGGTGGTGACAAACACCTGTGACAGCAGAAGGCAAAGAGGCACGGAGGTGGCATGGCATGGCAGGAACCCTGGCTCCGCAATATCTCCCTGAAGCCAGCTGGGTTTTGGGATGCTCAGCATCTTGCAGGACATGAGCAAACCTGGCCACAGCAGAGGCAGCAAGATCAAGGTGAAATCTTCAGGAGGAGCACTCGGAAGAGTTTGTTCTGCCCTTCAGAGAGCAGATGCACAAGGCAGAGCTCTGGCACAGGGTTTGATTTCTGCAAGGAGAACAGAGTGAGGCACTGGCCTGGTTTCCAGGAAAGGAGAACAGTGTGTCACAGAGAAGGCATTGAAGAGACCTGAGGCTTCTGCCTCAGCTTTCTGTCTTGCTCCTGCAGACACGTGGGTGCTTAGGAGTTCAAAAGGCTGAACTAGAGGCTGTCCTGCAGCTGGCAGAGGACAGGAAGCTGTGGGCTCCTCCTGCAGAGCTGCTCGAGCAGAGACCACAGAGGGTGTCCCTGTCTCTGCTGGAGATCCCTGCTTGGCTCAGCATCAATCCCTGCAGCGCTGACCTTTGCAGTGGGAGTGTGGGAATCCGAGGTGGAGAGGAAGGCTTGGTACAAGGCACTATCTCCAGCGCCCAGAGCCCCCAAAAGACACTGGCAGCCCTTCAACAACATCTCAAAACCCCACAGGATCTCCGACATCCTCTCCAGCTGGTGCATCCCACAGGTAGGGCTGGGCACACCACACGTTTCCTCCAGCCGACCCACCCATTTCCTATTTTCTGCAGACATGACAACTAGTGAGTTAATCCTGCAGGCCATAAACTAAGCTGTATTAGCAGACACCATCTGTCCTTTTTCATTTGCTGATGCACGACCTATTTTGCTGTGTAGTGGAGCAGGCGCTGCAGTTTCGGGGCTTGCATGTTGCAGGGTCCCTGTTGCCAGGGCATAATCCACTGCTCACAGTGACCTGCCAGTGGGAGAAAGCTCCAGTGAACTGAGCACCACTGGGACCTGCTGCCATGGGCAGGTGGTGGATGAAGCCTGTCCCCGTGGCTGCCTGGCCTCTAAGGAGGTTTGGGCTTCAATCCCACAAAGCACCTGGCAAGGGAAGGGTCTCAGCAGAACTTCCAAGGACAAGAGCACGACTGCCCTCAGCAGGGTCTTCTGAAGCCCCTTCAGCAGTGGCCACATCCACATTCCTTCACTTGTCAGGAGGTCATGGAGAGACCTGGATTCTCATCCCAAAGTGGGGTTTATGGGAACAGGCCGTGTGGTGAGCTCAGCACCCCATGCTGCTCTGGCCTGGGGTATTTCCTGTGCTTTACAGCGCTGAGCAATGGCAATCACACCAGGACAGGCGAAGACAGGGAGAGAACTCTTCCTTTATCCTTCTGGTCATGTCCTGGAGCAGTGTGGTGACCCTTGTCTGGGTACAAAAGTACAGACATTGTGGAAGGTCATAAAACCATCAGGGTTTTCCAAGCCAGTTATCGTTATTTGAGTTCACCAACTCTTGAGGCAATTCCAAAGGTTAGCGCCTTGTTGGAAGAAGCCTCCTGATTTGATCAACTTTTAATTTAACTCAGCACTGGTGGCAGGAATTTTCCCTGAGTTCTGAAACAAAAAGCCAGGAAATTCTGTGGCTGTGTGCTAAGGAGTCAGGAGGGAGCTGAATGCAGGGCTGGGTGCTAACACACTCATCTGTTCCTCAGAACCAGGATGATCACTGCTCACTGACCTCTGGACTCCCAAAATCAGCCAGGGAATTTTCAGCTTCCTGCCTCACTGCACAAAAGTGGAAGAGAGAGTGGAAGGAATTATTCAGACTGACCTTGGCCTTAGCCAGACCACTTCTTTCTGAGTTAGCTCAGTTGCATTATTTGGGTTTTCCAAGGAACTTCCAAGCTCCTGGCTAGCATGTGGCCCAAATCCACCCCCTTCTGTGCCATCAGTGTCCTCTGAGTATCCAGCACTGCCAGAAAGATGGCCTGGAGTCATTCCTCTTTCCTGCTAGTCTTGCTCCTTTCTCTTAGAAACTGGCTTAAGCTCTGAACCCTGGGGTTTCCCACCCTGCTGCAGCTGAAATCTGTGGTAACTCCTGCACAGTCTCGCTGCCTGCAGAGGTGTTTGACCCCTCTGCTGAGCTCTGTACCCTCAGCTTCCAGCAGCACCAAGCCCTGCTGTCTCCTTCCTGCCTTCCCTAAGCTTTGCCCAGTGTTCCTTTGTGCTGTGGACACTCTGCATCAGATGTGACAAGAAATAATGACTTTCCACAACACGCCCTGATGTTCCTGCAAGCTGTGCTCCCCATCCTGCACTGGGAAGAGGAGAGCTGGTGTCAGGATCTCTGTGCTGGGAACAGACTGACACTTTTGGGGTGGATCAGTCCACTGCAGGACTGATCCCAACTTTTCTTCTTTCTCTCTTTGAGCTTTGGGAAGAGAACTGGCTCAAGAATTGTATTGATCTCAGTCCAGGAACAAACATTCTGTTTCCACAGGCCACAGCCTCTCTCTCCTGTATGTCATGTGAGGAAGAGGAGCAGGGAAGGGCAGTGCTTCGCCAAGACTAGAACGTACCCAAAACTGTGGCTGCTGTCAGGAGGTGGGAAGAGGAAGAAAGAGCCTTGGAAAGGGCAGTTCCTTCTGAGAATGCCTGGGGAACATTCCCGTTTTCATAACCAGCAACAGCTGTGACAAGGGGAAAGAAGAGTGATTCTGGACCCTGCCAGCAGCACCTCTCGCCTGCAGCCGGGCCGGGAGAGCAGAGAGAGCTCCCAGCACAGCCCTCTGGCCCCGCAGCAAGGAAAACGTGTGTCATTTTCCAGAGGGCTGAGCCAGCTCTAACCAGGTGGGGGATGTATGAGCCTCTCTGAACATGTGCTTGCTCAGGGTTCCCTTGTCTCAGCTGAGATCTTTCCCCAGTCTAACCCTTGGCTGCCAGGCCCCTGCCCCAAGCTCAGTCCAGGGCTGCTCTCTCTGTGCTCTGTTCTGTCTGCAGCAGAACAAGGTGGGCAAAGGGAGAGGGGAGCTGGAGTTTGTCCCTCATTCCTGGGCTGGCATGGAAAGGCCAATGGGGTTTGTTCTGCTGGGTTTTGTTGCTGACCCACGGCTTCCTTCCCCCAACCTGATGCCATGACCACAAGCCAGTTCTCTCTAACTTCAAGCACAACCCACCTTTACCACAGCCAGGAAATTCCTCTTCTTCCTCCCTCCTCTTCCTCAGCCCTTCTGTACCGTGAGAAACACTCGTCCCTTTTTGGGGCTTGTCATCTGTGGGCTGTCTTAACCAGTGTTCGAGCAAACTACCCCCACTGCTGCCTCAGGCTGGGCTGTGCACAGCAGAAAATTGAGTAGGAGGTTTCTGGGGCCATCGGTGTACACTGACACCTCAAATGCTTCTCTGAAATCAGGCCCTGCTGTTGCTCCAGAGCATCCTCCAACAGGGAGGCAGCAGCCTCTCGTCTGCCCAGCCCTGCCATCTCTGATCCAGGTTGCCATTCCTCTTCCCCTGAGCACCAGGAAAAGTCCAGTGCCTGACACTGAAACAGCAGTAGCTGCCAAGAGCCTCTCAGCTGCCCCTGAGTTACAGGATCCCTGCCTGCAGTCTCTCAGGAAGAGCTGTCAGCAAAAACAGCCCTATTTAATGAAAGCAGAGACAGCCTGGCTTTACATGGCCTCCCTCTGCCTTTCTCTGCTCCCCTGGAATCAGGCATTCTTTGGGAAAAGCGTCTCAGGGCAGCGCCGACTCCTGTGCATCCCCCTGGATGTGAAGCTCAGCCGCAGCAGCATGCAGGGGTTCACGTAGCTCTGGGTCCCGCTCCAGCTGTTCCCTCTCCCTTTCCATGGATCTCCTGCAGGATTCACAGCCCAGCACCCAGGGGTGCTCCCTATCCCCAGAACGGTGGCCTCAGCATGGGATGAGCAGCGAAATCGCAGCTGGAAAATCTGGCAGTGGACGTGGAGCGGAGCCCTGTCCCCGGGCTGAGGACCAAGAATGCCTCTTTCCCATCCGACACGCCAAGGCTCTGAGCCCTGCCAAACCCCAGGGTTTGTTCCTGCGTTTGGCAAGCAAGGGATGGCAACAAAAGCATGTGCAAGGCAGAAGGAGTTCAGTGAAGGAGGGAAGTGGGTTTCTCTCGGGTCTCTGTGACCTTTTCTGGTTTGGAAGGAACAGAGATGCTCACAATGCATAGCAAGGCTGTTTCCACTGCCCCAGCAGTAGAACAAACCTCGTGGCCTCCTTCAGGCACAGGAAATTGGAGCCCAGAGCCACAGCCCAGCCTTTGGCTGCTGGGGTGGAACCAGAAATCCAGCTCCAGGGAGTCGGTGCCTTTGCCTGTTTGCAAGGAAAATTTGTGTGCAGCCACGGAACCTCACCATGGGCGCCTTGTCTTCCAGCCCTGCTTCTCTGGGATGCAGCTCCTGCTGTGGGATGGGAACAATTTTTCTCCAGCTGGCAGCAGCTGAGCCAAGTTGTCTCGGAGTCCATGGACTGGGAGTTATGTCAGCAATGCCCTTGGCCATGAGAATCCCATTGACTCTCCTCACCTCCCTCTTTAGAGAAGCAAGCACAGAGAAGGAGCTCTTGGGGTAGGGCCAAGAGAAGAGCTGAGACTGAAGAGTCCAATGACTCCAGCGATTTCTCCGTGTGCTTCCAGCCCTTCTTGCTTAACCTCAGAGAGAAAAAGTGGTGCTGGCAGGAGGACAGAAAAGGAATGGGGTTCTGTGAAGGTAAATCAGGAATGTGCCTTGATCCTTCGAGAGCTGAGAGTCAGGAGCAGGTTTATAGCAAAGATAGAAAAGCTGATTTGGCCAAAGGGATAATATTTCTGTTGGGAACCAGAGAACTATTGATTACTCAAGTAACCTCAACTATTTAACAAACAGCTACCTCAGCAGAGAGAAATTTCAGCCTGGCTTTAGGGAGAGGATCGAGAGGACTCCAGGGTGGCCAGGCAATAGTGGGAATGTGTATTCCCACTCTCCTTGACTCTCCTTGCTGCACTGCTGCCCTACCTGCTCCCAGTGGTACCAGATAAGGAGTGAAAACAAACACAAGGTAGGTGCCTGTGAGTGCCCCTGACAAAGGGACGGGAAAATGTTCTGCAGTGGAGTCATGGCCAAGATAGACTGTGGAACAGGAAGGATTAAAATGTCTCACAGGACCTGGCTCAGCTCCCAGGGCCTTCTCTGGACACTGGCACAAAGGCAGCTCCTCCTGATGCTCCAGGTCTCTGCAGAGGCTCGCAGATCCATAGCACTTTTCCCAGGAGGGAGCACAAGTTCCCAGTTATTGTATTTCTGTGTTATCGTGTGCCTGGCAGTGACAGCCTGTGGCAGGGGCCGAACACACAGGTAACAGAGCATGGCTGTGGGGACAGGGTCACACCAAGGCACCGGGAGCATGTCAGAGCCTCAGCTGCTGCAGCTGATGTACAGATGCCAGGCTTTGTAATATTCACATGATCATGCCTTTTGCAGTGTAGGCAAGTATGGGGGAAAGCAAGGAGAGCCAGCTGAGCCACGGAGAAGGTCAAGGACTAGGAGGGGGTGACTTGGCCTTTCGGTTTGTGAGAGGTCCTGGTGCCATTCCCACACCGAATTTTGAATAACCTTGAAAAAAATCAAGTTGGAACATGACTTTGAAGCAGTCCCGCTGCTGGTCATGCAGAACCACAACCTCGGGGATGAAACTGCAGAACAGCAGCATTAACTCCTCCCTGCACCCTTCCCAAACTGGCCCTGGGTGCCCTGCTCAGGCTGTGCCCAGCGAGGTCCCACTTGGAGTGCTGGGGCCCGTCCCGAGCTGGCTCCCTCCCAGCACAGCTGCCCTGGGCAGAGCTGAGGGCTGGCACGGAGCAGCTGACGGGCCCTCCCCTCCCTGCCTGCCCATGCCACAGGCTTGGAATGCAGCTGGCCGCGCAGCCACCTGGGTGACAGCACTGCCTGTCACCCTCCAAACGTGGGGCTCCCACCCCTTGCTCCCAGAGAAGCCCTACAGAGCAGCACAAGCTGTTGCTGTTGGCAGTTTCCATCCCGTAAGCAGCAGTATGGCCACCTGGGCCACTCCCTAGTGGTCCCAGTAGACCCAGCATCTGTGCCTTGGTGGGGAAGGATCGTGCACCACACAGCAATCGCTTCTCTAATTAAAGCGCATTTATGCTTCTTGTTGCAGTTATACTCTCAAGCACTCCTGGCTGCATTTCTCCATGGCCCCACTGGGTCACGGCCCCCAGCCCTTTAAATGCCTCAGGAAATGTGTTGTTTCAACAAAATGGTCGTGACAGGAGCATTGGCCTCTCTCTGTGCTTAGGTTTCAAGCAAGGTTTCTACTTTGTGCCTCTTCCATCTCCACCCCGGTACTGGTTTCTGACACCCACAGGCGTTACCAACACTGGGCTTTTGACCCAAGATGTGTTTTCCTCAGTGAGATACACGCTGAGAATCCTGCCAGACCACAATCAGGTCAGCACAGATGAGTGGGGTGCTCACAAACTCATTTTCTAGTTTGCTAAGGCTGCGTAGCCTGAGTGTAGGTATAGAGTCCCTACACCCCGCTGCTGTGGGATCGGAGCTGGGAACCCACAAGCAGCAAGGAACGAGCCCAACTCTTGGATTAAGAAGAAAGATGAAATTCTCCCCAGGGCCACAGGCCAGCACAGCACACAGGTGCTGCTGGGCTGCTGCAGGGCACGGAGGTGACCGTCACCCTTGCTCCCTCTGCTAACAAAACAGATCCCGTTATGCAACCCTTGTGCTAAAAGGCAACACGACATCCAGAGAGGCTTCAAGGACTTTGTTCTTTTGCCTTCCAGAGCTGCAAATCCCCAGGATCCACATCCAGAGAGCTCCTGGCAGTACCCATGCGTCTGGCTGCCTTCTCCAGAACTATTGGTGCTGCACAGGCAGGGGAAGTGCTGAGGCTGCTGGGGATGTGCAGTTTAGGATTCCCACCACAAACGCGCTGCTGGGCTCGGTCCCAGTGCACCAGCTCTGCTCACAGCCTCCTCTAGGATAGATGCAGCTCAGGGGATGGAGTCTCGAACTTCTGATTCATTTCATCAATGATCCGTGCTCTAATCCCCAAGGAGAACTCTGCTTTCCTTCTCCAGCCAGGCACCAGGGCTGCTCCCCGGTCCCTTTATCCTGTTCTGGAAGTGCCAGCACTCCTGGCTCTTCCCAGTACAGCACCAGTGACACACACACACACACACACACTGCTATCCTGGGGGGAAGCATCTGCACCAGTCTGTGCACCAGCCAGCTGCGCTCCGACCTGGGCTCCCTGTCCAAGCCCTGCTGTGCCAGGCTGTTCAGGCATTGTATAATATCCCCGCTGCCCAGGAGCCATCCCCCAGCAGCACATCACCCCGAGAGATGCCGAGGCAGGCGCTGATCCCACAGCAGCTCGCGGAGCCGCCCCTGCCCCGCTGCCCCCCGGGCATCCCTTACCTGTCCCCGGAGCCCACTCGCGGTGCCGCGCTGTCCCCTCCGCAGTCTCCCCGCTCTCCCTTTCCCACTCCCCTTCCCTCTGCGCCACCTCCCCGCGTGATGTCAGCGCAGCCCGGCCCCCGCAGCCTCCCCAGCGCACCCTCCACGCCACGCAGCCGCCCATCGCATGCCGCTGCTGCTGCTGCTGCTTCCCTGCCCAGCGTTGCCACAGCGACAGGAGGGGAATCCCATCCTCTCTGGTCCTCCACCTCCCAGGGCCTCGCTTGGTATCACCCACTGCAGCTCTTCCCAAAGAGGCCGCGGGAAGGACAGGGCGACAGCAGGGGACAGCAGCAGGGAGCGGCCAGTGATGGCCTTGGGGCTCAGCATACCTGGAAGGGAAGGGGGAGCTGAGGCAGCCACGGGAAGCAGGCTCAGAGCAAACAGGCTCTCACCTTACCCGCAGCAGTTCCACCCGTGTCCCCTGAGCTCTTCCCACCTTCCCGCTCCCTCCATTCCTCGCTCCCAGGCAGTTCTTTGTTCCTCAGCCCCACGTGCTCGCTCCTTCAGGGCTGCTGGGCACGGGAGCAGCGTGATGGCACAAACTGCCCTCAGACATCTCTGCAGTGGCTTCTCCTCGCCCCCACATCAAGGTCAGAGATCAGGTTATTGATCAGAAACTTAAGACCAGCTCCAAACCAGACCATCGGGAGTCGGTGGGCTCATTACCACTAACCACAAATCCACAGTGAAAGGTTTTCCTGCAATCCCTGTCGCCAGTGGTTCCATTGGGAAGGGAGAAGGGCAGATACATTTTTAGGACTGCAGCACATTTTTAATGGAAAGAGAAGGCCCAGGGGTTTCATCCCTCCCCCCGTTCAAGATGCTGTTTCTTTTCAGCAGAAATATTGCTGCATTAGAGAACAGGTCACTTCCTCTATCAGTGAGAATTCAGTGTCCTATTTGATGCTGGTCCTTGTGCTATAAATAGGAATTTTCCCCTTTTATAGTTGCTGAATAATTGTGTGTATGAAATATGAACACAGTTTTCAAAAGAGTGCCTGATAAGCAGCTTGCTGGAACGAAATGGTTGAGCAGAAGGAATTTACAGCACCTGCAGAGCATCGTGTGCTGTGGAAAACATTCAAGGTCAGCCTGAGACAGACAGGTCACAGCACAGATCCAACTCCAGAGGATCCAGGCTTGAGCTCACAGCCTCCCCACAGCAGCCTCCCCACAGCTCCCCAACAATCCGTTTCACGCTCCACACTCAGGTAAGGATCAAACAGAGACAGCCCAGCTCAGAGGAGCCAAGACTCCTCCATCCCACAGACCAGAAAGCCAGGAGGAGCAGGCAGAACGGGTTTTTAAACCAACAGCAGGCAAGGAGCAGAGGACACAGTCCCAGACGAGGAGGAAGAGCATAGTTTAACATCCACCATCAAAAGGAACAAGGGAAGAACACCACAAAGGCCAGAGAGGCCCAAGAATGGTAATGGGAGGTAGAGAGAGGAATTAAAACACCTGAGCACAGAGACGGAACGGCGGAGGAGCAGGAGAGCCCAATTATGCTGCAAAACCAGTAATTTCTGCAGGAAATAGGTACGTGCAGCCCTACCCTTTCTGGTGCCTGAACACGAGCAGGGCTGCAAGAAGCGTGGATAAACAACAACCGTGCATCAGTCCATCAGGAACAGCCTCCTCTGGGGTACCTCAGAGGGTCAGGGTCCCTGTGGAGGCAGGAAATGCTCTCGTTCCCTGCATTAGGACAGGTTTTCCCCTGTGAATTTAGAGAGACGGAGGGATGCAGCAAAGTATGAATGGCAGAAAGCAAACGAGCAGAAACAGGAGACACAATAATGTGGCTTCCAGTTGCTGCAGGAGGAGAGAAGGAAATAACATCAGCTCCTCCACACACTGGAGATGCAAAGGGAGGAGGGAAAAAAGGGATTACATCAGTTCAAATACTGCAGGGAGCTCTGGACAGAGAGGATACACAGGGGCTCAGTGCTTTCAGCCTCACACCCAAAGAAACAGGAGAGAACCAGCAAAAACCACCATTGCTATGGTGATCTAAAGTATTGGACACACTCAGCAAAGAGAAGAGACAAAAGGAATTAGAAGCCACATTTCCAGCTGCACAGAACATCCTTGAGATAGGATCAGGCCCCAGGATCCACCCAGCTCGATTGTTAGTTGATGCTGTCATCTGCCTCCTCATCCTCCACACTGTCTGCAGGTCAAAGAGGACACAGCACCAGATACAAATGTAAAGGGGTTATTTTATTATTGATTCAGAGGTTAGACAAGGCACCATTTGATCTAAAAAGAAATGCAAAAAAACCCTCCAATTAAGTGTTATTTTTGCAGGCAATTAAGAAAAGTCTCTTTTGCATTTCTTCAGCATTGTGTGAATTCCAGCTTGGTCATGATCACAGAAAAGCCACCCCATTCCCAAGTAAGGCAGGTTTGGACTACAGCCACGGCCCCTCTGTTCAGCAGCACAGAATCCTTGAGAAGTCTCTATGCCAGGGTTTAGGAATGCAGCAGAACAAGAAAAACAAAACTTCCAGGAAAAGACCACGGCATCTCTTTTTCCTTTCCATTTCAGACACGATGAATCATTTGTTCGTTTTGGTCCTCGCTGACAGGAAGCAACTTTAGAAAAAAACCACAGCAAACCTTTCAGTGGCCTCAAGAGTACCAAGAGCCCACGAGACAAGCCCAGAAAGTCCTGGAGAAGCCTGGAATAGCACCTAGCCCTACTCTCCGGCAGGTCCTGCAGCTGATCACTGAGAGATGTTTCCCTCTCCACAATTGTTTTGCCTCCACAAACAGATGATTTCTAAGGAGACGGCCGCCTCCTCTTCACAAGAATTCTGCCAAATAAGAAATCCAACCACAACCCAACCAAATCAGCCCCCCAACCCCTTGTTTAGCACTTCCTTCCCCCCCTCCCATCGATCATACCCCCCTCCCAGCTGCCCTCCCTGCACCCAGGGAAGGGCTGCAATGGGTGATGTAGCAGAGTGTGCAGCGTTTGGTGGTGTCTCATCTGCTTGATGGAGTCACTCAGCTGGAATAAATGGGAACAGAGAGAAAAAAAAATATTTAGGGAAAAACAAACAAACAAAATTAAGCATGGTTTATGGCGAAAAAAAAAGGCTGGTGAGCTGGATGTGAAGTGAGCACAAGGGAGGAAAGGAATGGAGAGTGGGGGAACATCTCGCTCTTGCTGTAGAGTAAAACCTTGACCAAATCCAGGAATGCCCACTGGCTGGGAACCCTTCCCAGAGTGTAGGGGGCTGCAGCTCTCCCTTTGACTCTCTCAAAATAAAAGCTGCTTGCACACAGAACTTTTTTACAGTCACCAAGATGCCAAGGGCAGCTGTAACCCACACTTTCCCACTCCCTGGAGCACACCAGTCCCATCCTAAATGCTATCCCGACCTCCCAGCACGCCAACTCCAGGTTGCCCTTCCACAGGAAAGCCAGAGACAGAGCAAGAGCCATCTGGGAATCCCAGGGGACCACAAAAACCAGCCCTGTTTACTGTCAAAGCCTTTCTCCTCAGTCATGTGCTTTCTAGAGCAACAAGTCAACTGCTTTCAGTTCCCAGTGTTATTTTCAGTTTGCTGGAAGGGAGGAGGTTCTGTCCCCGGAAAGGATGTATGAGGACAGAGAGGGGATTGTCAGGCAAAAGAGAAATTATCAAGGAAAAGAGCAAAGGATTCCTGAGGATTAAACATCTGCTCTGGCCACAGAGCCCACAGCAGCTCAGTGCACAGGATGGAGTGGGCCACCCCGAGAGAGGGAGAGGAAGATACTCAGTAACACTCAATCAGTAAACACACATGGAATGCCAAAGGACAAAGTTTCATCTGGGCCAATCCGTATTTACAGCAGGGTCCCCTTGGAAGGGCTCGAATCCCCCAAGGCCAGAGGTCAGTGCCAGCCCTGCAGGGTCACCACACAGCAGCACAATGCCCCGGGAAGGCCGAGGCGCTGAGCACACACAGCGTCCTCAAACACTGCCTGACGGAGCTGCTGGATTTGCTCAAGAAACAGGAACATTTCCCTGAGCTCATAACGAAGGTCGTTAGCTCAAGGGCACGTGGAGCCAGTGGTTCGTAACGCTGTCTCTCGAGCCTTGAGAAATCATTTGTTTTGCAATAAGGCTTTATTATATTTAGACTTTGGGGTCAGGAGAAGCTCAACACATCTTCCTCTCCTTGGTCAAAACCAAGGCAAGAGTGAAGAGATAAAACCCAAGTCCTTTTCTTATCCTCAGGACATCCCAACCTGCCACACAGTAACTGTCAGACTCTGACCACAGATTTCACGTTAAAAAGAGCAAGAAGCATCTAATTTGCTATAAATCCCACAAAATAAATAGAGGTTGAAACCCCCCACCCTCTTTCTGCCCCCCCAAGTGCCATCAGAACAGGAAGAGAGGCTGTGCTCCCAGGAAACCTGCCACCCCAGAGGGAATAGAACACACACAAGGAGAACACGTTGTCACCCAGCCGCGAGCAGCAGCCAGGCTGTCCCCACAGCAACACACACAGAGCAACCCCAGGTTTCAATCCTGCAGCTTCCCATCTCCTGTGAAATCCTTCCCCCACATCCCCAACCTTCTCCTAGGCCCCTGTGGGGTAGCCAGGAGGAGCTGGAAGTACAGTTCCTTCCAGGGAGGTGCATCTCTAGGATGAAAGAAAGGCTTTTTGACCCAAAGGAGTGCAGAGCTCATTTTGGGCAGCTGGAGCCCGGGCTCGCTGCGGCCTCTAGAGGCCAAAATCCCAACATCCACACACAGACTGACGTTCACATATAGTGAGATAGACACCATTAACAGCTCGTTTAATTAGAGAATTAGCACAGCCCTGCCTTGGGCTGCATCACCTCGTCCCTTCCCCTTCTACTCTGCTCAGCTCTTCACCCTCCTTGGCCCCAGAGAGACAGAGACAGAGAAAGAGAGAGAAAGAAAAAGGAGAGCCCCGTGCTGGGACGGAGCCCTTAAATGAACATAACCAGGTCTTTACATGTCGCTTTCGTGAAGGCTGCCAGGATGCTGGCAAACACCACGTCGGGAGACTGGGAGGCATCCACGGCCGTATGGATCCCTCGCTTGCTGTAGTAGGACACCAGGGGGGAGGTCTGGGTGTGATAGGACTTCAGCCGGGTTTTCAGGGCCGTTTCGTTATCGTCGGAGCGGCGGACCAGGGGCTCTCCAGTGACCTGGGAGAAGCAAGGGGACAGTCTCCAGCGAGCTGCAGCCTGGCATGCTCCCCCCTTCTGTCCCTGCTCCCCTCCTCCAAGGCGGAGCTGCAGAGGAGACCCCAGATCTGCGGGGGAGATGGAGCGAACCCGGGGCAGCCGAGACCAGTCCCAGAGCAGTCACTGAAGAGAGAAGGGCTCAGCACCGTGGTCTTTTCCCCCACACACCACTCTGCTTGCTAAAAGGAGCCTCGAGAGCAGGCACCAGCTACAGCTGCTCGCCAGGATGGAAACCAGTCACAACCCACCGCAACTTGAGCTGTGGACAGAGTCCAACAAGTTCTGAGGCTGGCAGAGCCCGGGGCCAGCTCTGCAGAATGGCCATCCCCTTCATCCATCCATCCATCCATCCATCCCTCCAGGCCTCGCTCCCCGCAGTGCCGTCGGCTCAGGCTGCCCAAGCAGTTCCCCACGCTCCCCAGAAAGCCAGGACAAGAAGGTACAAGAGAAGGAAAGAAATGAGTTTTTCCAGGGAGAGACTGCAAAGCATCAGCTAAACCCAAAGCAAGGTAAGCTGAGGCCTTGGGAGCTCACATACATCGTCCTTCATGTGCTCTTTCGGGGGTCTGAACTCCTCGTGATACGAGCGGCCACTCGCTGGGTGAATCAG
Source organism: Cnemophilus loriae (assembly GCA_013397755.1). Taxonomy (NCBI): domain Eukaryota; kingdom Metazoa; phylum Chordata; class Aves; order Passeriformes; family Corvidae; genus Cnemophilus; species Cnemophilus loriae. Next base: position 254,391 of record VZTF01000907.1, on the reverse strand, counting down.
CCTGAGACAGAAAAGAAGTGTCAGCAAAGCAGCCCGGTCAGGACAAGGTCTCCTGAAGCTGCCACTCATCAGCACAGAGACATCTGCCACAGCAACACCATCAGCCTTTCACTTGTAAGAAAAATCTCTGCAGTTATTTCTGTACCAAGAGCCTCTTCAGTTTGGAAAAGCAGCTGCGCTGGGAGATGGAGAAGAGGAGTTTTACTTCCTGCTTTGCTGGGAAAGGGGTCTGGACAACAGTGCAAGAGGACACACTCCTGACCCTGGAGGAAGTTTACTGGTGCCCAGATGTGCCCAGTGTCCTGTGTAAGGGAGCAATAATAGCTTTGGAGAAGGAGGAACCTGAAGGGTGAGCTGGGGCACCAAGGATGCTGATTTCTATAGAAATCTCTGATTTACAGGGCAAGGAAGGGGCTCTGCTCAAGGCTGGCCCAGGCATGGGAGAACAGGCGAGGGATCAGGGCAGAAATAGAGACCAGCATCACTGCCAGCCTTAAGCACCATGAAGACAACGTGGGATCTGAAATTAGGAGGCTCTTCCACAGACTGTGAAACCCCAGCCCCGGCACTGGGAGAGAAGGATTACCGTCCAGTGATCCTCCGGATCAGCAAGGAGTCGGGGATGCTGAACTCAATGACGGAGTCGAGCTTCTCTCTCCTCTTCTCCAGGAGTTCATCCAGCTGCAACAGCAAACACCCACTCAGAGGGGCTGAGGGAGCAGGGACCCGCGGTTTTGAGGGAAGGAGGTGCTGGAGCAGCCCCCGAGCAGGGGCTCACGTACCATCTCCGCCTGTTTCACCGTGCGTGGGAAGCCGTCCAGGAGGAAGCCGTTCTTGCAGGGAGGGGAGTCCAGGTTGTTCTCAATCAGCTCCACCACCATCTCATCGCTCACCTGCAGAGATGAGACAGGTATGTTTGTCAGGAAGGACACCCTGAATTTACACACAGCTGCTGCCCTCGTGCACATGGTGGGATTTTTGGGGGTTGTCCTGTGCAGGGCCAAGGGTTGGGCTCGATAATTCTTGTGTGTCCCTTCCACCTCAGGATATTCTGTGATTCCATGATTCATGCCAATGCTTAGGCTGCCTGTTCAGACCTGCCCATATCAGGGCAACACTCCCTGCAACACCAGGACATGGGCAATGCCACATTTCACTCCAGGGACACTCCAGCCTACGCAGGGACTTGGACCAGCACTGTAACCTCACTGTTACAAAGGTCGCTGTATCTCAAGGAACATTGTCAGCTCAAACTCCTTAGGTTATTTTTTTTTTCTTTAAACCAAATCACAATACAAAATATTGACATAACCTTAATTTCCTGTTACTTTGTACCTTCACCTACACATCCTCCTCAGGAGGCAGGCCCGGGCAGGAAGGGCAGAGCAGGCGAGTTGCTCATTGACTCCTATAAACCTCGTGTGGAGGTAAAGGCCCAATAGTTGCTGACAAGCTCTGGCTTCACTGGATAGTTTTTTGCCATCTGACAATCTCGGCATACCACTGGGATTAGTGCCTTTTCCACACTGCAGCACTCACAGACGCAGCATTAACTGTTTGTTTGGGAGCAGCTCTCCTCAGCAGCGCTGTTTTCTCCAGCACACACGGCTGGGACCCGGCAGGATTGGGGACCAGGCTGTCACAACACACAAACAACAGCCCTGCAGGCAGGGGGGGTAAGCAACAAGTCACTTCTGTGCCTTCCTGATTACACCCTTCAGAGAAAAAAGCTCCTGAGCATGAAGCCCATCCTGAAACGCTGCCGTGCTCCCAGCTGAGTTATCAGAGCTGCGGGATGTACCTGTGGAGCAGCCTGCAGCTGCCTGCCCCACACACACACACGCACACGGCAGATACCACCCGCCCGGCCAGATAACGTCCCTATCTTTCATAACCAGCTGGGTATTGCAGGCTCGGTGTTGCAATGAGCTCTGAGCAGAAGTGAGATAAGGTCGCTCTCCCCATCCGGGGCCTGCAGATTCTTCCCGGGCTGTTACGAGCCCGTGGCAGCCGCAGCGATGCCCGAGATCTGCCCCACACTGGGGCAAGTCACTACAATTTGTGGTCCCTCAAGTTTCCTGGAGATATTTCAGTCGTTTGGATGAGATAATTAGACCCTCAGAAAATGAACGTCAGAGATTGTAACTCTTGTCTCTTGGGGGTCCAAAGTGTCTCCCTCACAGAGCAGCTGCTGTAACTACCACAGCAACATCCTTAAGTCTATTTTCACCTTACAGCTACAGGTGAATCGAGCTTCTGCAAGAGCTGGGATGCAGATGAACCCTCTGAAGTGATACCTGGAGTTCAGGTATCACGTGAAGAGACACAGGAGCCACAAAGCACGGCTGTAACATCCTGCAGCTCCAAGGATACAGTCACCTCAGTGTTCAGGAGCCAGAAAATTGCCAGCCAGACTGCACCCCCTAAAAGATAAAAACAACCCAGGGCCACAGGCTGCTGGTAAGCAAATAGTAATTTTGAAAAGGATGTTTTTATAGGATGCTTCTCCTGCAGGGTGATAGAAGGAAAGTCTCCACCACATCCCTACCTTCACCCTGCAATCAGCCTTCACCCTGCAATTTGCCTCCCTACTCTAATTAGTTTTGTCACGGAGAATTCTAATTAGGAGGTGGATTTTGTCTGCTCTCATTCCAGGTACTGCCAGCCCATCTCCCTTCCCAGCACATTCCCCACGACCCACCAGCTTCCCCGCATCCATCGTCTCCTTGAGCCGCTTGCCCAGCTCGGAGCCCGAGGCCACCATGGCCCGCAGCATGTCGCCGGTAGCCAGGTGGCACACGCAGTAGGTCTCGGCCAGCTTCGGGGCCTGCGGGAGAGGACAGAGGTGAGATCGGACCTCGGAGGCTGAGGATCCCCGCGCCGGCGGGGCCTTGTTCCCCTCTCGCAGCGGGACAGTCGTTGACCGGCCAGCACGTGGCACAGAGCCCCGGTGCTCCGCGAGCAGCGCCAGGACACCGGATCCCCGCGGCCGGCCCCAGTCCGGGACAAAGGGATCCGGGACAAAGAGCCCCGGCGAGCGCGCCCCTGGAAGCGGGATACGACCGAGTCCCCGGCGGAAGGGAGGCCCGGGGCCACACGAACACAACGCTCGCCCCGATCCCTCGGCGGGGAACGGCAGGCCGGACACCCGCGTCCCTCCACGCGGAGGTCACACGCTGAGTGCCGNGGCGGGGTTAGCCATGCAGTGGGCGGGGTTAACCCGGTGGTGGGCGGGGCTTTGTGCAGCCGCCTGTGTCGCTCGGTGCCGCCCCGAGCTGTCCCCAAGTCCTGGGCGGTGGTGCGGCCGCACTTCGAGTGCTGCGTCCACTTCTGGGCCACTCAGTTCAAGAAGGACATTGAGGTGTTGGAATATGTCCAGCGAAGGGCAACGGGGCTGGAGTACCAGGCTGATGAGCAGGGGCCGAGGGAGCTGGGGAGCCTGNCATGGGCGGGGTTAGCCATGCAGTGGGCGGGGTTAACCCGGTGGTGGGCGGGGCTTTGTGCAGCCGCCTGTGTCGCTCGGTGCCGCCCCGAGCTGTCCCCAAGTCTTGGGCGGTGGTGAGGCCGCACCTCGAGTGCTGCGTCCACTTCTGGGCCACTCAGTTCAAGAAGGACATTGAGGTGCTGGAATATGTCCAGCGAAGGGCAACGGGGCTGGAGTACCAGGCTGATGAGCAGGGGCCGAGGGAGCTGGGGAGCCTGAGCCAGGAGAAAAGGAGGTTCAGGGGTGACCTTGTTACTCTCTACTCACTCTGAAAGGAGTTTGGAGGCAGGTGGGAGTAGGGCTCGTGTCCCAGGCAAGTAGTGACAGGACAAGAGGACACAGTCTTGAGCTACGCTAGGGGAGGTTTAGGTTGGACATTAGGAAGGATTTATTTACAGGAAGAGTGATTAGACATTGGAACAGGCTGCCCAGGGAGGTGGTGGAGTCATCATCCCTGGAAGTGTTTAAGGAAAGACTGGACGTGGTACTTAGTGCCGTGGTCCAGTTAACATTGTGGTGTTCAGTCACAGTTGGACTTCGTGATCTCAGAGATCTTTTCCAGCCTAATTGTGTGCTTTGGAGCTGTGCTTGCCCTGGCGCTGTGTGGGATGGGCTCAGTGCCCTGCTCTGCGTGGGCTGTGCATCACAACACTGCCCAGCGCATCCAGGAGGGACTGGCACTGCAGGGCTCTGCATCTCTCTGCTCTCGCAGCTTCTCTGCGTGGCCCCCGCATCCCACACAGCACAGTCCAGCGCTGGTGATGGGCCAGAGCACACACAAAACAGGCCAGGATCTCACAGCAGACAAGAGCTGCCTGGGCCCTGGTTGCCAGGAGAGTCTGTGGCAAAGCCAAGACCACAGGGTTGAATAGAGAAGCCCAGGACAAGTCAGTCCTTCTCACTCCCCCCTCCGTCAGGACAGCCACCCCTCCACAGACAGAACACTGGCTCCTCAGCAACCCCAGAGAGGGACCTGCACATTTAACCAGAAGAGTTAAAAAATCCCTGCTGAGCCCGTCCTGTTTGAGGGATGGAGCAGTGGCACCGTTTCCAAGTGCACAAATACAGCAAAGACAGGTCTCACGGATCAGACAGAGCCTCTGCATTGGTGGCAGAGCTGGATCTGCCACTGGGACACCCACCAAAACTGGCAGCAGCTCAGCAAGGGCAAGATCAGTCCCTGACATCTTCCCGACTACCTCCCCCTCTCCGGAGTCCCAGCCAAACACCGCTCAGCCTTTAATCTGCAGGAAGCCTGGTTTCCCTGGCAGCAGCATTTCCGAGGTATTTTGGGCTCTCTTCCCCCCGAGGGTCCCCGTGCTCAGGATGCGCAGCCGCGGGAAGCAGGGCCGGGCTGCCAGGCTGGGGATGAGCTGCGGGGACTCGGTGAGATCCCAGGGTGACTGCAGGGGGCAGCCCCAGCCTTGGGAGAGGGTGGGCGAGGAGGGGGAGCGTTCTCCAAAAGGGATGAAGGATGCTCGGAGGCCGCTCAGCCAATGGGGTGGCTGGATTTGGTTGTCATGGCTACGGTTGGGAGGCAGAGCAGGGAGGGAGTGCTGGAAGGGAAGGGGTGCAGAGCCCCCCTGGCCTCTGCAGGGGCTCGAGGCAGGCAGGGAGCTGGGGCAGGACAAACAGCCGGCCCTGGGGCTGGTTCAGTCTCTTGAGAGACCCATGGCAGAATCTGTTTAAATGCTTTCTGAGGTAAGGGGGCTTTGGGGAGGGGAGCTGTGGGGGAGCTGTTTTGCCTGGCACAGTGAGGAGGGAGCTGTAGAGTGCCTGTGGTTGCTGAATTTGGGGATGGGGGTGGAGGGCATCGCGCTGTCAGTGCCCCTCTCCTTCTCTAAGCCCCTGCACTGTTTCTCCCCAGAGACCTCGGACCCCCAGGCACTGCTACACCTCGGGCTGCTGCGGGAGCTCGGCGTTGCTCGGGGAGCCCCCCTGACAGCACGGCAGGACACCTGGGAGGGGCAGCTGGACTGTGGTAAGGAGGGGATGTCCGAGGCTGGGGCACGTGTTCTGACAGCAATGACCCATTTCATCCCTTCTGTGCCCAGCCAGGGTGGGCTGGGTGCTGTCTGATTGTGGGGAGTGAAGGGTAAAGCTGGAGGAGTTGCTCTCCTTTCCTGATTATGGAGCTCTAAGAGCTTCAAAACATGTTTTTTTAATCCCATTGCCCGCCTCTGGAATTGGCTGGTGGTGCTTGCTCGATGCATTACAACATCCTGCTGCTCCGAGGTCAGCGTGGTCTTTCTCCCAGTGCCCCCTGGAATGCTGTCAGGAGGTCTGTGTGGGGAGGAGGTGTTGTGCAGCTCTGAGAAATGAAACCTCTGCCTCCTGCTCACTTCAAACCAGAGAGACCGTGCTCTTGGAAGAGCCCTGGAGCTAGACCTGGATTATTGGAGTGGAAATGTTCCCTGCTGGCTCATCAGCTCCCTGGGTTATGGGACGGGCTGGATCCAGGGCAGGAGACTGTTAAAGCTGAGGGTGCGAGCTCGAAGCTAAAGCTCTGCCAGGATGAGCCAGAAAACTCTGTGCTGCTGAATTGTCCCCTTGTTCCACACCCTGTGTCATGGGAGGGCCATAAAACTGGATCCACGGCACGGATCCAGGCTGTCCTGAGGTTGGATGGTGTCTGTGAGTGGCCTGTGCTATGCCTCCCTTCTCCTGGGGCTTTCCACTGGGAAAGTGGGTCCGTGAGACCTCAGCTATTTGGAATCCATGCGGGATGTTCACCCCGTTGAACACTCAGCAGATCCAGCTGCATTCCGGAGCGTGAAGAGGCCTGTCCTGGCCTAGAAAGGCGTCTCTCCTCTTTGTGGTACGGTTGGCTTTGTTGACTGTGCTGGTGCCTGCTGATGGAGACAAGGCTGCTGTGTGCCAAAACAGAGCTCTCAACTGCAGAGAAATGTGTCTCCTCCCCCGGAGAAGATGCTGTAACCCACGGCAGGGCTCTGCTGAGCCGCTGGTTTGGAGCAGAGCAGCACAGAGCTCTGCCCAGGGGCACCCCGGGCTGTGGGCTGGGTGGTCCATGCTGATGGAGCTTCTGGACCCTTCCTCTAATATTCCCTTCCTTTTTACAATGTGTCTCATCTTTAGAATCCATCCCCTACTCCAGGAGGCTTTAAACTAGCGTCACCACACCCTGAACATCACACCATGAACGGCTACTTGAACGAATCCAATTTCCTGATGGTGGAGGAGGGCTTCACCACCAGGGACCTCCTGGAGAACCTCCTGGGGGAGCTGTGCCAAGAGGTGAGGGCTGATGCTCTGCTGCTGCCTTTGGAAAAGGCACTCCTGGAGCTGCTGCTCACTCCAGCTGTCTCCTAGAGCGACCAGCAGGCCTTCTTCGTGGCAGACCTTGGGGACATCGTGAAGAAACACCTGCGTTTCCTGAAGGCCTTGCCCCGCGTGAAACCCTATTTCCCAGTTAAATGCAACGGCAGCGAAGGGGTGATCCGGCTGCTGGCAGAGATTGGGGCAGGATTTGCCTGTGCCAACAAGGTAGGGCTGTGGGGGGACAGCCCCAGTGGAAATGTTTGTGAGGGCGTGGCAGAGCTCACCCTCCTTTCCTTAGTCTCCGCTCTAGGTGACATTTGCAGGGGCAGAAGTCTCCCTCTGCTGTCAAGACCCTCTTGACACAGCCCAGAAATCCTTGTCCTCTCTGTGTTGTTCCCTTTGGCCGACATTCGTGTCCCTGGAGCTGCTGTCCTGGCTGGTGGCCTGGCACATTCCTGGGGTGCCACTGCCGCAGCTGCCCAACCCTTGGTGTCCTTAGGGCTGAGCCTAAAGCTCTTTGCTCCCTCCTGCTTGTCATTTGCAACAGCCAGATTTCCAGGGAGGAGCCACAATTAAATCACTTATTTTTATGTAATTAAATAGGATGTGTTTCCCAGGAGGAGAAAGTGCAAGAGTTGTCACGGCTCAGACCAGGGGTCAGCCCCAGGCCTGCGTACCCCCCTGGTTTCCTCTCCCATTCTCATGCTGTTTTTAAACCTGTCCATGCCAGGACGAAGTCCACTGTGATCCCTTTGAGCTCTGGTAGCTTTTCCCTGGAAAAGCCCAGGCTGCAACGCTGGCGCTTTGCCCTCCTCAGCGCTGCAAGCTGGCCAAGACCCGGAGCTGGTGGCTGGTCCAGACCCAGCTCCTGGGGACCTGCTGCACGTGTCCCCTTCTCCCTGCAGGCAGAGATCACCCGGGTTCAAGGCATTGGGGTCCCAGCTGACAGGATCTTCTACAGCAGCCCCTGCAAGCAGGTCGCCCACATCAGATACGCGGCCACCCACGGGGTCAGGCTGATGGCCTTTGACAACGAGGTGGAGCTGAGCAAGGTGGCCAGGAGCCACCCCCGTGCCAGGTGGGTGGCTGGCAGTGCCACTGGAGTGGGAGCTGGAGGAGGGGATGGGCAGGGGGCTGTGAGGTGCAAGAGGAGGTTGTAGGAGGTGGGTGTCAGTCTCTTCTACCAAGCGATAGGACAAGAGGAAAGGGCCTCAAGTTGTGCCAGGGGAGGTTTAGATTGGATATGAGGAAAAATTTGATCACTGAGGGGGCGATCAGGCGGTGGAACAGGCTGCCCAGGGAAGTGGTGGAATCACCATCTCTGGAAGTGTTTGAAAAACTTGTAGATGTGGTGCTCAGAGACGTGGTTTAGTGCTGGACTCAGTAGTTGGGGTTAATAGTTGGACTCAGTGATCTTTGAGGGCTTTCCCAGCCCTCAAAGGCTTTTCCTTTCATGATTCCGTGATTCTAAGACCCCTCAACACAGCGTGGCTTTGCTGTGCAGGATGTTGTTGGGGATCACTGCCGACTCCATCCCTGCTGCCCACCCGAGCATGGCCTTCGGGACCACGCTGAAATCCTGCCGGCACCTGCTGGAGACAGCGAAGGAACAGGCTGTGGAGGTTGTTGGCATCAGGTACAGCACGTGGGCCTTCTTCCAGAGGGGTGCTCAGCCCCTCTGGATCGGGATCTGGGGAGCTCTGGCCTGCTGGAACAACGGGCTCTGGGTGGGAGTGAGCTGAAGGCAGGGATTTGCCGGGATTGACCTTGTTGGGACCAAACTGGGGCAGGTTTGACCCTAGGAAAGGCTCCGTGGGGCTCTGTGGGTCTGGCTCGGGATGGTGTGTGGCAAGCTGCCCCCAGTGCGTGACAATCCCGGCACCGCGTCCCCTCGGCTCTCTGGGGACGATCAAACCCTGCTGAGACGGGGTCTGTGCCCTCAGCTTCCACCTCGGCAGCCGTGGCCTGGAGCTGCAGGCCTTGGCCCAGGCCGTGGCCACAGCACAGCTGGTGTTTGACATGGGCACGGAGCTGGGGCACCGCATGCACCTCCTGGACATCGGGGGCGGCTTCCCCGGCACCGAGGACACCAGAGCCCCGCTGGAAGAGGTACAAACCCCCCAACACCCGCCCTCAAGCAGGCAGAGAATGAGGCTGGAAACTCTCCCTGGGCCTGGCTCCCTGCAGAATTCCCAGCTAACCAAGAGGGAGTTTCTTTTTCTTCCCTCACAGATCGCTGCTGGGATAAACTCTGCCCTGGATTTGTACTTCCCGGAGGGCAGCGGGGTGGACATTATTGCCAGGCCTGGGCGATACTACGTCACCTCTGCCTTCACCTTGGCTGTCAGCATCACTGCCTTGGAGGAGATCCCCGTGGAGCAGCCTGGCTCCGATGGTAGGTGTGACAGCAGGGTGTGTCCCCCGGTGTCCCCGAGCCCCCCTGAGCCCTCTCCCTGCTCCCCTCCAGAGGAAGAGTGTGGCAGCAAGAAGAGCCTCGTGTATCACCTCAGTGACGGCATCTACGGCGCCTTCAGCTGCCTCCTGTTCGACAGCCCCTGCCCCAGGCCTCGTCTGCACAAGGTGAGGGGCTCACCTGGCCTGGGGACAGCCCAGGATGTCCCTCACGTCGGGTGGCATCACCTCAGCCAACCCCACGCCGCAGTACCCAGTCCGTGGGCTCCTGGGGTTGGACTTCGGGGGTCACTGCGCCACTGGGACATCCCCACCCTGTGTCTGCTGCGTGTTTTCCCCTCAGAGACCCTGCCCGGAGCACCCCTGGCACAGCAGCAGCCTCCGGGGCCCGCCGGGACACGCCGAGGATCGCATCGCCGACGGGCTGGAGCTGCCCCAGCTGCACGTGGGGGACTGGCTGGTTTTTGGGAACATGGGAGCCTACACCATCCCAACGTCACCCCTGCTCACGGGGGGTCCCCAGGCACAGGTCACCTACGCCATGTCCCGCATGGCCTGGTAAGAGATGGGCAGGGTGAGAGGGCAGGGCTGGATCCCATGGGAGGCGCTGGCTTCTCTTCCACCTGGGCTCTTGGCCCAGCGGAGAGGGTGAAATCTGAGTCTCAGAACCTGGGAATTCAGGGTGAAATCACGGCCTCAGAGGCAAAAATCCTGGGTTTTTTAATATTATGAGACTTGAGCCAGTTTTTCACTGGAGAAGCCACAGGCAGCTCACTGCTGGCTGTCATTCTGGGGGACATGAGAGCCCTGGAGTGTCCCTTTCCCTGGGCCCATCCCGTTCACGAGGGGCTGCTCCTTCCCCTGGCTCCCTCTCGGGTGTCTCCACTTGCAGGAAAGCCATCCAGCTCTTCCAGGGAAAGCCACCTCAGGCAGAAGACGACCGTGAGAGCCTCTGCACCCGTCTGTCCTGCGGCTGGGAGATGGCAGAGACACTTTGTGTCACCCCTGTCTTCGCTCCTGCCGGCATCATCTGAGCAACGCTGGGCAAGGAGCCACGGTGGGAAAGGTCCTGTGGTGGTACTGGCAGGGGAAATGTCCCATAATGGTATCGGGGTGGTGGGAAAAATCCTGTGGCAGCACCAGGGGAAAAGATCCCATGGTGGCACTGGAGGGATAAAGATACCCCAGTGGGAAATGTCCCATGGCAGTAGCAGAAGGGAGAGGTCCCGTGGTGGTACCAAAGGGGGAAAAGATCCCATGGCAGTGCCAGGGAGGGGGAAGGTGCCAATCTGCCGCTGGCATCGCCCTGCTCCGCTCTCATGGACTTGGAAGTAAATCCTGTTCCATGAATCCTGCTCCTCCAGCTCGTGCGGTGTGCGTGCCTTCCAAAGGGGTTTGGCAGGTCTGGGCTCTGTTTTTAGGAGTGATGATGATAATTGGTAGCCCAGCATGGCTTGAGGGGTCGGGTGAGGAAGCCCCCGGCTCTTCCTCCCCACCCTGCACCGGAGGTGGTGGAGAATCCCTCTGCAATCAGCGTTTGATGAGGCTTTGCTCATTAGGGAAGGCGGGGTCTTTCACCCAAACCTCGGACGCTGTTCAGGCACCCAGAGGGACCCCTGGGATTTTGGGAGAGTATGGAAATAGGGGGTGGGTTTAGGTTTTGTGGGTGACACTGGGGGGAAGCCTCACGAAGGCTCCTGCCCTGGGTGCAGCCCCTGTGAGACCCTGAAGGCCAGGGATTGAGAGAACTGGGGGGCACTGGGAGGACCTTGGATCATGGGAATGGGATGCACTAGGAGTAACGGGACACTGGTGGGATACTGGGTGACACTGAGGTGGAGGCACTGGGAGCACTGGGAGGGGGGTGCATTGGTCAGGTCACCCTTAATCTCCAGGTTTGAGGACTCAGAGGGAGCACTGGAAGGACACTGAGAGAAATGGGAAGACTATACTGGGAGGACACAGGGAGACTGGGAGGACACTGGTGCACTGAGAGGACACTGGGAGCATTGGGAGGACACTGGGGCACTGGGAGGAGGACAGAGGGAGGACACTGGGGCCCTGTGAGGACGCTGGGGCACTGGGAGGAG
>VZTF01000907.1:159755-229789 GCA_013397755.1 Cnemophilus loriae | reverse complement strand
GCCCTCCCGGAGCCTTTCCGGTGCCTTCCCGGAGACTTCCCGGTGCCTTCCCGGTGTTTTCTCGGTGCCCACGGCCGGAGCGCTGGAGGCGGCCCCGGGCGCGCTGCGGGATGGATGCTCGGGGGCAGCATCCTTGGTGTCCCCGCGTGGGGTGCCCCGATCCGAGTGTCGCCAGCATGGGGACAGCGTCTGAGCGTCCCAGGTGTCCCCTGCGTGGGGTGGCCCGGCTTCCTGCGTGGGCTGTGTGGGGGCGCAGCGTCCCTGCGTGGGGTTCGCGGGTGCCGCGGCTCCTGCGTGGGCCGCCCGCGGGCTCAGCATCCCTGCGCGGGGTGCCCGAGGGATGAGCGGCACCGGCGTCCCCAGCGTGGGGTGTCTGGGGTTCGTGCGTGGGCTGCTGGGCGCTCGGCAGCCCTGCCTGAGGTTCCCACGTCCCCCGGGTGGCTTTTCCAGAGTTTTGGGGTCCCCGTGTCCCTCCCGCCGGGGTGCCCAGCATCCCACCCGGGCACCCCGGCGCTTGGAGCAGCACCACGTCCCTCATCCCCGTGCCCTCACCCGCGGTGCCACAAGGGCTGTGGGGACCCATCGGTGTCCCCAGAGCCCCCCACGCGGCCGGGGTCCCTCCCTGAGCCGCAGCCGGGCAGGGATGAGGGGCCAAGGTGCTGCCGAGGCCGGTGCCGGTACCGGCAGTGAGTGTGCAGTTTTGATGTCAGCGGCTCATCCCCGGCAGCCGTGTGCGTTCCCATTCTTCTGCTTGTTATTATTATTTTTTTTTTCTCCTCCCTGCTGCAGCGCTAGGCTTGTCCTGGAGCCCAGATTCCAGCCCCACAGGGCTCCCAGCTCTCTGTTTTATAAGTTTAGCAGCCAAGACTCTTTAAAATGCGGATGGCCGGGCCGAGAGGAGCTCGCAGCGCCCGTTTCCTTTTCCTTTCTGCCTGCGGGGAAAGGGGAATAATGGATTCCCTGGCTCCCTGATTCAGGGGGTGCCCCTCGAACATCCCAGAGGTGGGAGAGACGCGCAGCCTCCGCAGGGAGCAGGGAATGAAACCTCGTCGGGTGCCTTGGAAAGGCGCTGGGGAATGTGGCTTGGGCTCGTCCAAGTACTTGACAAACTTTTTAATTAATAAAAAGCTGCTTTGATGTAGCTGGGTTCAGCATGGAGATGTGGGTGCCAGCGCTGGCGTGGAAGGAGCTGCTGTTTGCATCGGGTTTGCTTTGTTCCAGAAAAGCAATGGAAATTCCAGGGCCTGGAATGCCCAGCTGGAGCACCCCTGGCACCTGGGCTCCCCTTGCCCGCTCCCTGCTGTGGGTGTTGGTGCCTCCCATGAGCGATTGGGTCCTTCTGGGAAGGAGTTTTTCTAGGCAATACCTGGTTTTCGCACTGGGATATGGTAGAAAGCTGGTGATAACTTGGAAATACCTTGCTGGGTGTTGTTGGAGCTTGTTTGTGGTGTAGGGCGAATGAGTGTTTATACCCCATAAAAGCTTTCCTTTGCCTTTGACCCCTTCCCAGCTCCCCAGCCCTGCCAGGACATCCCAGCAGCGCTGCGAGGGCTGAGTGGGAGCCCCAGTTTGGGTTGTTTGGCTCCCAGCTGGTGGATGTGTTGTCTCTTCCGTGTTATCCCCCACTGCAGCTCCTGTAAACCGTTTGGTTTTTCCTGTCCGGAACAAGTTTTCCACTGGCTCATCCCCTCCCCCTCTTAATCCTGCAAAAACAGAGAGTTTTCACTGAAATGTGACTGCTGAGGGCCGAGCGGGGAGGAGACCTGTGGCGTTGGTGGCCGGCTTGTGGTGACCACCCCGGACCTGCCACATCCAGGACCGGCTCACAAGGAGGACAAGGAGGACAAGGAGGACATTTGGCACTGCCAGAGCTGGGATTGCAAATGCACTTGCACCACTAAATACCCTAAAAAATCCAAACTTGAGCAGCGAGGCCTCCGCTGTCGAGCGAGCCGGGACAGGTCCGGAGACGACGGCACGGGAAGGGTCCCGGAGCAGGCTGCGGGTCCCGATTTTCCCTGGCGAGCAGGAGTGAAGCAGCTGGCAGATCCCCGTGATTCCTTTCTCTCTAAGAACACCCACCCTCGGCAGCGGGGTGCCGGGGAGTTGTGCCGCAGCGCTGCGGCGCCGGGGCTCGCCGGGATGATCCCGGGCGTGCTGGGGGAGGACGTTTGCATCAGCGCTGCGGGGGCACCCACCTGCTGTGCCCGGCTCCCGAGGGGGCGGCTCGAACCGGAGGATGGGGCTAAAAGTGGGGATTTTGGGGGTGGTGACTCCGGTGCTGTCTCAGCGCTTCCCTGGCTCTCGCTTCCTTCAGCGTCCTCGGGGTTGTCCTGTCCGGGAAGAGCCCCACACCTGCAGTGGGAGGTCCCCAGTGCCACCACCTTCACCAGTGTGGCCCAGTTGAAAGCCGGCAGGCCGGTTCCCCGCGGGGAGCCAGCCACGGGGCGGATTCCAGCCCCTCTTGCCTCATCCCTGGATCACAGTGCGCGGCACATGCCGGGACCTGCTGCGGCGGATCCCGGTGGGAATGACGGCATCGGCGCGGGGAGTGATGGTGGAGAGTTTTGGGCACCTCTCTGGGTGCTGCCACCACAGCAGAGGGGTCTGGGCAGGAAGGGGAGCCTGACTCTGTCACCCTGAGCGGGGCCCAGCAGCTGAGGCTGCTCTCCATTCCCATGGCAACCTCCTGTCGTGTTTTGGGGGGTGTTGACCCTCGGCGTCCCCTTGGAAAATCGGGAGCCAGCTCGTGGCCCTGTGCTGAGCAGCCCCCGGGATGTCTGGCAGCTCAAGGGTGCCGGCAGCTCTGCCAAGCTCAGAACACAGGTCATGCTTCCCCTGCTCACAGCGCTGTAAACATTAACTAATCAATCCTGGTGAAATCCTTTCTTTTTTGTAATTAACTGGGCTTTTTTGGGGGTCGGGGGTAGAAAACCTGGAGCTGTGGTGTCTGGGGAGCTTTTCCCCGCTCCCGGCGCTGTCTCTGCCAGCTCCGTGGTGCCAGGCACATGGCCTGGCTTGTTTGGACTGGGACAGCACAAGGTTGTCCCCTTGTTTGGGTAACCTGGCTCCAGTTAGGGAGGGAACAACCTCCCAAGGACTGGAGGAGATCCTGGGGCAGGCAGGAGAGGTCGGGGACCCTTGTATAAGTCAACCAGGGTTCATTCCCAGTTGGGACTGGAGCATTCCTGGCCATGCCCAGCTCTGAACCTCTTTTCTTCCCGCTTGTGGCTGGTGCTGTGCCACAATAAATGCAACTGGAGGTGTCTGGGGACTCGGAGGTGCCTTGCTCCTTGAGCCGAGCAGCTCTCCCAGCGTGCAGCCGCCTCCTGGTGCGAGGGATTGCTGAGAGATCCACCCCACGAGGATAAACATCGCTCCTGGGTGGTGCTGAGTGGGCTGCACGAGGCCTCTGTGGCCTGTGACAGCACTGGTGGGGCTGGTGGCGTGGTGGTGACTCCTCGCTGGGGCAGAGGAAGCCCTTCTTCCTCTTCATCCCTCGGGACGAGGGTTGGCCAAGTTCCACTTTTGGAGTGGAGAGTCCCTGGCTTGAGCAAGCGTGGGGGAAGCTGGGCTGGAAGCCATGGGATTTTCCATCAGTGGGTGAATAACCCTGATTTTGGGGGGAGTCATTGGCTTCTCTGGCATGGAGCCGGGGGGGGACCAGAGGCAAAGGGTGGCTCAGGAAGGTGGCAGGAGCCTGGGTGTCCGAGGTGGAGCCCCAGCACTTGGTGCAAGGAGCTGTTTTCGCTCGTGTTTGTTTTGGCCAGCGGGGAGATGGGGCTGGTGGTGTTGCAGGTGACAGGATCCACCCCACCTGGCCCAGCCTCTCTCTGTGTGGAGTCATCCCCATCCCAAGGCCCCGCGGTGCCCCCCGGGCTGGGATCGCCCGGCAGAGAGGCGCGTGCCTCCCCCCATCCCGCCGGCATCCCCGGGATCAGCGAAGCGACGGCGGCGTTGTCCTGGTGCCCTGCTAATGAACCAGAACCGTGCCTGAGCCCTGCTCCTGCAGCTCCTGGGGCTGCTGGCTGCTTCTCCTCCTTTCCATGTGCTTCTGGTGCGGAGAGAAAATCCCCTGGGAGGGCGGGGGGTGGGTGCAAGGTGGCTTCATCCTTGGTGCCTCGCTGGCACCGTCACCGGGACGTGACCCGCTGGCGTGCGGGGCTGTGCCGGAAGGCTTTGATCTCCTCTCAGCAGCCGAGCCTTTGGAAAGGGCTGGGGCTGTTCTCTCCCCGCTCTCCTCAGCGCTGCTTTCCCGTGGAGCCTTTTCCTTCCCGGATCATGCTCGGGGGCCAGACCGGAGTGTTTGACCTCCGTCTGCTGGGTCCCAGCCAACCAGCCAGCCTCCTTTCCAGGCTCGTCTCGCTTGTGTCAGCTAAGTTTAGACTGCTCTGGACATACCGTGGCTGATGCCAGTGGCAAGGAACCTCCCAGAGGGAAGTAAAACAAGAGGTTTTATTTAAATTTAAAGTGTCTTAACACCATTGTTTGAATACGCGGGTGATAAGTGCCTTTTTGATGGATCTGGAATGGATAAATCCAGGCTGTGGGAGCCAGCAGGGCGCTGCAGGTTCCAGTTCCTCCTGTCTTGGGGCAGGGAGAGGCTGTGCTGGAGCTCGGGGTGGGCGTCAGGGAGCTGGTCCATGCTGGGATCTCTGGACACAGCTCCATCCTCCTGCACGGAGGGGCTGTGAGCCCTGCCTGGCCCGTGGGCTCAGCCTGGCTGGTTCCTGCACGGGGCAGTGTTTCGCTGCCGGCTGGAGCAGGAGGGCCGGGACAGGCGTGGGGTGGTGGGAAGATGCACGGAGCAGCTGGGAAGCAGCGCAGGGAAGCCCTGGGAGGGACCCCAGTGCCCAAGCTCCGATAATCCAGCCCTTCCCAGTGCCCGAGCTCCGATAATCCAGCCCTTCCCAGTGCTCCCCGTGGCTCGGCCGTGCCCAGGGCGTCGCTGCCGTGGAAGCTCCGTGCTGTGGCCGCATCTTAGCAACGCCAGCTGAGTTTTCCAGGCAGGTGAGGCAATCGCTGCCCTGGGGAGAGGCGGTGCGGGGGTGCTGGCACACCTGGGATGGGGCCGGCAGCGGGGACACAGGGAGCCCTAATTGCTGGGGCTGGTCACCCGTGCTGTGCCCGCCGGCAGTGGGTGAACCCTCCCAGGTCCACGGGCAGGAGCAGCAAACCGGCTCCTCTCCGCACCCCTGATTGCTCACTCCTTTCCCATCCCATCCCATCCCACCGGAGGCTGCGGGTGGGGTGGGAACCAGCAGAGCCGGTGCTGGGAGCTGCTGGGGGAGCAGGGGTGGAGGCAGGGAGCTGGTCTCCCCAGCACACCCCTCATCCCTGCTGAGTGCTGTCCTTGAGATCTCCCTTTCCTTTCCAGACTCTCTTTCTCCCGGGAAACTCCAGATTAAACCTCTCAGCACTGCCCTGTCTGGGAGGTCTGGGCCCGCTGCCGGGTCTGGGGGTGTTCAAACAGCCTCCAGCTTGGAGAGGGAAACCGCCAAGGAAATTCCCTGCGCGGAGGATGCTTGTGTTAATAAGCTGGGAAGTTTCGCTTCCAAGCTCGTGTCGTGGGGTTTTGTGTGTCTGGATGGATCTCACCCGGCTGGGGGGCCGGGGAGGGGGATCCTCCAGCGTCAGCTTCCCGCGGGGATGTGTGGTGGGGCGGGAGGCTGAGCGATCAGATTTGGTGTGTGTTTGGCCGAGGGCACGGTAAAACGAGTCCCGGGATGTGACCTGAGATGTGTGTCCTGCTTCTGCGTCAGATAAGCCCAGAGATTCCTGGAAGAGGGGGGGAAGTGGGGGCGTGGGGCTGTTGGGCAAGATGGTTTGGGAGATTCTGGGTGAGAAGCAGGATGCTGGTCCCGGCAGGACGGGCTGCAGCTCCCTGTCACCCCCCAGAGCCCAGCCTGGCTCCGTGGCTCCCAGCAGAGGTGGGACAGGTCTGCCTGCAGGGCTTGTGCCTGTGCCTGGTCCCTGCAGCCGTGGCCTCGCTGTGCCTGGAGTGTCCCTTTGTCACCCCCTGTTTATCAGCGCTCTGAGCCAGTGAGCTCTGGGCGCTGCGAGGCCACAATCGTGTTTATTTTGTTGTTTTCCTGTGCGTGACAAGCCTGCATTTCCATTTTTCATTTCCTGCTGAGCCCTGTTTCCCTCCGGTGAGTCCCAGCGTGCGGCAGCCGCCTG
The DNA here is from genome assembly GCA_013397755.1 of Cnemophilus loriae. Classification (NCBI taxonomy): domain Eukaryota; kingdom Metazoa; phylum Chordata; class Aves; order Passeriformes; family Corvidae; genus Cnemophilus; species Cnemophilus loriae. The sequence goes on along the minus strand of VZTF01000907.1, from coordinate 223,609 downwards.
CCCTGCCTGCACTCCTCTGCTCAGATGAGCATTTTTTAATGATGCTGGGGAAGCTTTTCCAGCCTCCCACAGGTGATGAGTGCTGTGTTTTGCACCTCTGCAGCACCTGCGTGGGCTGTGTTCTCTCCCAGCTTCTGTTTTGCCCACCTTGAGCTCTGCTGGGAGCCTTCTCCCCTTCCTCGAGCTCTGCTGGGACCCCTGCTCAGCTCGGGGGCGTAATCCTGGCATGGCTGGGATTTAAACCAGCTCCTTCTCCAAATCCCTTGCTCTGCCCTTGCTTCTCCCACTCCTGCACAGCCATGGAGCTGTGCCTCGATCCCAGTGGGGTTTTTGTGCTGACTTCTGGTCGTGTCCCATCAGGGTGGGACTCGTCTTGCTTTTTATTAATCGTTGCTCAGGTCCGTTGTGGCCCTACAGAAATGCTTTTGCCAGCAGCTTATTTTTCCCTGCAGGAAACTGTATACAAGGGCTCCCTTGGCTGGGAGATTCCAGCTGACCTTGGGCAGTTTTGCTCCTGGTTAAACTATCCTGTGGGAGAGGCTCCTTTCCATGCGGAGCAGGGCCGGGGCTCCTTCCCATCCCGGTGGTCCTGCCCTGCACGTGGTGCCCCACCAGCTAATGAGCATTAATTAGTGCCCCCGCACCACCCCTCTGCTTCAGTTGACACGGTGATGCTGGGGACAGCTGGTGTGGCCCTGGCCGTCCCTGTGACCCCGCTGGGGGCTCGCCAGGGCGGTGACGGTGCCGCCTTTAGGCTGTCCCTAAATAAATCCACCCCGCACCCCAAGCACTGCCGGGGTGTCACACCTCCATTCCCTGGCTCTGGCAACATCTGGAACAGCCCCATCCCCACTCCTGGGGCTGGTGGGGTCTGCCAGCATCCCCCCAGCTCCGGGGTGACAGCGGTGGGGACAGCCATGGGTGGCACGGGAGGTTTCAGTGCAGGCGCCTCCAGACGCTGCTGCCTGCGGAGATATTTCATCCCGGCCGGCTGTTTGGGATGCTTCTCGTTCCTGCTGGGAGGGCAGTTGCTGTGCTGGGAGATCTGGGATTCCTGGATCCAGGGGCTGGGGGCTCCCCTGACTCCCCCCGCTCAGTCTCAGTGTGCTGATCGAGCCAGCTGGAGCGATCCTCCCTCCTCCAGGAATTCCTGGCGTTCCCGGCAGAGGGGAGAGGGAGCTGGGGTGCTTGGGGATGGGATCTGGTAGCGTCAGACCCGCGTCCCATTAACCCCCTCGGGACAGGAGGAGGGAAGTGCCCTTCTCCCTGTCAAGGCAGGCTTTGGGGCAGCTCGGTGGGTTCCAGGCTGCTTTCCCCGCATCTCCCTCCTGCTGCTGTAATTTTGGAGCAGCTGCCTGCTTGCCGTGTCCAGTGGCCATCCTGGGAGTGTCCGGTCTCTCCTTTTTGCTGGGAAGGGGAGGATGGAGATAAATGAGGTGGGATGTCACTGTCCCTCTGTGATGAGCTCAGCTCTCCGTGCCTGTTTGGGGGTGTCAGAGGGGAAGGACCTGATGTCCCCTCGTGTCCCCTCCATGGGGCTGTTCCCACCCTTCCTTCTCCCAGCCCCTTTGTCAGCAAGAATCAGGATTCTTTTCCCCCCCCCACCCTTTTTCTTTTTCTTCCTTTAGAGGAAAATTCCATTGTGCTATTTTTAGTGGTAACAACTTGGCTTCTCGCAACAACTTTTATTCTGCTGCCGGCGCTGCCGGCGGGCGCGGGGGGATGCCTGGGAATGGCCCTGTGGTGCTGGGGATGCAGCGGGCACCTCCAGCTCCAGCCCTCAATCCGGGCTCTTCCCGTGGCCACTGCCTGGTGGTTGGATCAGCTCCTGGACCAGCTCCTTGCTGGGATGAGTGGATGTCACCTCCACGCCACCGGAGCCCGGGGGTGCAGGGGTTGCTGGGGTTATCAGAGTGTGGAGAAGGCACCTCAGCACCCGCCCCCCTTTCCAACTCGGAGCTCCCAGAGGGGTTTTTGGCTGCCCTGGTTCCCAGCTGTCAGGGGCACAAGCGGCCACTGGGCCTGCTGGGTTTGCTCTGCTCGCCATGCAAAGTGATACCCCTGGTGTGTGTCTGTCCCTGGAGAAGTGTCCGTCTGTCCTGGAGCCGTGGAGGAGGTGGACACGGGGTTGCTTCCGTGAGCGTTCTGGTTTTGTTAGTATTTTTACGGATAATGTTGCCGTGGGATGTGGGTTGCTCTGGGGATGCAGCTCAACACGCGGTGAAGGGATGAGGGGAATCTCCTCACTCCCCTGAGTTTTATGGAGCTTCCCCCCTGGTTTTTGAGGGGAGATGTGGCTCCTGCAGCACATCCTCGCTCTATTTCTCTCCCCGTCCTCTGGCAAAGCTCAAATGCTGTGCAGGAGCCCAGGCAGGATGATCCTGCACCGTGTGGTGGGTCTTGCTCAATCTGCTGGGATCTTTCCAGAGAGGGAATGCGGAGAGCAGGATCTACCTCCATGACAGCACGTTTCAACACTGCTGCTGATGATTATATTATCATCATTATCGTTTTTATTATTTGATTTAACAGAAGCCCTGGTCTGTGCCCGGTGGACACCAGTCCTGCTGAAGGGCGGCAATGAGCAGGTCAGGCGCTTGGAGCCCCTTGGATCACTCTGGGCTCGTTCCTGCTGCCAAAAATTCCTTTAAAACCAGTAAATCTCCTTTTCAGCTTTGTAAGCGCCTCGCAGCCGGGGCGAGGTGAACATGTGGCGAGTGTTGGGGGGCAGAGACAGGAGGGATCTGCTCCCCATCTGCTCCTGGGTCTCACCTGGCCCATTTTTCCAACATTTTATGCCACTTTTCTGGTGGCTTCTCCCATACTGCCAGCCTGGTGTCAGTCACCAGGGTGGCTTTTCCCACAAGGACGGGGACCCATCTGCCCACTGCCTGCGTTTCCCTCGTCCCCTGCCTGCCAGCTTTAAATCCCGTTGGGTTTTTTCCTTCCCCTCCCAATCCCCTTGAACACGCTCCTTGCTGGAAATATCCCCAGGACATACAATCCCTGAAACCTGCGGCGTGGAGGGGTGGGATAAGGGATGCCGGGGGGCCCTGGTGGTGCGGGGCAGTTGCTGGGCTCGTTTGCAGAAAGGGGGGTGGCCTCAGCCCTGGGAGGCTTTCATGTGCTTCATCAAATAAGGAAACACTGCCAGTGGTCAAAGGGCAGCTGAGAGGAGTCCAGCGGGAATGCTGAGCCGGGGGCAGTGGCCGGAGCTTGTGGGTGCCCCGATGCCGCCCAGCTGAGCAGCGGGGCGGGTGCGGCTGGAAGATGAACTTGGAGAAGTACAAGAAGTTCCTGGATGGACTCGGCACCCTGAGAGGTATTTGTGACGGGGAGAGGCTGAGCCGCCGCGGCTCCGGCTGGGTCCCTCCATCTGCCATCGATCGCCGATCGAGGCGGATCGAGCACTCCCGGCACGGCCAGGAGCTGCTGCCGGCTTCCCGGGGAGGCAGCCGGCAGGGGTGGTGCTCCCACGGCTCCGCTTCACTTCCCTCTTTTGTCCTCTCCTTGGATTTGGAGCTGGGCACAAAGCAGCGCTGGGGCAGCGGCCGGCCCAGCCCTGCGAGCAGCGCAGGGAGCCCGGGGAAGCTGCTTGGCAAATAACAACTGGGAAGGGAATTGAGCTCAAATTCCTGCTCCAAGGGACAGCAGGCTGCTGTTCCCACGGGACGGGGGCTGATCCTGCTCTGCTGAGCGTGTTTTCGCCGCGTGGCTGCGGGTACACGGTGGCACCGGGGTGCAGATTGCTGTTTTCCCACTTCCTTTCTTTCTAAAGCTCTTTCCCGGTGCTCTGCCCTCTCCTGCCTCGCAGGCTGTCCCTGGAGAGCCAGCTGGGACACCCGATCGTGCCGGGCTGGCCCCTGGCAGGTGGCTGGAGGCAGGCGGCCGTTGTCCCACTGTCACAGGCAGCGAGCCCGGGCTGCGGGAGAGCAGCTCGGCTTACCTGCTGCTCTGGGAATGCTTTTTCTCCCCTTTCTTTCTCTATCTTTTTTATCTTCCCTGCTGTCAGAGGAGCTTTTTGCTCTGGAATTCCCAGCCAGCCTCATCCTGCTGCAGGGGTTCTCTTGCTAGAAGGAGAGGAGAGGAAAGCAGAAGGCACCTGGAATGCCATCGCCTGTCATCCAACAATGCCGTCATTGACTCGCCTGTTTTTACAGCAAGGCCTTGGCTGGGCTTTACCAGCTGATCCCATTGTATAACAAAGGTGAATCAATTCCATGTTTAATTTAGCAGGGAGCCAAGGGAGTTGTCACCAGCGGGCTGGCAGTGTCCCCACCCTCCCGTGCCGCCACCGCCGCCGCGAAGGGTTAATCCCGCAGCTCTGTGGCTGACAGCTGCCCTGAGTTATCGAGTCTGGGAGGAATATAATTCACTTTCTTATGCTGCCGTGGTGTCCATCATAAATTTTTCCTGAGCCTCACTGCAGCTGGCACTGGGAATCAATGTAAAAGGAGCCCCGAGTCGCCATGTGCCGGCTGGGTGTGCCGGGGGTGGTGGCCGGCTCTGTCCCCTCCATCTCCAGCCCCTTGGCAGCTGGAGCAGGGACGGGTGCGGGGTTTGGGTGCTGGGTTTGGGTGTTGTTGACCCCCACTCTGCTGCTGAAGCTCTCCCACGGAGCTTTCCGGCCCCGTCTCCAGCTGCAGCTCGGCGAATTCTCGTCCTGCCCGCGAGAGCAAGGCGCGGGGAGCCAAGATGACATTATTAATCGTGTTTACAAGGTGACTGCTTGCAGGAGCTGAGCTGGCAGCCTTCCCCTCTCCAGGTGCTGCCCGGAGCCCTGCTGGGAGCGTTGGCTCCCGTGCTGGCTCCCACATCCCGGAGCTCGTGGCGCTTTCCGCTCCCGTGAGCCCGGAACAAGGACATGGAAACGCGGGTGGCACGTCCCTGAGAAACCCAGTCTGTGGGTTTTGGTCTGTTTTGCTGCCTCTAGACCTTGGCGATGCCGACTTTGTCTGTCACCAGCTATGTTTACCACAGCCCTTTGTGGCTTTAATTCAGGAAGCAGAGCAGGCAGGGAAGGGGTGGAGGCTGGAAGTGTCCGAGGTTGGACACGGCTTGGAGCAGCCTGGTCTGGTGGAAGGTGTCCCTGCCCATGGGGATGAGATGGCCTTTAAGGTCCCTTCCAACCAAACCAGTCTGGGATTCTGTGCTTGGAGGGGGCCGAACGCTGCTTGAGCCAGCACAGTTTGAGCCCTTTCACGCTGCTGGGGGGGTTCCCTGTGCATCCAAGCACAGAAGGGGGTGCTTACAGGGAATGGTTGGCTCTGTGGAGCTCACTGGCGCGGAGATGCTGTGCCGTGCATCCTGCTGTCACTGTTTGGCATTGCCATGGATCTAAGTGTGCTCCCAGCACTGAAAACAGCCAGCCCAGCCTGCCCTTGAGCTGCGGGGCTGGCCAGAGCTGGAGGAAAACAAGGTTTTATTGCTGGAGAGGTTTCTTTTCCCTTCTCCCCCCTCATCTCTATTCATCTCCCCGGGGAGGTGGAGGCAGCAGCGGATATTGGAGCTGGGAGTGTTTCATATGTAAATGCTCGTGTGTGTAAGTCCAGGCCCCTGACCCCCGGCTCCGTGCCAGCATCCATCCCTGTCAGCCCTCCAAGGGGCTTGGAGAGCATCCCAGTGCCCCCAGCTGGGGTGGGGCTGGGGGGCCCTGCCAGATCCCTGTCTCCATGCCGGGGACAAAGGATGCTGCTCCGGGAGGGACCCTGCCCCGCTGGGTGTGGGGTCACCCGGACTTTCCACACAGTTTCCATCTTGAGTTTCCCGGGACAGCGTCGGTCACGGCCCCAAGGTGACCAGATCCTTTGGGCTTGGCTGAGGAAACCCATTTGATTACAAATTTATTGCTGGGTTAATTTTACCAGCAAGCACGAGGCCGGCTGGTTTCGCTTTCTGAGGAGTTTCGTTGTTTGCTTGGCAGCCGGCTCAAACCCGGCATCTCCTCGGCCCTGTCCATGCATTGCCAGCTAATCTGGCTCCATCTGACCTTGGAGCTGCCATGTGCTTTCCCCAGGGGAACCGGGCTCAGATTTTCCCCCGTGACCAAGGAGTGGGTCCATGCTCGTTCCTGTCGCCTCAGCATCGTGTGCAGTGCTTGCAGTGAGGAATTTCGCAGCTCTGCTGAGTTTCTGCTGTTAAAAAGAGGGGTTTGGGTGTTACCTGCTGGCCCTGCTGCCAGAGGGATGTGTGGGATCAGAGCAGGAGCAGCATCTTGCCCTGCTGTGTGCCACAGCTCGTCCCCTTGTCACTGTTTGCTTTCGTCCCATCAGGGGCTGGCTTCCCCGAGGAGCAGCCCTGGCCGGGGCCACCCAGGTGGCCGGGTGTGATAAGAGATCCAGGGCCAACATCTTCCCTGGCTGCCGTGGGTGGAGGCCCTGGTGAGTTTTGGCTCCTCCAGCACGTGGCTCTCCCAGCCCTGTGTCCCTGTGCATGAGGAGGATGGGGCTGGTGTCTCCTGGGAAAGGGTGGGTGACGCTTTCCCGGCACGGCCACCCGGTGAGGTGTCCCCTGGGCAGCACGGGCAGGCAGGGACGCTCATGGGCTGCGCCCTAACTGAGGATCTCTGTTGATTTACAGCTTTCCCACCACAGCTTTGTGGTGCCGGGGATGGTTTTAGCCCTGGGAAGGTCCGGCTCAGCCCTGCTGGGCTTGGGCCAGGCTGGAGGGGTCCGGCAGATCTGGGGCTTCAGAGCAGTGTTAGCAACTGGATTATTTCATTTGCTTTTTAACAGGGATTAAGTTTCTCTGCAGGAGAGCAGGTCTCTAGGGAACAGAGGTTTTGGGCTCCTGCCTCCCCCTTTTTTTTAATCCTACATTTCTCTGTGCTGCTGCACGCCAAGGCCGGCTGGCCGGGAGCTGGCGGGAGCAGCTGGGATGAAGCATCACTTCGGAGCACGGCACGGCCGTGACCTGGCGTGTGATCGAGCTTGGAAGGACCAGGACCGGGTCCTGGGTGCTGTGGGGAGGCAGCTGTGGGTGCCCTGCTCCCCAGACCCCCCTCTCCAGAGGCAGGGTGCTGGGGCTGGCTGGCAGAGCAAGCTGCTGCTCCTTCGCCCGCCTCCCGCCCGGCGCTAATCAGGTTTCACACTGCTTAGTTTGGGACATCTAATGAGATCAGGGCTCAAGGTTGCTGCCTGCCCTCCATCTGCAGAGGAAGAGGAGGGAACTGGCTGCTTCCTTCTCTTTGACCTCCATTTCTCAGAGGAGGCTTTGCACATCTCCAGCTCCACCGGCGCCGTCCTCGTGTTCGCAGCGTGTGAGGGTGGGGACACCCTGAGCTGCTTTTTGGGCCATACCTGGGGAGCTGAAGGCAGGAAGAAGGGGGGACACACAACTTCCTAACAGCACCTTGAGCAGTGACCTCTGTGCTGTATTTGTGGGGAGCAGGGTGAGGCCACCAGAGCCTGCGGCCATACCCATGGGAGAGCCCAGCCCTGACCCCCCTGGCCCCGTTGTGTGGGGGCTGTGCAAACACAGCACCCCCCAAACAAAGCGCAGCCAGTTCCCACTAGGCCAACGTTTCCCTATTTCCCCCGCTGCCAAGCAGCCTCTGGTTGGCGTTGGAATAACGAGCCTCTCTGCGGAGACACGGGCTCTTTTGTTAGCTGGTAGAAAAGGAGTTTTGATGCCGGCCATCCCTCCACCCCCCCCCGGCTTTCCTGCTCCCTAAGCCGCTGCTGTGGGAAGTGCAAAGCTCGGGCTTGAGCTGCCGGGGATGATCCCAGCGCCGCGGCTCCGATCCGGCTCCCCGCGGCTCTCCCTGGGGCTCGGCGGTGCTGGGGAGCAGCTCCGCACCCCGAGCAGCCACACCGCAGCGGGGTCTGGCTCCTCCAAGAGGGGCTGGGGCCTCACACTGAGTTTGGGGGATTTTTCCAGCATTCGGGGCATTCTTGGTGCTCGGCTCCTGCGCAAGCTGTGGGAGCGGGTGCAGGATTTGGGATTTGGGCTGTGCCCATCTCCTCTGCCAGGGTTTCCATCAAATCTCATGGTGTGGGGTATTTTTTTGGTGTTTTTCGGGGCTTGTTTTTTCAGGGCTTTCTCCCTCCGCTGTCGGGGTGTGCTGGGAATTCTGGAGCAGGTGTTTACCCAGCCGCAGAGACGGCGGCTCTGTGGAGGTGTGCGGCGTTGTCCCCGTGGCCGGAGGGGCAGGGAGGGACCTGGAGATGCCATCGCCTTCCTCCTCCTCCCCCTGCCTGGGAAAGAAGCCACCTCTCGTGTCAGCACAGGCCCCTGGGAAGGCGTGCAGACGTGTGTGTCCTGTTGCACGTGGGCGTGCGAGCAAGCCTTCCTCTGCCCAGGGCTGGTGTTGCTCCCTCCTGAAGAGCCCGTGGTGTTTTCTGCCGGGAGACCTTTGCTGTTCCTTTCCCTGTGCATCCCCATCCTCCTCGCCTCCGGCACCGCCTTCACCTCTTCCCTCTCACCTAGCATCTCCGTGGGCATCCAGGGTGGCTCCAAGCCGTCCGTGCAGCTTTTATCCGGTGCCTGTCCCTGTTCCCTGCTCCCTCCTTGCAGGACGATGCCACCGAGTCCGTGCCAGCTCAGCGGGGTTCGGTGCTTTCCGGGGTTACGTGGCCGTGAATTCCATGGCACCGCTCAATGAGCGGGCGCTGCCAGCGTCCTCGGAGGGGTGGCAAACCACGGGAGGCTTCCGAGAAGCGGGAAGCGATGAAATAATGCCCGAGCTGCTGCGTCAGCAGAATCCCGGCAGCCTTGGCGAGGGTGGATGGAGGGAGGTTTGTCATGCTGGGAAAGGAGCGGTGAGATCACCCCCCTCCAGCGTGACGCTCGCTCCCGGGCTGGAGGGAGAGTTCCAAAGGCCAGGCGGTGCTGGAGAGAGTCGGAATGAGGTGTATCCAGGCTGGCATCGGGTGCACGTGGCTCGTGGGCAAGGATCTGCTGGGATCCCTGTCAGGGAGCTGGGGTCACTTCAGGGGATGCAAGGATGGGTGGGTACCCTGCCCAGGCTGGGGGCAGCAGGGTTGGAAGTACTGATGGCTCTGGATGCCCCCGGAAAGGTGCTGAATCTGGGACACCAAAAAGTGAGCCCCACCAAGGAAAGGAAGCTGGTGCCCTGGGAATGCCGACTGCTCTTCCTGCAGGAGATGTGGGAGCCTCTCCCTGATCCTGCTGCGGAAGGAACGGTCTCCTGAGTTATTTTTGAGATCCTCGAGGCCCTGGGTTCTCCTGCTGGCTCTGTCCATCTCACTGGAGTTGGTCCGTTTGGACATCCCCGGTTGGGATGTCACATTCCCGCAGACCCCGTAACTGCGGGTGTGCTGGGGGATTTGCCCTGCAGCCCGGGAGCAGGAGTTCATGCTGCTGGGGAATGATTAAGTCATGAGCAGGTGGCCGTCCAGCTCAGCTGTTTGCCTTTGCAGGATGAAAGCCACAGGAATGATGTTTGCTTCCAGCCTTGCCTTGAACCTTCTCATCCCGTGCCCTCCACCACAGCGAGGTGGTCCCGGGGTCCTTTCCCACGTGCCCTCTGATGCAGCACTGTCAGCCCTGCTGTGGGAAGGGAAGTCTTGTCTTTTTTTAAAGACATTATTCTAATTTTGGTGCCCAGACGTCTGCTGGAAAAGGGAACATGTCAATTCTTATCACCGGAGCTTCCTTTCGCCAGTTCCTCAGTTCTGATTTTACCGCTGATGTTGCCGGGGGGGGTTCCGAGGTTCCCTCCCAGCCCCTTCCCTCTCCCCTCGTTTTGCTGAGTCCAGCTGACCTTCGGAAGCTCCTCTGTGAGAGATTCGCAGGCAAATATTGGTTTGTGCTGCCCTCATGGTGCAGATCGGGGGGCAGCTGGTGCAGAACAGCCCCCCAGCCCTGGGCTGGATGGAGCTGCTCTGGTTAATCCAGATGAAGCCCAGCTCAAATTCCCACTATTCCTGTGCAAATGGGATGGAGGGATACTCAGAGCCAAAATCCCTATTTGCACAAACCTCTGTGTGGTTTTCCAGGGCCGCAAGAGCGTTGCTGTCTGGGAGTTTCCATAATCCCAATTTTTGCAGCACTGGGGTCGGGCACAGGACCCCGCGGGCTTCTCCCTGTCTCTCCCAGCGGGAATGTGGCCGCTTGGGGATGATGAAAGCCAGAAGGAAATGTTGAACGTGGGGAATGTGCCCGCTGTGCCAGGAGCCGGCTGGCGAGGGCTCACCGGCTGTGCCCGCACACGCTCGCCCGGGTGATTCACCGGCAGCGGGAGAGGATTGGGAGCTGGAGCCGAGGAGCTGGGCAGCGTCGGGAGCTGTGACCTGCCTCGTTCCACCTTGTTTTTAATAGCCCGGATCAGAAGAAACGTCATCTTTGTTCTGGCTTTCCTTTCCCAAGGCTCCTGGCGCCGCGGGCAGGGTGGAGCGAGGCTCCGCGCCCCGGCGGGGCCCTGCCCGTGCTTGCCGGCAGAAACGGGTGCCTTGGCACGTGCGGGAGCGCTCGGCAGCCAGGGATGTGCCTTGCTGAGCTGTCTGTCTGTCTGTCTGTCCGCGGCTGCCTTTGCTGTGGTTTGCCAGGAGGGCGTGATGCTGTGGAGGGGGGGTAGAGCTGAGATCCGAGGGGGAATGGTCTCAGCTGGGCGCTGGTGTGGGGCATGTGCTCCGTGCCCTGGTTGAGGATTAGGGGTACGGTGTTTGTTCCAGCCCTGTGCCCCCATCCAGCCCCCCTGGAAGCCCAGACAGACTCCTTGACCCACTCCAGAGCGGGACCTGCCCCTGGGTGATGCTGTCTTTGATTTACCTGGGAACCCCTGATCTAAAGCCTGGGCTGTGCTTCCCCTCCCTGTCGATTCTCAGCCGCTGCCACAAGCAACTGAGATTTGCCCTTAAAACTCCCAGAAAGGAGGAAAAAACAACAGAAAAGGGGGAAAGCTTCGCTGAGGAAGCACAGCAGGAAACCTGGCTCCTGTCCTGCAGTCACGAGTTTGTGCGTGCTCAGCACTGCTGCTGGACCGGCCCTTTAACTGCGGTGGGAACTGGGGTGCCTCGAGGGCAGGGTGGGGTGACCCTGATGACCCTTTGGGGCAGAGAAGCCCTCCAGGGCACTCCCAGCTGCTCCCATGTCCAGTTTTTCCTGCTGCAGGCAATGGAGTGGCTTTGTTGGGCTTGGCTGGGGGGCGCTGGCAGCGCCCCTGCCCACCCGGGCACGGCGGGGTGCAGGCAGAGCCCCGGAGCCATGCTTCACCCCGGCTCAGCGCTGCCGGGTGCCAGCGCTGCCGGGTGCCAGCTCTGCCTCTGTCCCCAGCGATGCCCACTCCGGTGTTTCCACAGTGCCACCTGGCTGCCACCTCCCGGGGCTGGGACCCGCGGCCCTGGCCGGAGCTCACGGACCTTTTGCTGCCTTCTGCGAGGCCACAGCACCCAGGGGATGAAGGAGCACCCCCGTGGCTTTGCCCACACCGGTGCCAGGGTGCCTCCATGCCCTGAGTGGCGCCTGGGACACGGGGCTGTGCCCGGCTCCTGGGTGACGCTGCCCGGCAGCTTCTCCGGTCATATAAGGAGATGCCGGAGCAGGGAGCTGAGCTGGGAGCTGATCTCTGTCGCCTGAGCATTACTCACTGGGGAGGCACATGGAGGGGGGAGGAACAGCCCAGGACACCCAGAGCTTGGCGTGCCTCAGCTGCGGGCAGGAGCACGGCTGGAGCGAGGGGGGTCCGGGATCCGCGTCCCCCCAGCTGCCCCATGGGGTACCCTAAACCCAGGTGGGGGGCAGCGCTGGGGTCCCACCACTCTGGGTGATGCAGAATGCTGCCCAGGGCACCCTGTGAAACAAGGGGGTGCCCTGCAAGGTGGGGACCCCACTGTGGGAGGGCAGGGCCTCTCCGCTCCCCAAATTCCTGTGTGTGTGTCCTCTCCCCACCCCTTTCCTTTCCGGGCCAAGCCGCCTTGCAAGGAACTAAAAAAGAGCTGTTTGTGTTTTGGGTGCTCAGGGTGGTTTCCATGGCAGGGAGGGAGGGGTGTGGGGGCTGGTGGCTGCATCCGGGGCTGAGTGCTCCCCAGAGCCCGGCAGAGTCACCCCGAAACCCGCTGTTGGCTCCTGACACCCCGGATCAGCCACCTCCTTCCTGCCCTATCAGCTTCCTGCAGCGGGAAAAGGAAAGTGGGGTGGTGGTGTTAAACTGAGCTGGCTGAATTTGGGATCACAGGAATCCCCAAGGTGTCCTGATGCAGCAAAGGGATGTGTTGATATAAATGTACATTTATATAAATATATTCAGGAGTTGGGCTCAGTGATCCTTGTGGGTCTTTTCAAAGTCAGGGTATTCTGCGATTCCATTAAATTATATTTATATGTATGAAAACAAAAAAACCCCATACATTTACACACGACTATATATATTTTTAAGAATTTATTTCACCCAAAGCCTTGTCCGGCTGGAGCAGCTGGCAGCTCTCAGTGCACTTTATCAGCCCCTCTGTGCAGGAAACACCCGGCAAGCACAGGAGCAGCTGAGCCCCCGTGGTTACAGCTGGGGTGAGGGGATGTGGGAAACCAGCTCCTGCTTCCTGGACCCTTTTCCACTGGCACATCCCAGCTCCATCACATCACCAGCACCCATCTGCCTTGCAGGAGGCTCTTTGCCCCGCTCAGGGTGGGCCACGGGCCCATTTATGGTGGCCTCGTGCCTGCCTCGTGGTGGGTCATTCCTCCTGTAGCCTTAACAGAAAGCAGATGGCTTTGGAGGAAAACTATGCCGGGATATTTTTCATCCAGGCAGGGATGGAGCTCTGAAAAATATATTGCAACAGCGCCGAGCCCCGGGGTAATTCTGTATTTTTTATCACCCATCTCATTGTCCTAAAAGATGTGGGGGTTGTGGGAACCCCAGGGAACAATGCAATCATAGGATCATGGAGTGGTTGGGTTGGAAGGGACCTTCAAGATCATCTCATTCCACACCCTTGTCATGGGCAGGGACACCTTCCACTATCCCAGGGTGCTCCAAGCCAACTGGCCTTGGACACTTCCAGGGATCCAGGGGCAGCCACAGCTTCTCCGGGCACCCTGTGCCAGGTTTTGGAATGTTTCAGGCAGTGTTTGGATCTATCAATGTTTACTTGATATGGTTTTCTTTGTGTGCCTGACCAGCTGGTGGCTGTTGGGTTTGGGGAACTGCTCAAGGTTATAAATATAACATAAATCTCTATTTGCACCTGGATGAAACCCTGGGCCTCACGGGGTTTCCCAGATGTGGAGCGGGAGCTGCGGGATGGCATCTGGTGCAGTGCTGGCCCCGCATGAGCTGCATCTCCTGGTCAGTAAATCCCGAGCTGGGATTCCTGGCTGTCCCACCAGTAAATCCTGAGCCAGGCTGATGCTCTGCAGGTCTGCTCCGTGCCACCCTCACCTTAACAACTCCCCTGAGCGCCGGCAGAACAACCCTCTCTTGTCTGAGCGCTTGGGAGAAGGTAACGGCGAAAAACAAGCCTTAATTCCCTACAACCTCTACCCAAGAGCCAGTTTCTTCCCTCTGGAGCTGGCGGGGGGACCTGAATGGGCTCTGAGATCAATCCAGGCTTTGTGGGAGCCTCCCCACCCCGTTTGCTTGTGGTTGCAACGGCGGAGGGGCCAGGGAGGCACCGGCTGCTCTCGGTTTCCCCGAGCCGTTCCTGGTACCGCCGGCGGCGGAAGCCTTTCCGAAAAGAACTGAAACTCTGAGTAACGCCCAACACGGTGCAAACCGTTGGTAAATGGGGCTGAGCTGCAAAGTCCGCGATGCTGGGGGCAAGCGGGACACCCAGCCACGGGAAAGGTGGGGAAGCGCACAAATCTCTGGTTTTAGAGCATCTCTTGGGGTGTTTCCTCGAAAGGGGTGTTCTTACATTGTTCAGAGCATCCAGGGAGGGTGATGGCGATGCGCTTGTGGTGCTCAGCTGCCAGAAGCCCAAATTTTGTCACCGTTCCTTTCACCCCCCTGCGGGGCAGGGTTTCCTGTGAGCAGACAGCGCTGGCTCCAGCCCAAGAAGCCCCTGGAAGTGCTGCCTCCATGTCCCGGCCGCTTTTCCTCGATCCCAGCTGCGCTTGGCATCTCTGGCTGTCTGCTGGCAGGGGACGCTGCTGACTGTCACCCATCGGGAGGGGGCGGCTGAGGTTTTGTGCCTGTCCCAAGCCCCCCATGAGGACGGGGACATTGCGGCGATGCCGCCACGGCAGCTGCTGCCACCGATATCCCCTGGGCTGCGGCTCCCTTCCAGCGGGGCTGGGAATGGATATTGAGGAGATGACGTCTCTCCCCCACCAAGCGGGGAAAGGAGGAGGGGGGGGGACGGACGAAGTTTGGCCGCGAGAACTCCGAGGAAAGATGTTTGAGCCGGCCTGACGCTCGCTTTTCTCCCTTTACCCGCCCCCTCTTCGAGCTCCCAAATCTCCCAGTCCCAGCGGCGCTGGCTGTCCCAAGCCCTGCCAGCTCCGGGGACGCCGCAGGACACAGCCAGCTGCAGGCAGAGGCGCAGGCAGGAAGTTTTGGAAGTTTCTACAAGCAGCGGCTCAGCCCCCATCCCCTCACCCTCCCGGCGATGCCGGGCTCCAGCAGGAGAAAGAAAGTCGGAGCCAGGCTTGGGATAACAGGCCGGGAATAGGAAGCGATGCCTCTTTCGGAGAGCTCCTATCTGCCACCCGCTGCCTTTGTCCTGAGCCACGTCCTGGGCATCGCCGGCGTCCTGTACTGGAGGAGCCGGAGCAGGGAAGGTAGGGGCGCTCCCGGGGGGGCAGGGAGCGCTAAAATGGCCGGCGGGACCAGGGGCACGGGTTGTTTTCCCTCGCCAGGAGCCGTGGCAGCGGCACGGACAAGGACGGACGTGGCCGTGGGGAGGAGGGAGGAGGACACGGCAGTGGGGAACCTCCTGGGGGCTCTGAACCCATGTGGGGAGGGGTTGCGGAGGTTTGAGTGCCTAAATTTGGGCCTCGCCACCCATTCCCGGCCTGTGCGGGGCTGGGAGCGGGTGGGATGAGGAGGGGTCTGGCTGGGGATGAGGTTGCTTTGTGTCCGGCACAATCCCGCGACACGTGGCTGGGGTTCTGCCTCCCGCTTCTGCCCCGCTCGCTCCCACCCCTGGCCGTGACAGCGGCGTCTCCGTCAGCCGCCGGCACCGGCAAGACGCGGCCCTGGGAGCTTCTCCCGGCGCTGGCACGGCCTCGCCGAGCAGCTGGGGCTGACCCTGCCTCAGTTTCCCAAAATAGGGCTTGCACATGACTGCCCAAGGAGGGCAAGGATTTGTTACAGGGGTGTGGGATAGCTCCAGGCCACAGACGAGGTCTCGGTAACTCCTTCTCCGTCCCCGACCTCTTCCCCCTGGGATTTGTTTGTTTTGATTCCTCCCTGTTCCTTTCGAGCCGTGCTTGTTCTCGCCTGTGCCTCCGCATGGGGCCCTTTCCCCGCGTCCGTGACCGATTCCCTCTTTTCTTTTCCTTTTTGCATGCGAAGGGGCGGGACTGCGCAGCCAGGCAGGGCGCAGACTTTTCCCTGGGATACGCTTCTTCCTTTCTCCCTCTGAACTACTGGGAGAGGGAGATTGAGAGGGAATTGCACAAACGTGTCATGCAGAATGCGCCCTGTCACCCACTAAACCCAGCCTTGCTGCAATTCCTCCTGCTGACCTGTCCACTTAATTAATCTCCGTGGCTGGGCAGTGTTGTCCAGTGATGTTCTTGGCTCCATTTGGGGACCTCTTGAATGCTTCCCAGCTGGACTGTCTCTTCCACATGCTGACCTGCTGCTTCATCCTACTTGGAGGGATGTTTCCCCCGTCCTCCAAAACCAGCCCTTTTTGAAAAAATCCTGGAGCAAGGGTTGCAAGCAGCAAGTATATTCAAAACCTGTTTTATTTCATCGCTTTTTCCCAGGAAAAGGCAGGTAAAGCCCAATCCTGGAAGACCGGGGTCATTTTGCAGCAGGTTTTTCTCTCTGTGATGCTCTGCTGAGCATCTGCCCTGCTCTCCTTTGCATCACCACATCTCAGGTGTCTCCCTCATTAAATATCTGGGTGTTGGATACTTTTCCACCACAGGTATCTCTTGTGCATTCTTCCAGGCTGAATCAGGCTCCGTTTCCTCTCCCTGGGTGAAAGGCTCCGTAAATCCTGCCCTGTTGGCTCTGTTGTCATGATGGATTATGTCAGCTCTCAAGTTGGCAGCCAGCATGTTTTGAATACCTTGTGCTCCTCAGCCAGCCAGATTTTTTTGCACATCCCCCCTCTCAAAAGTGCCAGGTTGAAAAAGCCCCCTGCGCATTCTTATTCTTTGCTTGCCTTGAAGGAAAGACGCTGGGTTTCAATGCTTAAAAATTTGGAGTTTTGGCATTTTTAAGTAACCAACCCCTTCTTTAACCCTATGGTTGACTCCTTTTTAATCCCACTTCCACGCTGAGCGTGGACTCAGAGGTGTCCTCGAGATCTCTGTGAGCCCGTCCAGTGATACCCTGTCTGATGTCTCCTGTGTTCCAGGAATTGAAGAGCAGGAGCAGAAAGTTTGGGAGCCACTCCCCAGCTTTATTCCAGGAGCTGGTGGGTGCCATGAAACCCCCTGGGTTCCCTGCCAAGGATGGCAAAAGGCCATCCCGGGGAGCACCGGGCATCGGTGGGACAGAGGGTGCCGAGCCAGGGTTGGGATTAGGGATAATGCCTGACCAGGCACCTTTTATCCTGCTGGTTCCTGGGGCTGGGACTGGACTCTGGCAGCGGAGGAGGCACACGGGGATGGAGTGTGACAGCGAGCAAGGCTGGTGATGATGGAGGAGAGATCCAGGGGGAGCAGCAGCTCCTGGCCGGACGTGCTGGGAGCTGCTGGGGACAGGCAGGCTGCCAGGACGGAGCCTGCCGCAGGCAGCCGGGAAGGGAATTGTCTGTGCAGGGTGTCGTGGTAGTGCTGGGGGTTGTCTGGCACCCAGCGCCTGCAGGAGCCATCCCTGTGACGATGGAAAGTGCCTGGGGACGCTGAGGTCCAGCGGGATGGGGAGTGGCAGCTTTTCTTTCTGTGGTCAGCTGATGCCTCTGGGCTTGGAGCGCTGGAAAGCATCTGTGGGGCAAGATGGTTTTCCTTGTTTCTTTTCACTAGGTGAGTTCAACAGCAGAGGGGAAACCCCAAAACCCACCTTCCCCTTGTGCAGCCACCAATGCTCGTTGAGCTTCTGTGGGGGATTTGTGCCGCAGTGCCCCGGTCCCTTTGGGATCCCCATTTTTGGGGATGCGCTGAGCTGAGCTCTGATGAGCAGTGCTGGGAGAGGAGGTGGGGAGGGAATTAAACCACGTGTGGTCCTGCAGAGGCTCATGGTCTCTGTTTGCTGGTGGTGTTCCCGGTGTCACTGCCACCGGCCTTTGCTCCATGCCCTGTGTGAGGGACCTGAGGCTCTGCAGTCCCTTTTCCTGCCCCTAGTTTGTCTTTGGAGTGGGACAGATTTTCTTTTCCTTTCCTTTTCCCCGTAATCTTCCCTCTGGCCCTGCCCTACCTGCTTGCTGTGCCTCTGCTGACTGTCCCTGACTGGTGACAGGGTGGTTTTTGGTGGCTGGGGCCAGCAAACCTCTGCTAGACCAGGGTGAGGACGAGCATGGAGGGGGATTGCAATAACTTATTTGTCAGGGCGACTCTGGAAAAGATTAGCTGGGCAGAGATAAGCTTGTGATGCCTTAATATTGTTAGTAAGCAGTAACCAGCATTATTATTAGCTCAGCCGATAGTGTGGGTCCGGGCTGGGGAGGTTTAATCTGGTTAGAGCCCAGGAACCACCCAAAGGAGGTGAGTCAGGGCGAAAAAAACGGAGGAAAACCCCCCATTTCTGCGGAACATGGGAAGAGGGATTTCGCGGAGGAGCCTCTGGGCTGTGGGCACCCCTGAGATGCAGCACTGGAGGTGGCTGGCTGCCGACTGTCCGGGTGGGACCCGCTGACATCCCTCTGTCCCCCGCGTGCGATGCTCGGGGACGTGCTCCCACCTTCCCGAGGCAGCAGCCCGGCTCCTGTCGCCCTCCAGGCCGGGGCAGCAGCCGGCAGAAGGGCTGCAGGGGGATTATATTTAGAAGAAGAGGAAGAGAGGCGGTGATAAGGCGGCCCCCGTTATCTCCCCGCGTGCCGAGCGGGGCCGCGTCCCGGCTCCAGCGCTCCGGGCCCGGGACATGATTTGGGCAGAAGCCGCGGGCGGGCGGGCGGCAGCGCGGAGAACAGCCCGGCATTGTCCCTTCTGTCCCTGGTGCAATTAACTGGAAAACAAGCCGAGGGAAAACAAGCCAAGAGCCGGCCAGCGGGCAGTGCCCGGCTCTGCGGGACGAGCCTGTGCCCGCATCCCGATCTCGCCGGGCTTTGGGCTGCGGGAGCCCCGCACCGCGCTCGGCGTCGCTTCTTCCCCACGTGCCGGAGGGAGCAGCGGCTCTGCCCTTCGCTGCTGGGAGTTTTCCAAGCTCTGCCGGCCGCTGGGACCGCGGGCTGGTGAGGATTTGGCAGAGCTGGGCGCGCCCGGAGGAGCTGGGAACGGGCGTCGCGGTGAGAGGTCGGCGGCGATGCCGCGGAGGAGGAACGGCCGCTGCCCGCGCCGGGGGCACCGGCGGTAGGAAGTGGCTCGGTGGGAGGAGCTGTGGCCCAGAACTCATCCGTCCACACCCGCCGGGGTCGAGGTCGGCGAGCGGGAGGTGCTGCCAGGAGACCCTTCCCCACGTGCTGCCGCTCTGCCGGGACCCAGCGCTCGCCATCCCGGGCTGGGGCGATGGAGAGGCGGCATCTGTCCGGGGAGAAGAGGCGGCTCAGCGCCTGCCTGGTGTGCCGGATGTGCTGCATCGGTTAGTACCCACTGCCCGGCCCGCGGGATAACCGCGACACCGGCTTTATCCATCCCGAATGGATTCCCAGATTTGGGAAGGGACCCGACGCTGCGGCTCTGGAGGGGTCTGGTGAAGGAAAACCCCTAAAAACACGTGGGGGTGACACAGCTTCCTATGGCCGGCCGTGCCAGGCGGCAGCTCCGTGGCTCCTGCGAGGCCGTGCCAAGGCTGGAGCCTGGCGGGATGGGAGGTGAAGGTGGACGTGGCTCAGCCCACGGGGAGTTTTTGGCACCTGGTTACGTGCCGCGGCCTGGGGACGGAGCGGGACACAGGGAGGTGACGCTTGTGTCACCCCGTGCCACACGTTTGACTGCAGGGGAAGCCGCGGGGTGGGTGAGGAACAGGAAGAGCGTTGTTGGGTGGTGCTTTCCAGTTTGTGGATGGAGACGTTGGGAGGTTTTCCCGAGGGTCCCTGGGGCTGTGCAGGGACCCCCAGTGACCTCCCATCCCAGGAGGGGATTCTGGGGCTGTCCTGGGGAGCTTGGCCTGGGAGATGTTGGTTTTCTCCCTTCTCTTGATTTTTGACTTAAAACCAAAGCAGGGGGTGCTGCTGCCTGGTGAACCCTGATGTCAGAGATATGTTTTGGGTGAGCAGGGCTCGTCCTTTCCTGAAATATCCGTGTGGTCCTCTGGGCTGGACATGCAGCGCTCGGGGTTGTGTGCCATGGGTCGGTGCTGAGGATCTCTCTGTGCTCCAAGGTGTTGTTAAATCCTGCTGGACGCAGGGCTGGCTGCCAGAGCTGCCCTGAGCCCCCCTCACTGCCTGGGGAGCAGAGTGGGACTCCCTGTGCCCTGTGGGCACCTGTTTGCCTGTGTTTTTCCTCTGATGTTATTTTTTCATGGAGCAAGAAGCCTGCCTAGAGCTCCCCCATCGCTGCTTGGCGTCACCACAAATCTCCCATCCTGTCTGGGGGGACTGGGACCCCCTGGGGATGGCGCCCACGTTGTCACCCTGTCCCGGCAGCGTTCAGAGCTCCCAGTGTGCGGCCAGGGCTGAGCTGTGGGACAGAAATAAACATTAAATCCTGGCAATCCAATGAACCAAAAATACAGCGACAGAATAAGCTGCTAATTGCACGCGCTGGCAGTGCCCGGCCAGGGCCTGTTACGGGACATCTGGGAGTTTATGTAACACCCCAAAGCCTTCCGGGAGCGGGCAGGGGAGGGGGACACCCTCCTAAAATTGGGCAAACCCCCTTTTCCTTGCCTGTGCTGCCTCCAGGGGAGCTGGGGCGGCACAGAAGGAATGAATTCCGGGGGTTCGGTCAGTGCTGCCGGTTTTACCTATCCCAGTCATCCACGCTGCTTTCGTTAAACACCATTATTCTCATCAGAAAAAAAACGGTATATTTTGTCCTGACTCCCATTTCCCCGCCCGGGGGGGACGCTGGAGCCGCGTGAACGGCCCCATCCCGCACCATTCCCTGAATAAGCCGCCTCTGTTCCCTGTGCAGGCGCGGGATCCGCGCTGGCACCGCCGGCGATCCCTCTGTCTCTTCCCGTCATTTCAAAGTCGTTTGAGTTTCTGCATGAGAACCACTGACCAAGAGCTGCCTTTGTCTCCTTTTGACAGATGAACGGGACAGAGTCCAAAAGAAAACCTTCACTAAATGGGTCAATAAACACTTGATGAAGGTAAGAGTCGCGGATTTTGTTATAAATGACCGTCTGTCTGTCTGTTGCAGCTCAGGACTGGCAGATAAACGCCTTTTTAAGGGTTTTTAATTTTTTTTTATGCTGGGACTGTTTGTTTTGAGTGTTCATATGAGTCAGAGCAGAGCAGGATGTGCTGGGAATGTGCTGGAGCCTTTGGAGGGCACTGTAGCATCACCACACAGCCTTTTATTACCTTTCCCTCCTGGGCACCTGGTCCTTGCTTAACACGAGGCTTGTGCATCCTGGGGAAAAGGAGGGGATCCTGACTCCCTCCTCACACCTCCTTGCCAGGAAAAAGGGGCATTTTTGTCCTTCTGAAGGATGCTCCAAGGTGGAGACAGGATCCAAAGTTCGTTAAGCGGGATTAACACTGCACCACGAGGAGCCTCCTGCTTTCTTGGTTAATGCTGGGTGGGTTTTAATTAATTCTCCATTTGCCAAAAAAAGGAGGAAAAGAGTGGTTTGAGCACTAGGTGTCCCAGCTGTGTTTTCCTGCCAGCTTTGCAAAGCTCTGTGCCAAGCTTTTGGCTGCTTCCTAAATCTTACAGAGGAGGGGAAAAAACAGAGAAAAATCTTGAGGCTGCTGGGGGAAAACATCTGGGGATTCCCAAGTGGGTAAAACCCCAGGACAAGGTCTGGGTGTCTGGGGAAGGTGGGAGCTGTGTTTTGGGAGGTGCTGTGAGGAATGTGAGAAGGTAAAACACCTGCTCAGGAGGGGCTGCCCTTCCTGCAGTGTCCCGGGGTTACCTGGAGTACAGATGGCATCACAGTTGGATTTTGTGGGTGAAATTGGCAGCAGCTTCTGTTTGGGAAAAGAGAGGCTGCTTTCCCTGGCGATAATTTTGGGATCACTGATGGCTTTTCCCCTCCCCAGGTGCGCAAGCACATCAACGACCTCTATGAAGACCTGAGAGATGGTCACAACCTCATCTCCCTCCTGGAAGTGCTGTCAGGAGTGAAGCTGGTGAGTCCCCAGGGCTGGGCAGGGATTCTGGAGCCCTCCCCAAACCCCCTCCATCCTCTCCCTGCTCCCCTTCACCCCCAGCCATCAGCTGTCTTTTCTCACACCATGATTTCAGTTTCAAATGTCTGTCATTGTTTCTTTTATTACCATTAATATTATTATTATTAGCTGTTATATTTATCATTGCGTTTTTTATTTATTTATTTTTACTCAAACCCCTGTTCCCCAGGCTGGTCTCTCACCTGGTTATGGTGCCTTGGGTAAAGCCCTCTTCTTGCCAAGTTTTACATACCTTCACCTTCCAGAGGTGGCTCCATATTTAAAATCATGGATAACAGCAGAATTTGATCAAAAACTGCTTCTGTGGCAGCGTGCCCAGCACGCTCAGATGTGACACTCCTGTCGCCTGCTCAGCTCCTGGGTTTGTAGCAGTCATTGGTGCAAACCTCTTCCCACGCCTGGAGCATCGTAGAGTTCCCCCTCCTTCCTCCTCCTCCTCCTCCTCCTCTTCCCTGTCTGACTGACACATTCCCTCAGCTCTGGGAAGATCCCGACTGCCGTAGCACAGCAGGAATTATTTTAGCTCCCCCCAAAAATAGGATCTGGGCAAAGATCTCCTACGTCCCTCCGTACCCTCCGGAGACGCCAAATCGGTTTTTGTGGGGGCTGAAAACTTGGATCACGCTGCTTGTGATCCAGACAGCTTCCTGCTCTTCAGCTTCCAAAATCAGGAGGAAATTCCAGTGCTGGAGCCCGGGGCGTGCCAGAGACCCAGCCGCCTTCACCCCGGCCTGTTGCTGGTTTTTTTTTTTTTGTTTGTTTGTTTCTCCTCGTGCCTGGGTGTCACATTTTGGTTTCCATTCTGTGTCCCTGCCGTGTCCCTGCCGTGCCACCCTCCCGTCCTCCTTAGCCCGTAGAGCCGCCAGCTCAGCGGAGCCTTCGCCTGGTGACGGCACCGGCCTGGTGCCGTGCGAGCAGCGAGGAGGAGGAAGATGATGATGATGAAGAAGTAGGTCGAGCCTGCCCCGGCCGCAGCGTCTCCCTGGCGGTGCTGCCAGATAATCCAGTGCCATCCCCTCCCTGCGGGGTTTGGGATAAAACCCACCCCGGGTGCTCTGCCGTGGGAGCAGGGATGTGCCTCATTCCAGGGCTCTGTTCCCGGGAGCTGGATTACCTGTGCGTGCACCGCGGGGTCAGCCCGCGGGCAGGGCACGCCACCCACCCGGTGTGACAGCATGAGTCCCCTCCACGGGGCGGGCGGGGACAGCGACGGGTCCCGCACGCTGCTCGGGGCCGCTGCGACGGCTGCACGCCTGGCACTGCATGGACAGGCTCCGGGCACAGGCACCTCCTGGGATCCTGCATGGGACTGGGGGTGGGAGCGAGCACAGCACAGCCCCAGGCGAGGGTCAGACCCCAAAATGGGCCCAGATGTGGTTTTCAGCCCCTGTGCTCGGCGTGACGATGCCCTTGCGCAGTGTCACCTCCCTGGAGCCGTGCAGGAGGAGCTGGGGCTGTAGCACCTTCCTGATGGTCCCCTGCAGCCCTGGAGATGTTCCCCTTGCAGGGACAGCTTTTCCCCTTGCAGGGACAGCTTTTCCCCTTGCAGGGACAGCTTTTTCCCTGGCAAGGACAGCTCTTCCCTTCAGGTTGGGAAAGGAAGGTGACTCGGAGCACTTGGGGTGTCCCAGCAGTTCAGAACATGGTGTGTCCCCCCACCAACGGTTGGAATTAGATGGTCTTTAAGGTCCTTTCCAGCCCAAAGCTCCTGTGATTTCGTGAGCAGCCTGGTGATTCCTCAGATTGAGGCTGGGATTGGGTTTTGGGTGTCGCTCCTCCCGCTCCTGCTGATTCAAAGCTGACCCAGCCTCCCATCCCCTTTCCCTGGCCGTGGCTCGGCTGATGGATACCTCTGGAAATCCCTCACCTTCAGCAGCGATGGGCAAGGCCCAGGGTGTCTCATGGGCCCCTTCCCAAGGGGTTCAGAGGTGCCTGGAGCAGCAGCCAGGAAGAGCTGGAGGGGCTGGTGCTGAGGTCAGGGCTCCTCTGCCATCAGTGGGGACCTGCAGTCGGTCCCCGCCTGAGTCCCCATGTCCTGCCTCTGCTTCCACGTGGACAAATTGGACTCTGTACCTGTTCAAATCCATCTCTTTGCTGAGGCCTCTTCCCAGCTTGTCTGGCTGTCCGTGAGGTGGACGAGATCCTGCCCTGGGATCTCAGAGGCTGAGCCAGGCCTGGACACAGATCCTCAGGGTCTCAGCAGAGGTCTAAATCTCAGGATCTTCCCACCTCCATCTCCCAGCAGGGCATTTTCACTTTCTTCCAGCAGGATTGTGCATAGTAATGACCTTTTTTGCTCCAGAACGAGGTAGAGCAGGATGTGTGGGGGCACGGGGGGTTCACACCAGCACGCTGACAGCTCCCAGGGTGGTCACTGTGCATGTGGGGTGCTGCCAGCCCAGCCCCACGAGCCTGACCTAAAACTGCTGCTTCTCTCTTGCAGCCACGTGAGAAGGGGCGGATGCGCTTCCACCGCCTGCAGAACGTGCAGATTGCCCTGGATTTCCTGAAGCAGAGACAGGTAAGGGCTGATAAAAGCTCATCCAGCAGAGCTGGGTGGTTTGTGGGTTCTTTCCCTTGTCTGAGGCTTTGGAAGGAGTTGAGAAGCAGCGTCAGCCCATGCTGGGGTGTGCCCATCTCTCTGTGGTGCTGGTTGAGGATGGCTTTCAGGGGGCTTTTCCCTGTGGGTGTTGTGCCTGTGAAAACCACCCCCGCACACAAAAACCACTGTGGAAAAGGGACCAGACCCCAGCTCTGAGAAAGGGTTGGCAAATTTCACTTCTGCGTCCCAAAAGCCTCCCCTGGGGCTCCCCTGGGATCCCTGGGATCCCACAGATCCCAGCTGTGGGAATGGGCAGCTGTGACACAGCTCCCACCAACTTTTGGGGAGATGTGGCAGCTGGCTCTGCCAGCACCTTGGTGCTGGCACCGGGGTGCCTCTGTGTGGCATCTCCCCTCTGGATATCAGCATGGACTTATTACCCCTCAGTTTTTGAAGGACAGGCTCCCTCCATCAGGCTTTTGGGAGCTGCTGGCCCCTCAGTGCCTGCACAGCTGGCTGAGACCAGCCGAGCTCACAGCCCTGGGCAGATCCTGCCCGGAGCAATGGGATGCATCCCGAGACTTGTTGGCTCTGCAGGTGGAACCCCCGCAGCCCCGGGGGCCGCGTGTCCTGTTCTGCCTGTTGGGGCAGGTTCTCCCCACCGTGATGCTCCCAGATATGCCAAGGTGATGATGATGATGATGATGATAAATGGTACCAGTTCATGCTGAAGCAGAGACTTTTCTCTCTCGCTTCTGGCCTGAGGGCACGGAATAAATTTGAGCACATTCCCCACTCCAGGGAGGGCGAGCTGCTTCCAGCCCCCCTTCTTCCTCCTCCTCCTCCTCCTCCTCCCCAGCTCGATAGAGACATTTTGCCAAGGGCTCTTGGAACTTGTTTCTCCACTTTTCCTTTGAAGTGTGATGGCCTGGTGGCCTTGCTGGGATGTCTCACCCCAGACACTCCTGCTGGGGAATGATCCGTGGGGTCCCGTGGAGCGGTGTGGAGCGGGGACTCCCCCAGGGGAGAAGAGCGAGGGTGTTCCTGCTTTCGTTAGGGCTGATTGATTAGAGCTTGGTTTTGAGCCCAGGCTGGAGTTAAAGCTTGGTCATCCTCCTTTTCCCCGCTCTCTGTGGTCCATAGCTGTTCAATTATGCACCAGTGCTTCGGGCACGCTGCTCTGTGAGCTGAAGTAAAGCCATTAAGTGCTGGGAAAGCACTTCTGGATGGAGAGTGCTGGAAACGTGGAAAAATCCTCCCCGAGCCAGGAGATGAGGTGGCCTCACTGCCTCTTTGGGAAGCACTGGGATCTTCCTGTGTGCCTGCTCCCCACCAGAGTGCCCGGGGTGGCCCTGGGGACAGCGTGGTGGGGGACGTGTCCCTCTGCTCTCGGGGTGAGGCTGATGGGAAACTTTGACCCTGTTGCCTTTTTTCCAGGTGAAACTGGTGAATATCCGCAACGATGACATCACGGATGGCAACCCCAAGCTCACCCTGGGGCTCATCTGGACCATCATCCTCCACTTCCAGGTAGGGGCTGGAATTTTCTTGCCGGAGGACGCGGGGTGGGTGTCGGGAGCGCGTTGTCTCTCCAGGGCGGTGGAATCCACGATTTCTGCGTTTTCCGTGGTGATGTCGGCACATGGACGGGTCTGGAGGTTCGTGGCAGTGTCATGGAGACCGTGTTGGGAGAGCAGAAACACCCTTCCCTCGTCATTTGCATAATGAAATCGTTGATGGCGGGTTGTGTGCGGTGGCCTCCCGGGGTTGTTGGCCGTGGCTGTTTGCTCAGCTGGAGTCTCTGGAGGAGAAGAGCAAATTTGGAAGAGGCCACGGGCTGTTGTCCCAAGGCGCCGCTGGCCCTTTGGGTGGTCGGCGCAGCCACAGGACTTTCCAGTGGGATGGAATGTTGTCAGCTGGGTGACAGCACAGGGATGGGAGAAGTGCCCTGACCTGGGACTGTCTCCAGCAATTGTGTGCTTAGAGATGCTCTTGGAAAAGCGAGTTTTGGGTCTTTAATAGCCTCAAATTATCCAGTCTTAGCTCTGATGGCTTCAGGGGGATGACGTGTGGCCACCAGTGAGTTGGCGTGTGGGGTTTGCTGGGCAGTGCTGCTGTCAGCAGCTCGTTGGCCGTGTGGCATCAGCTCTGTGGGCCCGAGCCTGTGGGATCTGCTGTGTCCCGGCTCCCTGCCTTATCCCTGCTGGCATCTTCCAAACGGGACTAGCGCTGGCCTTGAGGCTCTCGAGAAAGATTGCATTGGAAGATTGTGTGTTTTGGAGGATGGGCAGTGCCTCAGGGAGAGGCTTTTGGGGGGAGCATGGGGCTGAGCTGGGTGTAAGGCTGCTGACGAGGCTCTTCCCAGGCTTTGGCCCTGGGAAGCAGCCGGGGTCGAGCAGGCTCTGGGTGCTGATGAGTCACCGTCAGCTCCGGTGGGGCCCTGGCTGTGGCATCTTGTCCCCGCTGTCCTCAGGGTCACCCAGCCCTGGTGCATCCTCTGAGGGACATCAGGAGGTCCTGGGTGCCTGGCTGGGAGGGGACGCTGCCACCCTGGCGTGGGGGACAGGGCGGGTGACACGGGAGCCGGGCTGGTGCCGGCGAGCGTGCGCGGCCTCCTCCCGCTGCGCTAACGGGATTTTTTCTGGGGTTGTAGCTCCATTGTGAACCTCTTAATCTCCCGTGTCCCAGTGCTGCTGCCTGGGGGCAGGTGGCTGGGAGAGCCCCGGGAGAGGTTTGGGGTGGGATGGTGCCTCTGTGGAGCTCAGGCAGCACCAGCTCCAGCGTGGTGATGATGAGGGGGGTGCCCTGGTGCCCTGGGGGCTTTTCCCTGTGCGCTGGGAGCTCTTGGGGTCACTGGTTTCCCTTAGTCATCCTCTGGATTGCTCCCTGTTGAGCGTTTCCTCGTTGAGGGTTTCCTCGTTGAGTGTTTCCCTGCTTCCTGGGGCTGAGCTCAGTCTCCCCCATCTTTATGCCCCCTGCTCCCCAGTTTTTGTCTCACCCCCACTTTCGGTGCTTGTTACCCTGCCCTGGTCCCTCTGAGCTGGCAGGCAGAGTTGGGATGCTCCATCCTCCTCAAATCCCTGCCCTGGGCGGCGTTTGGGGCAGGAGCCGCAGGAGAGAGGCAGGACTGGGAGCAGGCTGGGATGGGCAGCATCACGCTCCCATTCCTGTTGGGACCCTCCGGCTGCGGCTCCCTGAAGCGATGCCGGGTCCCCAGGGCACCTCAAGCTGCCCCTCTGTGCCCCAAACTGGGTGAGCCTGGCAGCAGCGTGGGCACTTGAGTTGGGCTTTTGGGGCTCCTGGAATTAGGAATTAAGGAGCAAACCTCCCGAACTGGAGAGAAGCAGCCCTGCGGAGCCGGCTGGCGAGCATGCAGAGTCACTCTGACTCCTCCCTGCTTTTTTCTTTTTTTCCCATTTTTCTCCCACCCCTTCCTTTATTCTACCTTTGCCAACCTTCCTTAGGTTTTGTGTATTATCCCCCTCTTCCCCACCCTCTCCCACTCCCCTCCTCGCTCCGCTGCCTGATTCCTGCTCCCTGTTTGTGTTGGCAAGGGCCGTGCTCCAATTACCTCATATTTGGAGAGAAGGACGCCGCAGCCAATCCCCGCTCCCTCTGCTTTTAGGTCAAGTGATTTCTGAACTGCAGTGAGATGCTTTGAATTTGTCTTCTCGCAGCGCCCAGGCTGTAAGATGGCTGTCTGGAGCGGCGGCGGTGGCGGCAGGGCTGGCGGGAGGGGACGGCGACAAGGGGCAGTCCGCGGAGCGCTGCGCGCCGGGCGTTTGATCCGATGAAGCCCGGGCTGGGATTTATTCGGGAGCCGGCGACTCGCTCAGCTGCGTTCCTGCCGGCACCGAGCAGCAGGAGATGGGGAATTCGCTGGGCTGCGTTAAAGAGCAGAAGGAAAAAGCTGTGGGGAAGGCGCCGCTGTCTCCCAAAAAAAGGGTCCGCTTCAAACGGAGGCGGAGAGGGAAGAGGAGAGCGATGCCGGAGGCAGCCCCGCAGGAGGAGCCCCCGGCGCTGGAGGTGGCCGAGGATGAGGAGGCGCCGAAGGCAGCCCCCCGGCAGGAGGGAGGAGAGGAGCCCTCCGGCAGCCGGCCCCGCGGCGGGGACCCTGAGCCGGCGGCGCTGCACCCCGGGATCATTGTGCAGGTGAAGGAGCGCTTCCAGGGGGAGGTGCAGAAAGCGCGCCTGGTGCTGGAGCCGCAGCGGCCGGGCGTGGCGGGAGCTCCCCGGGAGGAAGGCACCACCGTCATCGCCCGCCTGCTGGAGAACCCGGCCGAGAAGGACTGCGAGAAGGCGGTGAGCCGGCTGGTCGAGCTGCAGAGGAGCGGCAGCTGCCGGGCCGTGCTGCTGCCCCTGCGAGCGGGGACCGATGGCCCTGCGGGGGGACTCCTGTCCCCAGCCAGCGCCGTGTCCGGCGAGGAGCCGGCGCCGAGCCGAGAGCCGGAGGCCGGCAGCGCCCTGGATGCCTGGGGGAAAGGAGGCAGCGATGATCCCAGCTCCAGCGCCGCGTGGACCTGCTCCTCCTCCGCAGCGGAGCCGGGCACCGTGTCGGAGCTGTCTACGCCGTCCCCCATGGTGGATCAGCTGGAAAACCCCAGCGTGGGGAGAAGCTCGGGGTTGCCGTTGTCTCGGGCCGGGGAGGGAGATGGTCACGGACTGCCGGCTTCCCGCAGCCCGTCCTCCTTCAGCGGGCGCAGCGGCAGCGTGGCCCGGAGCTCCTCGGGGTACGGCAGCGACCGGCCGGCCAAGGGCACAGGAGCTGGTGGGACCACGGTGTCACCCTCTGATGGTGGCCTCAGGCTCGCTGTGGAGGGCCGGGCTTGGAGGGGGAGCTCGGGGACAGCCGGAGCAATGGTCAGTGTGTGCGTGTGCCCTCGCCCCCTTTCTGGAGCGGGGTGGGGGGACCTGGCTCAGCGGACCCCAGATCCTGGTGGCCCCTGGGCACGGTCATTTCGGCAAGGGACAGTCTTGTGCTGAGCACGAGTGGCAGGATGCTGGGGCAGAAAGCTCCTGAAGACTTCTCCTCTCCAGCATCTCCGCTGGGAAAGTATCCCTTGGGGACCGGCCTGTCCTGTCCTCTGCTGCTGGCACGGGCAGGCTGAGAGTGACAGTCACTGCATCCCGTGGGCGCGGCTGGCGGCTGCTGTCACCAGTGGCACACGTGCCCTCAGGGCTGCTGGCTCGGGTGTGAGTTTGGGGTGTCCCCTTCCTGCTGCCTGTGCAGGATGAACGGCAGCAGGATGAACGTGGAGACGTGGGGGCTCTGCCTGCTCCGAGGGGTCTCCAAGAGGAACAGGAGGGGATGGTTCTGTGTTTTGGAGCCTGTTGCTGTTAGGTGATCACTCTTTCGGGAATGACAGCGTGGGCAAAGGTGCCCTTGGATCTGGCCAAGCCCTGAGTGCCCCAGAACAAGCGTGTGATTCGAGGGGCTGTGGCCCCTGATACCTTTACCAGGTTGGGACCAGTGTCACAGCCACCATGTGGCCTTCAGCATCCTGCCACCAGTTGCTTGATGCTTGAAGCTGATGCTGGAAGGGTTTGGAAGCGTTTGTCCCCAGGTCCTGTGAGTTTCCTCTCTCTTTTCTCGCTGGTGCCTCCCTAAATCTTTGTCCTGTCACAGACACGTGAAGAAAGGAGGGTGGAGCTGGTGCCGCACCCTGAACTTCCATAGGCGTATCTCCAGGAGAGTTTCCTTCAAGGATGCTCTCAGGGAAGAGGCCCAGTGCTGTGTCAGGGATTAAAAATAAAGGATTTATCAGAGCCGGGTGCTGTGAGGTGCTCCCGGATGGGCAGCACTGCTGGAGAGCCTGGGTGGGGCACAGCCGGTGGGTGGCTTCACAGAAGGGTTCATTCTGCTCTTAATTAAGAGCCGTCAGGTAATTAATAAAGGGGTGCTGAGCAGAGGGAGGTTTGTGGGTCCTCCCCTGCTCCCTGCAGGCGTGGAGGGTCCCATCCTGCATCCTGCTGCTCACTCACGTCCGTCGCGGCTCTGCCGCCAGGTGCCGGCTCCCGACATCCCCAGGGAAAGGCAGCCCCGGGGCTAGAGGAGTTAAAGGCAGCTCCGGCAGTGTGGCAGCAGCTGACAAAGAGCAGTTTTCTGTGTGATGAGCGTATCAGGCTGGGGAGGGAGGTGAGCTGCAGCATACCAATTACACCGGCAGCATCCGCCCCGCCGGCGGCAGAGACGGATAATCCCATCCCGCAGGTCCCTGTCTCCTGCCTGCAAAGGGATGTCTGACAGCTGGGACCTGTGCAGTGCTGGCACCCAGCTGGGTGTGTTTTGGGGAGTAATAAAGCAACTGAGTGTTTTCAGGGCTGGGTCCTGGCTCACCTTCTCCCTGCAGTGCTGGGAGGAGGAATCCGGGGAGCAAACAGCCTGCGTTGCCTTTCCACGGGCACCCCGGCAAATCCGAGCGGCTCCCATCCTCCCCTTTGTCCGCCCCTTAATTAAGGGGAGGTAATTGTACTAACTGGGGAGCTGGAGAGGGGAGGGTGAGGAGGAAGCCGTGCCAATCAGGAATATGCTGGCATGCGGGGACACGTGCGTGGTGTCACGTGCCAGTCTGGGATTCGCAGCCAGTCCTGTCTGAGGGGTCCGTGACTGTCGCTGTCTTTTGTTGGGAATTGGGTCACAGCACCCCTGCCACCGGCACCCCCTGGCACCAGTGAGGCAGAGGGGGGGATGTCGCATCCTCCTCCCCATCCTTCCCTTTTCCCCCAGCATGCAGCTGCTCCATGGCTGGAGGTCACGCAGAGGCCTCCTCTCCAAGTGCTGTTTCCCACTTCTTAAGTTGATATTTTTTACAACAGGGTGCTCCAGGTGGGGCTCCCCTGCCACACCTGCAGCCCCAACAAGGGATATTGGTGGAGGTCCCTTCTCGTTGCCCACCCTGGGTGCTGCTGGGTGGGAGTGACCGTTCCTGTGGGTGCCCCGGGTGTCCGAGGGTGCTGGGGCTCCTCGTGGTGGGTGCTGGGCAGGGACAGTGAGGGTACAGGAGGGTGCACAGCGTGTTTGGAGCAGGGAGAGGCAGGAAGGGACCTGCCAGGAGCCTCCTCTCTCCAGCGAGGTGTGTCCCTGTGTGGCGGGGACAGGGATGGTGCGGAGGGAGCGGCTCCGGTGGTTGTTGGAAGGTGAGGTTTGGTGGTGTCAGCTCCTGGCCCAGCTGGGCTGGGCTGTGTGGCCAAGCAGCACCTGGTGCCCCTGTGAAATGGGGTTGGCAAATGTCTGGCTCTGCCTGCCTGGGTCTCCAGCCTGCCCAAACCACACCGTGCAGGTCCGGTGGCCCATTCCCAAGTTCCTTGGCTGCAGGGTCCCCTCTCCACCGTGGTGACCATGAGTTTCCTCCTGCTCTTCCTGGTAGCCAGGTCGGGGGCAAGTTCACAGAAACTGGATGTGCCCGGTGGAGCTTTCCCTGCTCCTGCATCCTCCCATGGCTGTGCTGCCTCCTTACAGATCTCCGACATCTACATCAGCGGGGAGCTGGGGGATATGTCAGCCAAGGAGAAGCTCCTGCT
The DNA here is from genome assembly GCA_013397755.1 of Cnemophilus loriae. Classification (NCBI taxonomy): domain Eukaryota; kingdom Metazoa; phylum Chordata; class Aves; order Passeriformes; family Corvidae; genus Cnemophilus; species Cnemophilus loriae. Next base: position 192,070 of record VZTF01000907.1, on the reverse strand, counting down.
GTGGACACAGAAGGTGACAGCAGGTTACATCGGGGTGAAGTGCACCAACTTCTCCTCCTGCTGGAGCGATGGCAAGATGTTCAACGCCCTCATCCACAGATACAGGTAGGCAGGAAGGAGCAATGGAGAGGGGTGAGGATCTCCCGGGGGTCCCTGCCCACCACTGCTCTCAGTGATGGGCTGGAGTGCTTGGAGATGTGGGTGAGGCTTGCAGGGAGCAATGTCATTTTACCTGGAATTATCTCTTCTGCCAGGTACCTGGGGGGGATGCTCGGAATGAGCAAAAAATACATCAGGTTGTGGGAAAAAAATGTCTTAATGAGGTTGGGGAGAGAGGCAGAAAAGAGAAGCTTTTAAACTGTTGAGTGCTGCAGTGGCTGTGTGTCAGTGCTGCCCTTTCGCTCTCCATCAACACCAGCACTTCCATCTGTGCTTTTATCCAAGGATCTCGGAGGTCTCTTGAGCAGCAGTTAAACCTCCCGTGGTTCCTTCTTCCCCAGCTGGGACCAAGGGGTTTTTCTTTGCAGCCTGAACCCCCTTCCCAAACGGGATGAGCCAGGGAAGTGCTGCAGCCCAGGTCCCTTTGGAGAGCTTGGCACAGGGGCTCAGACCAACCCTGGGGGTCACCCATGGCAGCGATGCCCGTCCAGGATGCTCTGCCCTGGCCACCTGGTGCTGGTTGTGACTCTGGGGCGTGTCTCGCAGGCCAGATCTGGTGGACATGGAGAGGGTGCAGATCCAGAGTAACCGGGAGAACCTGGAGCAGGCCTTCGAGATCGCCGAGCGCCTGGGGGTCACACGGCTGCTGGACGCCGAAGGTGGGTGGCCAGGGCGTGTGACCAGTGCAGGGAGATGCCAACCTCTCTTCCCACTCCCTTTCCTCACTGCCTTTCTGCTTCCCTCTTGCCAGACGTGGACGTCCCCTCTCCGGATGAGAAGTCAGTGATAACTTACGTGTCTTCAATCTATGATGCCTTTCCCAAAGTCCCCGAGGGAGGAGAAGGGATCAGCGCCATCGTAAGCACTGCTGCGGGCTGGGAGGCTGGGACAGCTGTTTGGGAAGCAGCTGGGGGTTGTGGGAAGGATTTGGGAGGGGGTTTGTTCCCTGTGGAAGAGGGCTGAGGATGGAGAAGAGGCTCAGAGGGAGGAAGGAGCGTTCCCGTGATGGTGTCTGCTGGGGTGTCTGTAAGGCCACAGCGCTGCCCAGGCTCTGCAGGAAAAAAGCTGAGCTTCCAGAGAGCAGCTGGCAAGGAGGATCCTCCTCCTCCCTGTACTTGGGGTGGCATCACAGCAGGCACATGATCCACCCCGTAGCTTGTAGAGGGCACCTCAGTTCCCTCTGTGCTCTGGGCTCTCCCTTATCCCCACGGAGATTTGCCCTCAAGCAGTGCTTGCAAAGGCACTCTCACCCCGCAGGAGGTGGATTCGAGGTGGCTGGAGTACCAGACCCGTGTGAAGTCCCTCATCTCGTGGATCGAGCAGCACACGATACTCATGTCAGACAAATCCTTCCCCCAGAACCCTGTAGAGCTAAAGGTAGGTCCTGGACAAGGTCCCTCTGCAGTGTCCCCGGTGCCCAGCGCCGAGGGATGGGTGGTGGCATTCCCCAGGGTGGTTCCTGATGAGCCTTTCTCACCCCAGGCACTTTATAACCAGTACATACACTTCAAAGAAACTGAAATCCCAGCGAAAGAGCAGGAAAAAGGACAGGTGGAGGAGCTCTACAAACTGCTAGAGGTAAGGATCATCATGGCAGCCCGGAGGCTGGTAGGTGGGAATGTTGTGCTTTTTTAGCAAGACTAAACTGTGCTCAGGTCAGGTTTATTTTGGAGTGGAGAAGTGGGAATAACCCTCAGGATAAACGAGGCAGCGAGCAGCACACTGCGGGAGCGGAGGCAGAGCCCCTCTCCCCTCGCTGTAATCCCCAGCCAGCTCAAGGGAGAGGTGGGAAATGCCAATCTGCTGATGTTTCCCCCAGGTCTGGATTGAATTTGGACGCATCAAGTTGCCCCAAGGCTACCACCCCAACGATGTGGAGGAGGAGTGGGGCAAGCTCATCATCGAGATGCTGGAGCACGAGAAGCTCCTGCGGCCGGCGGTGGAGAGGTCGGTGCTGTGCCCACGGCAGGGACATCCCCTGTTCTCCCCCTGGCCAGAGGGACACCCAAAACCCCTCTCTCATCTCTCTCTGTCATTCCAGGCTGGAATTGCTGCTACAAATCGCTAACAAAATCCAGAATGGTGCTCTGAGCTGTGAAGAAAAGCTCACCCTGGCGAAGAACACGCTACAGTCTGTGAGTGGGGGGGGTGGGGTTTCCCACTCCTCATTTTATTGATTTATTTCTTTTCCTACTCTTCTTTTGCACCCTTCTCCTCCCTCTCTTCTGCCTGGGGTGGTGGATTCCCCTGGGCAGTTTTCCTTTCTCTTCTGCCCTTGAGCAACCTCTCAGAGGTGCTGTAGGGGAGCTGGTGGATATTTGGCGATCCACAGATCACCTTGAGGATGGGGGGAATGGTCTTGCTCTCTGGGAATACAGCAAGTGGGGCTGGACATCTGCAGAGGTGCTGGTGTGGAGGAGAACAGCACTTCTGCGAAAGCTCATTGAATAATTTTCGTTGTATAATGAGGCTTAAAACACCCAATATCTATTTTATTTGCCTGGTGGAAAGGACTCAGTGGCAGACCCTGGGTAGGGAGCAGGTTTCTGAAGAGGGTTTTTTTGTTCTGGGAAAAAGACATGTTGGTTGAAAGGGCTGGGAGCTAAAAATCCCATCTATAGATAGATCCCATCTATCCCTGGAAGCTTTCAGTTCCATCTCCAGAAGTTTTTCTGAAGGGGTTGTCCTGGGTGCAGTGTGGGAGGATGGATTCATGTTCCCCTCCAGTTAAGCTTCAAATCCATGTTCTGATCCGGTTAAGTGGATCAAAAGGTGTTTCCAGTCTCCAAGCTGGGGTGCTGTGGTGTTCTCCCTGCCCTTCCTGGGCTGAGGGGACCCGGCTCTGAGTGTCCCATGTCCCCCCTCAGGATGCTGCTCACCTGGAGTCGGGCCAGCCGGTGCAGCACGAGTCCGACGTGGTCGTGTACCTGCAGGAGTGCGAGGGGCTCATCCGCCAGCTCCAGGTGGACATGCAGATCCTGCGGGATGAGAACTACTACCAGCTGGAGGAGCTGGTGTTCAGGTGACCGTGGAGAAGCTTCCTCAGGGGCTGCACATCTGCTCCGTGTGGGGCGAGGAGGGAGCACGTGTCCATCTCCTTACCCACTCCTTGCTCGCTTCCCCAGGATCATGAGGCTGCAGGACGAGCTGGTGACGCTGAGGCTGGAGTGCACCGACCTGTACAGGAAAGGCCACTTCTCCACCCTGGAGCTGGTGCCCACGTCCACGCTGAGCACGACGCACTTGAAGGGCGAGTCCCTGACCAAGGGGCTCCACACCTCCTCGGCCTCCTGGTTCCGGAAGCCGATGACCAGGACGGAGCTGGTGGCCATCTCCTCCTCCGAAGATGAAGGCAGCCTCCGCTTCGTCTACGAGCTGCTGGCCTGGGTGGAGGAGATGCAGGTGAGCGCTGGGCCAAGCCTCCTGCCTCTGCTCCAGCTGATGTGGGAAGCTGCCCTGGGCCTTTTCTTCCCTTCATCTGTGAATAGTTGCTTTGATGGTTTGTAGTTTTTGGAGATCTGAGGCTTCTGTCTGGAGTTGGGGTTTCTCTCTTGTGGTCCTTCTGGCCAGTGGGGATCAGAGGAGCCTTTCAAAGCTGGAAGCAGATCTGTGCTGACGCAGCCACTTGGTCTTATGTGGATGGGAACCTTGTGTAGGCTGTCCCAGAAATATTCAGTATTGGAGCACTGGCTTAGGATCTTCTACCAGGACTGGGAGGTGTTTGTTGCCTCTGGGGTGACCTGGGAGGATTCCTGGTGTCCTTTTGAGAGCAGAATGAGCAGTGCTGACTTGATCCTCTTGGTTTCAGATGAGACTGGAGCGGGCGGAGTGGGGCACCGACCTGCCGAGCGTGGAATCCCAGCTGGAGACCCAGAGGCAGATCCACGCCAGCGTGGAGGACCTGGGCTCCAGCATGAAGGAGGCCAGGATGTATGAGGTACAGTGGGGGACACTGGGCATGGCCCCACAGGGGGGCTGAGGGCACTGGGATCAGCTCCTGTGGCTCACATTCCTGGGGCAGAGGTGATTTTTTAAGGATGGAGCTTCAGAGGTGATGCAGTGCTGCCCTGAGCCATCCTCTCCACCTCCCCTTCCTCACGCAGAGCTGTGGAGAAAGATCTGGGGATGGGGTTTTGAGTGATGCTGTCCTGTGCTGGGTAACGGGAGCATTTCTCATCCTTCAGGGTAAAATGTCTCCGAATTTCCGCGCGAGCTACTCGGAGACGCTGGGCAAGCTGGAGACACAGTACTGCAAACTGATGGTGAGTGGGCTCCATCCCTGCTCCGGGGCTGGGGAGAGGGCAAGAAACCTGTCAGCTACAGAGCAGGGAGGAGGAATAATAAATAATTCCTTGTGTCCAGGAAACCTCGAGCTTCAGGCTGAGGCACCTCCAGAGCTTGCATGGATTCGTGTCCCGGGCCACTGCCGAGCTGATCTGGCTGAATGAGAAGGAGGAGGAGGAACTGGCCTACGACTGGAGTGACAACAACCCCAACATTGCAGCCAAGAAGAACTACTTCTCGGTGAGTGCTGGGAGGGCAGGTGCTGCTTTTGATCCGCCGTGGAACCCTCAGCTCCCAGCAGACCCCAACTCCCAAGGCTGGATGCTCCCTCCCAGCTCACTGAGCTTGTTGCTCCTGAACAGAGCTGATGGAAGCTCTCCCCAGAGCAGAAGGTGAAATGAAAGTGTGTGTTCAATTGAATTGCAATCAAAAAGGCATCAAAAGATGTATTTTTAGCGTTATTTTGGAGCTCAAGGCATCTTGAACTAGCGGGGGTGAGGGGGGTGAGTCTGAGCCAAGGAGGAAAATTGATTCCTCTTTAAAGCAGTATAAATGAATTCCCATCTTTCCACAATCACTGTCTGGAGCTGAAGAGGTCCCTGGGCAGGTTTCCAGTGCCTGTTTGGCACAGAGGAGGCAGATTCCCTTTGGGAATGGGGCTGTGGTGCCGTGCTGGATTCCCTGGGATCTGCTGGGATATTTCCTGCAGTGCTGTGTTAGTTGGACACATGGTCTGAGCGAGGTCCCAGAGCTGAGATTTGGGCTTTGCCCGTGTCCCTCCTGCAGGAGCTGACGGCAGAGCTGGAAGAGAAGCAGGACATCTTCCGCTCCCTCCAGGACACGGCTGAGCTGCTCTCCCTGGAGAACCACCCGGCCAAGCAAACCGTGGAGGTGAGCGGGAACCTGGAAGAGCCGTGGGGTTCCCAAGGATCAAATCACCTCACCTGGAACTTGCTGCCCCACCCCACAGTGCCTGAGGAAGTGTTTTGTGGTGGCAGGACATCAGTGCAGTGGTAGAGCTGGGTTTTTTTGAGAAGTGGCCATTCCCAGATAATCCCCACCTCAAATTAAGACACAAACACACAGAGCACGAGCCTTTCCCGCAGTGAGGTGATGCAGGGAATGGCCTTGGCTGCCCTGGAGTCATCCAGGCTCCCAAGAACACTGTGGTGGTGAAGCAAAGGGCTGTGGGAACCTTCTCCATGGGGTAAAAGCCAACCTGCACCTACCTGCCTCTGGCATCATGGGTGTGTGGGACCCGGGGACACTGAGACGGGGTCTGCCATCTCCTGTGTCCAAACCCTCCTGGTTGCAGCCAGATTTTGGCCATTTCTGTCCGTCCCTCCTGCTCCCGTGTCCTTCCCGTGCCCCTCCTGGCTGTGAATCCCCCTTTTCCAGCGCCCTTTTCCGTGTTTTCCACAGGCCTACAGCGCTGCCGTGCACACCCAGTGGCAGTGGATCAAGCAGCTCTGCCTGTGCGTGGAGCAGCACGTGAAGGAGAACGCTGCCTATTTCCAGGTATTTGGGACCAAATTCCCTCGGTCCCATCCGCTGAATCCCACTCCGTGAGCTCCCTGTGCTGCTGTTCTCCTTGGGGGAGAGGGAAGGAGGGACTTGGGCTTTCTCTGGAATATCTGTTACCCTGGGCATTGCTAGGGGAAAAAGGGATCAACAACTGGCCGTAGTTCTGGTCATCCACGTGGGATGATCCTGCCCTTGCAGCCCTGAAGCCAGAGCAGCATCAGGAGCTGCTGGCCGAGCCTTTGGGGTGCTCCTTGCCTGCCTTCAGGCTGCTCAGGGGACTTGTCCAGGTTCCTGTGACCCCTTTTGCCTCCGCAGTTCTTCAGCGATGCCCGGGAGTCGGAGACGTACCTGCGGAACCTGCAGGACTCCATCAAAAGAAAATATTCCTGCGACCACAACACGAGCCTGACGCGGCTGGAGGACCTCCTGCAGGACTCCATGGTGGGTTCTCCGACACCCCACCACCCTGCTCCCCTCCAGCAGCGTTGCCCGGGGCGCCTCTCGCTTCCCCAGGGATAACCGGGCTCTTTATCCCCACAGTTTGGTGGGATGTGGTTTGTTTTCCGCCTCGGGCAGTGATTTGCTTTCCCTTGGAGCTGCTGAATGAGCTGCAGGCCGTGGTGGCCCCAGCTGTGTGGTGTAGCTGGAGTTGGTCACTGTGGTTTGGAGGCACCATCTGCCCTCTCTGTGTCCTCAGGGTGAGGAGCAGGCAGCCTGTGCTGTCTGTGCCGGGTCACAGCCTGACGTGTGAGCTGCTTCTGCCTCAGCCATGCCCATCCTGCCGTCCTGCTCGAGTCCTGCTGACAAAGGCAGGGCCCGTAGGATGCTCCTGGTTCTGCTTTGGAGCTGGTGGAGAAATGCCTGCTCTTTATCCAGCCCAAATCCCATGTTAATCCATGCTGCTGGATGGGGGAGAGCCAGGGCAGCCTGGCTGTGCCAGGGGCTGATCTCTGAACACGTGGCCTGGCTTAGCTGCAGCAGAGCAGAGCCCAGGCCGTGGCACTGTCACCTTCTTGCCTGGTTTGGCCTGAAAAAAACCAACCTAGAAACAACCCCCAAGGAGCAAAGCATCAGCTGGTGTTTGACACCGGGGTCAGGGCAGGATTTGGGCTGTGGCTGAAGTGCTGAGCTGCGGTGGCAGGGTCAGGAGGTGACACTGAGTGTGCGGAGGCAGGTGGTCACTTTGCTCTCAGTGCACAGCAGGGTGTCCCCAGTGGCACTGGGGTGCCCTTACTGGGTGTGATGGGTGCGTCAGCACTGTCTTCTCTCCTGAAAGCCTGGGGGCTCCCCCATCCTCTCTGTCGTGGTCTCGGGGTTGTCCTGGCCTGTCTCTGGTGCTGCCAGGACATGGAGCAGCCAGCCTGGCTCCTGGGGTCTGTGTTTGGGAGCCCTGGAACATCAGGAGTCTGGCAGGTGCCGTTTGGGGTGGGAGAGGCTGTTCTGAGCAGCCAGAGAGTGGCCACAAGCCCAGGACTGGGGCAGCTGCCCTGAGCTCAGCTATATTACGATTTCTTACCTAATAAGTTAAAGTTGTATTTCTTCCAATCATGCTCCCTGGGACAGGCACAGGTAGTTTATTTAATCATTTATTCTTTTCTTTTTCTTTTATTTATTATTTTTTTTAACCATTAAATTCTCCTCCGCTGTCCTAGCACACTAACCAACCCCAGAGTACCGAGCATGAGGGAGAACCTTTTCTGGGATCCGTTTTTTTTTTGAAACCTTGGCCACAGCCAGCGCGGGCTGAGCTGTCACTGATCACACGAGCTGCCAGTGTTGTGATCCGCACACGTCTCCGCCGGTGCCAGAGGCTGTTCCAGGGGAGCTTTGCCATCATTCCCCGCCGGGTTGGTGCCATCACCAAACCCAGCAGGGATTTGTAGGAATCAAATACCTCCAGCTGGCAGGTTTCTCCCCAGAGCCAGAGGCCTGTGCGGTCACTCCACCCCCGGCCCCTTCTCCTGAGATGTTTTATCCTCATAATTCATCGTCTCCCATTCCAGCCATTGGTTTAAACACCCCTTCATCCTTTGCTGTAGAGAAGGGAGCATGCTTCCCTGGGCTCTCCTCCAGGCAGCTAAACGTCCCCAGCTTTGGGCTGGAGATTGTCCTGCTCTCGGCCCCTCACAGCTCTTGGGACTTTGTTTTGGTGGATGTTGTGTTCTCTGTTTTTTTGCCCTTTTAAAAGAAAACGTTCTCTTGTCCTACCAGCCGGAGAGCCAGAGGTGTGCATGTGGCTTTGCAGGGCAGTGGGAGTAGCAGTGACGTCCCTCCTCCCTCCCATCCCATCTCCCGAGCCCTCTTCCCACCCTGCCAGGCCAGCAGGATCCTCCTGACGTGTTTGCTCAGCCCTTGCAGACCAGCACTGGGGTGGGGGGAGAGCCGAGATGCCGGGGAGAGACCTCCCCTCACCATCCTTGAACAACGTGCCCGTCCTCCTTCTCCCTGCCAGGATGAGAAGGAGCAGCTCATCCAGTCCAAGAGCTCGGTGGCCAGCCTGGTGGGACGGTCCAAAACCATCGTCCAGCTCCGGCCCAGGAACCCTGAGCACGCTGTGAAGAGCACGATCCCCATCAAGGCTGTCTGTGACTACCGGCAGATCGAGGTGAGGGCTGTGAGGGTGTTGGTGGCACTTGGAAAAGGGGAGGCAGGGACAAGGCAGGGGGAGTGACACCCGTGGTGGTTTAGAATCTGTCAATGGAAAACAGGAGCGGAGTGGGAAGACAGAGGGAGGGAGACAGCAGGGATGTTTTTGCTGGAGCAGATTTCCGTGTCTCAGATTTATTCTGGGCGGGAGCTGGAGTCCTTTCCCCCTTCCAAGGAGGACGGGCTTCATCCTCCTCAGCCAAACAAGCACGTGGGTGGCAGCCAACTCCCTGAGAACTTCCTTGTCCCTTCCTCTCCCGGCACGAGCGTGCCGCGCTGCTTGGCACCATTCCAGGCTGTTGCTTGATTAAAACATATCCATCTGTGTGTTTTTGGGAGCTGGCTCACCCCCAGGAGAGGGGCTGGCGGCAGGGCCAGGCGTGCACGGCCCTGCTGCTGGGTTTCTGACGGGCTGGGGGTGTTGGTGCTGTCGCAGATCACCATCTGCAGGAACGATGAGTGTGTCCTGGAGGACAATTCCCAGAGGACCAAGTGGAAGGTGATCAGCCCCACGGGGAACGAGGCCATGGTGCCTTCTGTCTGCTTCCTGATCCCCCCGCCCAACAAAGAGGCCATCGAGATGGCCAACAGGTAACTTGGTGGCAGTCACAGAGAGATGGGGTGGTGGCATGAGAGGGGACAGATTTGGGGTGGGAATGGGAAAAGAGTGGGGATGGAGGCATGAAAGTGGTTTGTGGTGAGGAAAGGAATCCCTCATGGTTCTACAGCTGCAAACTCCATTTGCAGTAGCTTGCAAAGTGAAAAAAATGACAGTTTGGGAGGAGGGATCCCCGCAGGGATCTCTGGCACTGAACAGCAGCAGCATGGCTCCCTGCGTGCTGCCAGACTGGGATCACTGGGTTGATGAGCTGCTGTCTGGCAGCGATGGCTGGAGGATTAACGGGGTCAGGGCTGGGGTTGCTGGGAAGATCCGGGGCTGACGGATCCGCTCCTTCCCCTTGCAGGGTGGAGCAGCTGTACCAGAAAGTGATGGCTCTCTGGCACCAGCTGCACGTGAACACCAAGAGCCTCATCTCCTGGAACTACCTGCGGAAGGACGTAGCCCTGGTGCAGAGCTTCAGCATGGAAAAGGTGCAGAGGAACTTCCCTGCCTGGTTCTGGGGTCGTGCTGCTCTCCAGGCTTCTCTGTGTGGCCGAGGAGAGGGGAAAACCATGGAGTGCAAGACTGGGGAAGTTAAGGGTCTTTACACCTGGAACAGTGCACACCTTGAAAAGGGTCTCAGTTGACAGCTATGGGGAACAGCGGGGGAAAAGGGGAACAGTTTACACCTTGAAAATCTGAGTTTGGGGGTGCTGTGCAAAAGGATTGCAGCTTTTCCCAACAAAAAGAGAATCAGGAGTTTGCTGCCAATGAGAGACTGTGGACTGAGCATTTCATTAGGGAGTGAGCATGGCTGGAGGGAGGCACGAGGCTGATACAGAGGATTTACCTTTCCCCCTCTGAAAATACTCCGGTGGCGAATGAAGGCGCTTCGGTTGGTGCGCAGGAAGTTGTTCCTGATGTTTGGATGTGCCGCTTTTTCCGCTCGCAGCTCAGATCCTTGGCTCAGGGGGAGTGTCAGCAAGCCCTGAAGAGCCTCCAGGCCCACTACGAGGATTTCCTGCAGGACAGCCGGGACTCAGAGCTCTTCTCCGTGTCGGACCGGCTGCGCCTGGAGGAGGAAGTGGAGTCTTCCAAGGAACACATCCGGCAGCTGCTGGAGTCCATGGAGAACGGTGAGCTTCAAAGGGCCTGATGGTTTAACCAGGAGCTGTGGGAACTCATAAACAAAGGATTTATGGGACGGCTTCGTGTTCTTCTTTTCCTGAGCTAGCTGGTTGATGGTGTGAGCAGCTGCTCTTCTTATTTCTCCATCCATCTATCCAAGTGTTCGGCCTCTGTCCAGCAGTATTCCTGCAGGGAGGCCTTGGCTTTGCAGCTTCAGCTGAGCTGCTGAGTCCTCGTAATGTTGGCAGTGGGTTTAGTCTTCAGGATGCATTCCGAGCAAGGAGTTCTTCCTGCGTTTAGTCTTTGGGAAAATACACGTGGTGGTGGCTCTTGTGACACCGTGAGTCCCACTAGGACCGAGGTTCCCTGTGGCCGGACTCATTTCCAGAACGAGATGATTTAATTAACGTGTTTTCCATCTGAGCAGAGATCCCGGTGCCAGCGCGATGCCGCACTCGGCTCCGGGGATTCCAACGGGTCCCGTTCGGGACAGATATTGGCCAGTGGTGCTTGAGCTGCCGTTCTGTGTGTCTCTGGCTTGCAGAAGACAAGGACGAGACCGTTGCCAGGACGTTTCTGTCCGAGCTGAAGAACATCCGCCTGCGGCTGGAGGAGTGCGAGCACAGGCTCGTGAGCCGCATCCAGTCCCCGAGCAGCGCCCGAGCAGACGGTGACACCATCCAGGAGAACGCCATCCGCATTGCGGAGCAGGAGGTCAGGCCTGCTGCTGGGAGGTGGGCAGGGGAGGGCCGAGGTGGACACAGGTCCAAAAATAGCTGTGGCTCCTCTGTGTGGGCGAAGGGTGCGGGGTTTGAGGGAACCTCGCTGCGCAGAAGGCAGCAGGAAGCCTCAGCAGGTGGGCTCCCTGCTTCGTTTCCTAGCAGCTCCTTTGCCAAGGGCAGTCCTGCCTTTTCCCTGCCTGTTTAGGCTCTCCTTTCACGTTCTCCCTGTCCCTCTGCAGCGCACGCAGGAGGATCTGCAGCAGCTGCAGTCGGAGCTCCGGGCGGTGTCCGAGAGGTGCTGCAGCTTCCTGGACAAGGCGCCTGCGGGGCCCAGCACACCCCACCTGCGTTCAGAGCTGGACTTGGTGGTGAACAAGATGGAGCAGACGCATGGGCTGTCTTCCATCTACCTGGAAAAGTGAGTTAGGACGTGCCTCTGTTCCCAAATACCCTTTTGAGTGTTCCCAGTTCACTAAAGGCCTTATTCTGTCCCTCCAACGCACCTTGTGCTGGACGTAACCGAGTCCATCCCCCTGCAGCACATGGTGCAGCCTCCAGATCTCTGCCACATCTGGGATGTCATCGTGCTGCCTCTGTTTGATTTGCCAGGCTGAAGACGGTTGATGTCATTATCCGCAACACCCAAGGCGCAGAATCCCTGGTCAAAGGCTATGAGGTGAAGCTGAGCCAGGAGGAGGCCGTTCCTGCTGACCTGGCAGCCATTCAGACTCACAGGACGGCGTTGCAGGTTGGTGCTGTTGGTTTGTCAGGCAGGGTCCTTCCCTTTTTCCTGCCAGATTTGGACTGTGGGACGTTTTTCTTGCCTTGATGCATTTGAGAGGGTTTTGTGCTGCTGGTGTGACATCCCTGATGGCTTTGTAAGTGTAGAGGAGGTGCTGTGGCTTGTGCTCTGTCTGACAGGGCCTGAACCAATCTGACCTGGGAGCATGGTCCCCTTCATTCTACACCTCTTATAACCCCCAAGTTCTTTGCAGGTTAAGGAGAGTGAGAAAATAAACCCATTAACCCTTTCCCAGCTTTGTCAGCTCTGGGCAGGGGGACATCTCTGACTGGGTCCCTTCTGCTTTCGGTGACACTGACCCGGTGCTGTCTCCTTTTGCAGCACTGGCTCAGGGAAGTGAAGGACAAGGGCTCTGTGTTCTCCACGCTGGAGGAGGAGATGGCCAGGGCGAAGGAGGTGGGGAAGCAGCTGTTCCAGCTGAGGCAGGAGCGCAGCATCGACCTGGAGCGCTTCCAGGAGAAGGGGAGCCAGCTGTGGGATCGCTGGCAGCGAGTCTGCGCCCAGATCGAGACCCGGTGAGAGACCTCCTGCCTCCTCTCCCAGATTTGCTTCAGCTGAGAGTTGAGTCAGGCTTGGTGGTGGTGACATTTTTCCGGCTGGGATTGCCGCCGGTGGCGTTTCACCCCCTCCTCTTACCTGTCGTGGTTTTCTCTCAGCCACACGGAGCTGGAGAGCATCCAGGAGGTGCTGAGTGATTACCGGCAGTGCCACAGCGCCCTGATCCAGTGGATCAAGGAGATCACAGCCCAGCAGGAGCTGATGAAGCCCGGCCAGGCTGAGGACAGCCGGGTGCTGTCGGAGCAGCTCAGCCAGCAAACGGTGAGGCAGGACCTCGTGATGTCTCGTTGCTGCCGTGACCGTGTCACTTCTTTTCATCTCTGAGCTTGAAAATATGAAAAGCAGCAGGGAAGAGGCTGCAGGCCTGAGCTGGGTGTCTGGGAAGTGGAGGAACTCTGCTTGGCTCGAGGTGCAGATGAGGTCTTGCATGAAAAATTGGAGAGTGTAAAGATTTTACCCAAAAGTGCAGGGATGTGAACCAGAATTTCGCTCACCCCGCCATGGCTGCTCTCATAGAATCCCAGAAAGGCTGGGTTGGAAGGGATCTTCAAGATCCTCTTGTTTCAACCCCCCTGCCACGGGCAGGGACACCTTCCGCTCTCCTGTTGCTCCAAGCCCCGTCCAACCTGGCCTTGAACACTTCCAGGATTGGGGCATCCACAGCTTCTCCAGGCAACAACTCAGCCAACCTGTCCTGACAACCATTTTTGCTTTGAATTTCCTTGAAGGCTTTGGCTGCAGAAATTGAGAAAAACCAAGCCAAGCTGGACCAGTGTCAGAAATTCTCCCAGCAATACGCGGCCGCCGTCAAGGTACAGTTCCTCCCCCTGCACCTGGGCAGGGTGGGCTGGGCAGGAGCAGCCCCGGCAGAGTTTGCAGGTCTCACGTGCTCCACATCTCCCCACCTTTGCAGGACTATGAGCTGCAGCTGATGACCTACAGAGCCTTCGTGGAGTCGCAGCAGAAGTCCCCCATGAAGCGCCGGCGGATGCTCTCCTCCTCGGATGCCATCACCCAGGAGGTAGGAACCCAGCTAAGCTCAGCAGGGAGAAATTTTAGGGGGGGGTTCTTCGACGCCCAGCAAAACCGCCCAGCAGCCTCTGTGAAATGAGCTCCTTTCTGCTGAACTCTCTTGTATAAATAAAGTTTCCACCCTCGCTGTTTTTTCCAATAGCCACAGAGGATGGCTTAGTGCCCTAAGCACCAGGTATGCCATACCTAGACTCCTGGGAACCCCTGGGAACCCCTGGGTCAAATCCAGCGGGGTCGGCTCAGCCCTTCGGCCTTGCGAGGTAAATAACCAGAGCACCATGCAGTGTTGCTGTGTGTGCATCTTTGGGATGAGAACCTTTGAGGGACCCGAGGTCCTGTCTGCTCTGTGTGGATATTAAAGATCCCGGTAGCCCTCTGTAAGAGTTGAGCATCCGCCCCAGTGTCCGTGGCCGGAGTCTCCCCTCGCTCCAGTGTCGTGCAGCATGCCTTGTGTGGCCACCACCCTCCCCAGCAGACTTGCTGCATTCCATTGGTGCCATCCCGGGTCTGCCAGGTGCCTTGGGGGGTTCCCAGGCGAGAGGTGCTGCATCCATGTCATGCACTGTGGAGGATGGCGCTCCGGATCCGCCGGCAGGACTGACGCACCCCCTTTTCCCTCTGTTTTCCCCTCTCTCCCTTGGCAGTTCATGGATTTGAGGACTCGCTACACGGCCCTGGTGACTCTGACCACCCAGCACGTGAAGTACATCAGCGACACGCTCCGGCGGCTGGAGGAGGAGGAGGTGAGGGCGTGGGACACTCCTGGACTCTGTCCCCATGGTCCCTCCATCCCTAAGGACGCTGCTCCGTGCTGAGGGCACATCCTGGGCGTTGCTCCCCCTTCGGAGATCCCCTTTGACGTGGGATCCCCTTCTTCCTCCTCTGTTTGCAGAAAGTGGTGGAGGAGGAAAAACAGGAGCACGTGGACAAGGTGAAGGAACTCCTGGGCTGGGCTCTGGGCTTGAAGCAGAGTGTGCAGGGCAGGACAGCTGCTGCCGGGAGCAGAGAGCTGGGAGACATCGAGAAATCCATCTCGGAGCAGCAGGTAAAGCAGGAGTGACACCAGACACTGAGGTTTAACTTCTGCTCTCTTTTCACAGCTGAATTAAGCTGCTTGCTTTCTTTCTTTCTTTTTTTTTTTTTGCCAGGCCCTGAATGAGGAGCTGACTGCGAAGAAGGAGCAGGTCTCTGAGGCCATCAAAACTTCCCAAATCTTCCTGGCAAAACACAGCCACAAGTGAGTGTGACCCAGGGAGAGAGCAGGGGCTGGAGACCAGATTCCTTAGAGCTGGTGGATCCATGGCATCCAGTGCCTGACTCCAGTTAAAAACAATGAGCTGCACACGACAGTTGTCTTCTTTTATTGTCTGCCATGAGATCTGTGAGGTGTGCAACCCATTTATGTTGTGGGACAATGTTAATCCTCTTTAGCTGAGGTGCAGCCCCGTATATTTGTGGGTTTAATTGTTACAGGGCAGGCAGAGGAAGGGAATCATGGATTTGGCCTTTTCCTTCACTAGAAGAACATGGTAATTCTGTGGAGCTGGTTTGGGCAGTATCCTGAGAGATTTCCCCTTCCCCTTGCAGGCTTTCCCAACCAGAAAAGGACCAGATTTCCGCTCAGATTGGTGCTCTGAAGGAAACCTACCAGGCTCTCTGCAGCAACTCCACGGAGCAGCTCCAGCAGCTCCAGAGCCAGCTGGCTCAGGAGACAGAGCACAAGGTACTGCTCCCTGCTCAGCCCCGTTCACTCCTCACGTTCGCTCCTCGGGGCGTGGAAAAGGTTTCATATTGTCGTGTGTCTCGTGGCCACTGGCCACTCACAGCCTCTTACTTGCACGTGGTTGCCCTCCCTTCTCTTCCATCCATGGTCACCCAAAGCATCTGGTGGTCCCTGGAGGCCAAGCAGGAGCCGTTTTCCTGCTGCCTTTCAGGTGAACAGGAGAGTTGTCCTTTGGTTTCCGTCGGGGCTCTGCCCTCTGCGCGAGGGTTGGCTCGTTCGTGCTTGGTGAGCAGGGTGGCAGATGGAATTCTGCCCTGGAAATGGTGCCCTTGAGGAAATCTGTGTCCTCTGAGGGATGTCCTCTCAGGGCTGTGACCTCAGAGGGCCCAATCCCACAGGCTGCCTGCGGGCAGGGAGTGCAGGAAGGTGGGGCTCACGTGGCCTCTGGGATCTCGGGGTCTGGCCAAGGGTTTTTCTCAGCGGTGGCTGAACCACGTAGCTCTTCCCTGTGGAAGGCAACTGCATTGTCCAGCCCCTCAGCTGACCTGGGAGACCTTCAGGACCCATTCCCTGTTCATATCCACCAGGCCCCACCCTTGTAGGGAGGGCTGGAAGCGCGTCCTTATTGCCTCTGTTACGAGCTGTCATTCACAGATTTACGTGTGCGTGTTCTCTAAGTGTATATTCATGTGTCAATGGATATTTTTGTGTGTTTGCTTGCTGGCTCCCTGTACCCTGAAGCAACAGCCCGCTCACATCTGGCTGTGAGACGCAGGTTTTGGCTCTCGGGCCCGTGAGTGAAGCCCTGTTCAAGCCACTCCTGGGGAGAGGGCAGCAGGGCTGCTTTTTTTGAGATCTGCCTGTCCAGCTTTCACCTAAATATGTAGTGTTTTGCTCCAAACTGGACTTTACAGCACATCCCAGGTGTTTCAGGGCAGGAAATGATTTATTTTATTGCAAGCCCTTTAGCCCTTGTGCTGGCAGCAGAAAGGTGAACAAGTCATCTTGTTAAGCCGTCACAGATTTGGTGCAGCCTCCCTGCGGAATGGATGCTTTTTTCCTTTCCCTTTTCCTCCCTTTCGGTCAGGAGAATGATTTCAGAGCAAAAGCCTTCTCCAGGGCTTGTCAAGCTGTTTTGGTACAGCACGAGGCTGCTTTGGGGCTGGAACAGTTTTCACTCACGCACTCGATGAAGCCCAGGCAGCAAAACAAGAGCTGGCAGCGGGGCTTCACCTTAAATCCCCGTCTGCAAAACCATCCCTGCGGCTCTGGTGCGGAGCCGTTGCTTCACTGTAGAGGGAGCATGAAGAACTCTTTAACATTTGCTTGCTGGAAACATCCAACTGTCAGAAAGGAGTTACAAAAGACCAAAAAGTGCAAAGCAGAGCGCGCTAAATTGAGCATGATGTGTCCCTGTACGGTTTGTGTTTCATGTCAACTGTTTTTAAGATTAACTGACATCCTTGCTTACAAGTTTAACTAACCCCCCTGGGATTTAAACAAACAAAACCCGCAAAAGGGAAAGAGGACGGACGTGTGTGTGGGGTTCTTTTTGCAAAACAAAACAGTCGCATGCTGGACGCTAACCCCAAGCTTTACACTGTGTGTGATACGGCTGAACTGCTCCATAAGGCTCTGTCTTTAACTGCTCAAGGCACACCCTGCAAGTCGGGTAAGTAAAAGCCTTTTACTCCCTTCCCTCCCATCCATCTCCTTCTTTATCTTTCTCTTTTGTTCCCCCCCTTTCCTTCTCCTCTGTCTTTCCACGGCTTGTTCATCTCTGAGTTTGCACGTCAGGGTCTGGCGATGGTGGTGGAGAGCTTAGGTTGTCCCAGAAGGTTCCTCCTGTCCACACAGCAGGGTGTTGGGATGTGAAAGGAATTCATTCCATAGTCCTCATTCCCTCCTCGCTATCCCCACAAAAATCTTGGAATGCTTATACCCAACCAGTGGCACTGGGAGAAACCCAAACGCCCAAAGAGCCTTTGAACAGATACACTCTTTACCACCTAAATTATTACCCTCCCTGTGGGGATAGCAGCAAGAAAAGCCCCTCCAGAAAACACCACAGTAGCTGGTGTGGTCCCAGTCTGTCACTGTTCCCATGCTGGAACCTCCAACGTGTTCCATTTCTCCCCTGGCCCTGTCTGAGGAGCAACTTGGAGGTGCTGGAGTGGGCAGAGCGGGGGCCATGGTCATGCCTGGGGAGCTGTCCTGCTCCTGCCCCGATGCCTGGCTGGGAGCTGCTCCATGGCACGGGGCTCTGTGCTGTTCCCCAGCCATCCTGGCACGTGGGATTTGCTTGGGAAGTGCAGGATTGACAGCATGGCAGGAATCAGCGTGGAGGCTGCGCTGGGAGAGGTCCCTCCTTACCCCAAAGCAGGCAGTTTGGGGGGGGGTTTCTTCCCCATGAGTGCACAGTGGGATTTGTGTTGTCTTTACTTTTTAAAGCTGGAGTTGTTGAAGGGCTTTGTTGTGCTTGTTGGTCTCCTGCCCTCTTTTTCCGTGGAGCATTAGGAATGATCCTGAGTTTTGGTGCTTGCTGCTTTGCTGCGGTACTGGTGGTGGATATTGGAAGCATCTTGGTGCTGCCCTGGTGATGGACTAGATTTCAAACACTTCAGGACTTTCTAGCCTGTTTGGGGATTTTAAGTTTGTTTTTTGGTTTTTTTTTTTTAAACTGAGGCCTACCTGAAACTCATGCAGTGAGTGCTGGAAATGCTGGACTTTGATTTTAATTCTTTTCCTTCTCTTTCTGTTCCAGGGCAGCGAAGCCGTGGCAGGAGTGATCGATCTTGGCACGGTAGAAATATTCCCTGTCTTTGGTGCCATGCAGAGAGGTCTTATAGATCAGGACACGGGCCTGGCCCTCTTGGAGGCCCAGGTGATCACCTCTGACTTAGTTGTCCCAGAGACCGGTGAGAAACTCTCCTTGGAGAAAGCTCTGGAAAGAAACATCATCGATCTCAGGGCATTCCAGGTGCTGCAGGAATTGAAGGATGCTCTCCAGCGGGTGGAAGAAGTCAGGTGTGAAGGGAGGCAGCTCCTCCCCGTCGTCGCTGCCATAGAAGAAGGGAGGATCAGTGAGAGCGTTGGGCTAAAGATTCTTGAGGCCGAGCTCGTCACTGGGGGCTTTAAATTCCAGCAGGGCAGAATCAGCATGGAGACAGCGGTGCAAGAAAGGCTCCTTCCCCCCCAGCTTCACTCCAGGCTCCTGTCTCACCTGGAAGGTGGCAAGGATTTGATTGACCCCAACACTGCTGAGAAAACCAGTCTGCCTGAGCTCCTGGACCGGTGCATCGTCCACCGAGAGACTGGGCTGAGGCTGCTCCCAGTCAGGCAGCTGGCGGGTGGGATGGTGAGCTTGAGGTCAGGCAGGGAGGTCAGCATCTTCCGTGCAGTGCAGGAGGGGCTGATAGACAGGCAGGTGACCGTCAGGTTGCTGGAAGCCCACCTCTTCGCTGGTGGCATCGTTGACCCCAGGACAGGGCACAGGCTGACCGTGGACGAGGCTGTCAGGCATAATTTGATTGACCAGGATTTGGCCTGCACGCTTCTGATCCGGCAGCTCCAGACGGGTGGGATCATCGACACCGCCACGGGAGAGAGGCTGACCGTGGATGAAGCCCTGAGGAAGGGGTTGGTAGCTCCAAGGATTGCACTGCTGGTCCTGGAATCCCTGCGGTCCTTCATGGGGCTGCTGTGGCCGGAGACGGGGGAGATCATCCCGGTTGCAGATGCTCTGGAGCAGGGAATCCTCTCCACAGAGCTGATTCACGAGATCCTCAGCAGGAGGCAGCTCCTTAAGGCTGTTTTTGTACCAGAAGCCATGGAGGTGATGTCCTGGCAGAAGGCAGTGGAACAGGGCGTCCTGGAGAGAGAGGTGGTGGAGAAGCTGAAATCAACAGCCATACCTGATGTCGTGGCCAGCGTGCAGCTCGCTGCATCTCCAAGCAGGAGCAGGCACGGCCAGAGCTCCCCTAGAAGGGGTCCCACAGGTCACGAGGAGCCTCTGCTAAGGAGTGATGATGACAGGCTGACGTTCCACTTGATGAGCCACAGCTACATCAACATCCACGATGGCCAGAAGGTGCTTTTAGTGGATGCAGAGTTGAACAGTCTCGCTAAAGCTCTCATCCAGAGCCAAGAAAACGGATCCTGTGCACAGGTGTCTGAAGGCTTTGAGGAGACAGAGGCAGATGCAGCTCTCGAAAGCGAACCTTGCAATGGTTTGGCTTTGCAGCAGCTTGAGCTTCAATTTGCTCCTTCAAAAGGTGAAAGCGAGAAGATCCAACCATGCAGAACTGCTTTGGAGAATGGGGAAGTGGTGATGGGACCTGAAAGTCTCCTCTTGGAGGATGCAGAGGGTTTCCTGCGTGTGGAAGAGCGGGAGCGGATTTCCACTGAACAGGAGACCATCAGGAGTGAAACTGGTGCTGAATTTGGAAGGGAACAGGTCACTTCTACAACCAAGGACGAACATCAGGGAAAATTACTGATGCCAGAACCTCCCGGTGAGCTTGGTAGTGGATTAATCAGAGAAACAGAGGAAATGATGATTGAGGCAGAAGAAGAGTCCAAGCCTCCTGCCGCAGACGGAGTGGAAGGTCCCGAAGATCAGAAGAGGGCATTGGAAAGTGGGGCAGTGGTTGTGAAAAGTGAAATCTGCGTAACGATGGGTGTTCCAGAAAGTAGAGACAGACTGAAAATCGTGGCAGAGAGGTCTCAGGGTGTGAGGGAACCTGAACGAGAGGCAGAAGAAGTTAGAGAGGTTTATTTGCTAAAGAAGGAAACAGTTGAAAACGGTGTGCTGGGAGAAGAGGAGGCTGTGCTCCCTGCAAGTGGAGAGACGGCGCCGGCAGAGAGGCGAAGCGAGGACACGGAGAGTGTGTTGGAAGTGGAAGAAGGAGAGGGGGAAGAAGTGTTAGGTGATGAGGGCGTTGCTGAACCATCCCTGCCAGCCCCTGAGGAGCAGGCAGCAGAGGACACTTTGGAAAAGCTCCTGATGCAGCTCCAAAGCGGCGGCATCATCCACGAGCAGACGGGCAAGACGCTGCTGCTGGACGAGGCGGTGGCCTCTGGGGTGGTGTCCGGCCACACGGCCGTGAAACTCATGGAGAGGATGAAGATGTTCAGTGGCTTCTTTGACTCTCAGGTGTGTGAATCCTTGACCACCGAGGACGTGATTGAAGAAGGTCTGATGGATGAGAAGCTGCTCCAGAAGGTCCTCGCGTCCGACAAAGCCGTAAGCGGTGTCCTTGACCCGGGCAACAACTTTGTCTACTCCATCAAGGACGCTGCTGCCGTTGGCCTTCTGGACAAGGAGACAGCGATGAGGATCTTGGAAGGGCAGGTGGTTACTGGGGGCATTGTTGACTTGAAACGTGGCAAAAAAGTGTCGGTGACTTTGGCTTCAAATCTGGGCCTCATAGAGCCAACGAGTCAGACAGAGCTGGTCAAGCTGGAGAAGGCTTCCAAGGGGAGAGGCACTGATGAGGTGACCAGGCAGAAGCTCATTAATTTGCAGGCTGAGACCAGTGGAATCGTGGATCCTGAAACCAAACGGCCTTTGAGTGTGGCGGAGTCTGTTGAAAAGGGGCTCCTGGAGAAGGAAAAAGCTTTTCAGCTCTTGACCAAGCAGGTTGCTGAGGGAGGAATCATCCACCACGTGTCTGGGATGAGGCTTTCGGTGGACAACGCGATGAAACATGGTTTGATCGATCCAGATCTATGCAAGGAGCTCAGGAAAGCTGAAAGTGTGGTCCTGCAGGACTTTGTCCATCCAGCCACGAAGGAGAAGCTGCCCTTGCCCCAGGCAGTGTCGCTGGGGCTCGTTAGCCCAGAATTCCAGAGGAAAGTGCAGGAAATCCAGGCTGAGAGCGGAAGCATTCTTGATCCAGCTTCTGGCCAGAGACTGGCGCTGTGTCAAGCGGTGCAGGAGGGCTTGGTGCCCCAGCAGGCGGTGGAGAAAGTCCTGTCGTCTTCAGAAATGAGGGAAGGGATCGTAGACCCCGAGAGCTGCATGATCGTTCCCTACTCGGAGCTCCTGAAGAAGTGTAAAATCGATACCGAATCCGGCCAGAGGTACCTGGAGGTCCATCCCTTCCAGGCCATCAAGGATGAGGTGACAGGGACCAAGCTGACGTGTGCTGAGGCGCTGAGGCTGGGGAAGGTGGACCCCCTGCCCACCCTGAGGCTGCTGCAGGCGCAGGCAGACAGCGGAGGGGTGGTGGAGGGCTCCGTCAGCAAGAGGCTGTCCCTGAGGGCAGCTGTGGAACAGGGGATGCTGGATGAGGCCATGGCCAAAGTCATCGCCACCAACCAGCTCAGGGCTGGGGGAATTGTTGATGCCCCCAGTGGGAAAAGGTTGACTGTGAAGGAAGCTGTTGGAAAAGGACTGATTAGCCAGAAATTAGCTGCCGCTCTTCGGGATGTGCAAACGTCCGAAGAGAAAGTTGGTTCTGAGGTCTGCAAAGAAGAAAAAATGCAACTTACCCAGCAAAAAATAGAAAAATTGTCTCCGAAAGAGGAAGGTGTCACCCTCCCCACCAGATCTGGCAGGTCTGATGGTGCTGAGCCCAAAGCTCAGCCTGAAGCTGTGAGCTATGACACAGCTCGGGGTGCAGCTGCCGCCGCTGAGAAATCCCCCAAAGCACGGACAGAAAGGAAATTAAAACCCCAGGAGGCTTCAGAGGATGGTGTCCATCCCCAAGATGAATATCATCATCATCTTCATCATCCCCAGGCAAAGGCTGGGGTGACTCCAGAGCACCCTTCGGTGTTGGGGACAGCGTCCCTCCCTGAAGAGACAGTGGCGGCAGGGGCTGTGGAAAAAGGGATCTCAAAAGGCAGCTCCCAAGTGGGAGCAGCCTGGAGGAATGAATCGAGAGAAGAGGTGGATGGAGGGACAGAGAAAATAGAGAGGGTGGGCTTGGAGAAGGAGCAGCTGTTCTTGGGCACCGAGGTGCTTCACAGAGAGGAGGATGGTGAGGAGAGGAGGAGGAGGAGGGAGTTTGTAAGTGCAGAGGGAGTCGTGGCAGGTGGAGAAGGTGCAGTGGTGACTTCTGGGCAAGGAGAGAGAGTGACCGGTGTGGTCCAGGTGACACCAGCAGCCCCGAGGGAATCTGTCAGCGTGGGCCCAGGGGAGGGAGGGGTGGGTCCTGCAGAGTCTGGAGAACCCCCTGGGGTTGGTGTTCCTGTGGAGCCTGCAGGAGATGAGCTTGCAGGGAAAAAAGCTGTCAAGCACACAGAAAGAGAAACCTCACACACAGAAGGTCCCATTGATCAGGAAAAAACAAGTAAAACTGAGCTAAAACCTCCCCAAAAACAGAAAAGCAAGAAAAAGAAAGCAAAGCAGGGCAGCATTCCAGGAGACAGCGCTCGGGCAGAGAAACCTTCTGCGGAAAAGCAGCCCCTTCCTTCCCTGGTTTCCCACGAAATTCCAAGGAGGAAGGGCGAGGAGGAGAGCTCTGTCTCAAGGGTGCCAGAGCCAAAACATGAATCCAGCATCCAGACTGCTGCTGGCTTGGCACGAGACACAGCCAAGCACGAGGGTGGAAAAGGGAAGAAAATTCCTCAGAAAGATTCAGAAACCCCCGGAGAGGATCAGATGTTCACTGTGCCCCCCGAGCAAGGGGAAGCTCGAGAGGTGGTGAAAGGTGGGATCGAGAATGGTCACGAGTCCTTGGTGGCGCTGAGTCTGGAGGAGAGGACGACTCAGGAAGACACCAGGGTGGAAACCAGCAGGGATGCGTCCAGCACCGCCACCGTGGCACGGGAACTGCCCCGTGACTTAATTATCAGAGAGGAACCCACAGAAACTCAGGGAGCCTCCACAGTCCTGGAGCTTGGAGAGGAGGAACAGCACGAGCAAACAGCTGAGCTCAGAGCAGACCAAGGAGGTGCCCCTGCTCCCCCAAAATCCCAGGGAGAAACCCCCCAGGAGAGGACCAAGCAGCCGGGTCCGGGCGATCGGGGTTTGCTGCTGCCTGTGATCGTGGAGGGGGAGCTGCTGGAAACCTCGAGGGAGTCCACGAGACCAGCCCAGGTAAGCGAATGTTTTTGCTATTTTGGCAGTTTTTATGAGCCATTTGTGGACGTTCGATGCTAAATCTGCCTGAGGTCCTCGGCACAGAGGGCAGCTGGAGCATGAGGAGTAGATGTTGCAGGATCAGCTGCAGTGGATTTGGCAAAGGAGCCGGTGATGTACAACTGGAAACACTCAGGGCTTGGTTGTGGCTCCTTTTGCTGGAGCATTACTGCTAAATGACTAACAAGCAGAACTCTTTTTTTGGCTCTTTTGCTGCAACACCAAGAGATCTCTTGCCATTTATAAGCTTATGTTGGAAAAAGAACCGTGTGTTTTATTTTTCCTGTAGTAAATCTTGTAGATAAGGCTGGCAAGTGGCAAGTCTGTGAGCGGGAATGTTATTAACAAACTTCTCCTTTGAAAAAAAAAAGAGAATTTTGTATAATGCTTTGTCTGCTTTTCTGCCTAAGTTTGAGGCTTTGATTTCCTGTCTAATTCTGCAGATCAAGTTCAGCAAGAAGATGTGTCTGGAGCACGACCAGAGGCTGGTATCTTATCTCTCCATGCTCCGAGATATCGAGATGAGAATCAAACGGGTGCAGCCGGCGGAGCAGAATTTGGCAGCCCTGCACGACCTGAGGCAGCAAGCAGAGGTGAGTGAGGCTGGGCCAGGCTTGGCTGGTGTTAGGCAGAGCTTTACCCCCCTCTCCCCAGCTTCCTGCACAGCCCTGGCACCTCTCCCTACTTCTGGGAGTTTTGTCTCAGGTTTAACAGGCTTTCATATCAAACCTCATCCTTCCTTCTGGTCCATCCACCTTCTCCTCCCTGCCCAGACAACAGCCTGAGCTTGGCTGACGTGAATTTTACAGCCTGGGAGTGCTGACAGCCAAGCAGGGGTGGAGGGTGGTGATGAATCTTTCTAGACTCAGTGTTTGGAGCTGCCTCTCCAAAACCCCTGCTGAGTTTTGGCAGCAGGGAGGTGAAGTCACCCTGTCGTAGACGTAACGAGGCTCTCTCCTCAGGCCCTGGGCGCTGAGCTGCAGGAGCTGAGCTTCCCAGTGAATCAGGAGCTGGATGCTGTGCACAGGATTGTGGCCAACCCCCCTGAAGAAGTCCCTGAGCAGTTACTGAAGGCTTTGGAGAAGGATGCCAAGAACCTGCAGAAGTCTCTGAGCTCTGCAAATGAAATCCTGCAGTCCCGGCTGCAAAACCTTTGTGGGGCGGCAGAAGCTGAAAAGGTAGAGCTGGAAACTGCCCCCTGCTGCCCCACAAGCTTCTTAAAATTCCCCTTTTAAACGATTCATTTCTGCTTTTAAGGCTAAAATCCTGGAGCATCACGAGGCTCTTCAGGGCAAGCTCCAGGAGCTGCTGGGCTGGGTCTGTGGCACCGCGGGGTCGCTGGGTGACAGCGATTTCCAGCAGGCCACCGATGCCAACGGCTTGAGTCGCTGCCTGCAGCACTACAAGGTAACCATGGCAATGCCCCTAATCCTGCAGGCTCGTGAACTTTGCTGCCCTCTGCACAGAGGAGAAGCTTTTAATCCTGCTTCCCTCCCGGAGCCTACCAAGGGTCTGCCCTTAGCTTGTGCTGCAGCGGGAGCCACTGGGTTTTGGGTGTTCTCCGAAGCCACTGGTTTCCATAATGCACAGCCTGCTTTGGATGTGTGAGCATGTTCCAGTGCAGGGGTGTGGTGGTGGCTGAGTGACCTGGGGGGATTCCTGTGAGGCTGCTGAGGAGAGAGCTGCATCCTCTGGGAAGCTGCTCCGTCACACCTGCCCTGGTCTCCATCATCTGTACGAGGAGCCCAGTCTCCCTTGCACATTTCTCCATCTTCTAGCAATAGCTTTAAAGATTATTTCCAAGTTCAGCATCTCCTGTTTGGTGGTGGCACCTTGGCATGGAAGTCAGGGGACTGAAGGCTTTGAGAGCTGATGGTGGCACATGGAGTCACTGTGGCCAGGTCTGGGTCATCTTCAGACCCAAGGACAGCCCTACACACATCCAAGAAATGTCTTGGTGAGGTGCCTCCAGCTCCTGGTGCAGGGAAATGCTGGAAAATTGCTGTGGTGAGACACTCTCACCTCCGTGCTGGGTGTTATTTTGGGAGAGTTTGATGTTCCTGGAATGTATTTCCTGTGGCACCTGCAGATGGGGAGCAGTGCAGCACAGCCCTGGCTGCAGGGTCGTTTCACCTGTTTTTTTACCTTTTCTCTCCCGTTCAGGAGCTGAAGGAGCCCCTCGCTGACACCAAGGCTGAGCTGGACGCCACTGCCTTCGAAATCCAGGTCCTCATCTCGGAGCACGCCCAGGATTTAACCCCCCAGCAGAGCAGGCAGCTGCTGAGGCTGCTCAACGAGCTGCAGAAAGCCTTCAGGGACCTGTCAGAGCGTGTGACAGCGCGGGTGGAGGTGCTGCAGGTCTGTCTCCAGCAAGTGGAGCAGACGGACCAGCTGAAGGTTGTGAGACATCTCCTCCCTGGCTGCCCTTTGCTCGCTGAGGCGCTTCCCAGCCACAGGAACAGGAGCTGAGGCACCTGGAATTTGGGATTTCCCGTGCATGCCACTCCCAGTTCAGGAGTTCTCACCGCACATCATGAGCTTCCTCTAAAAGTCTTTCTTCTTCCTGCCACGCAGAAGGTCGCTTTGCTCCCAAAATACGGAGCCCTGCCGAGGTCTGGGGAGCAGTCCTCTGCTGGATGTGGAATTGTTTGGGGCTGGGTGGAATAAACCCCTGTAATCCCCCCAGAAATCCCTGTGCAGAGGGGCCACCACAGACACCCAACAGTTTTAATGTCCTATTTCCACTGCACGCATCAGGCATTGCTGTCCCAGGGAAACAGCTGGCAAGGACAAAAACAAGTCCTCAGGTCTCTGCTGCGCTGCTGCAGCACCCACCACTGCATGGATCCTCTCATCCAAGACAGGATTAATGTGTTTTTTTATTAACAATTGCTCTGTGTAACTCTTGCCTGTCCTCTCTGGAGGGTGTGTGTGTATTAACCAGTTTGCTTTGCCTTTTCAGATTGAGTGTGCGCCCATCCTAACCCAGGAAGAACTCGCTTTGCAGCTGAAGAGCTCTTAAGAAGGCTCTTTCAATTTGCTTCTGTTGTTTTATCTTGTGACTGGGAGACACAGGCACAGTGTTTTGCACGAGTTTGTACAACACCTTGCTGTGAAAAACTCAAAACCCTTTCATGCCCCCTGGCAGAGGGGGACAGGGGTGTCACAGGGACTCTCAGGTCACATCATGCTCAATTGCTCAAACAGGCGCTTCTGTGTTGTGCTCTGGCAGCAAAAAGAGGAGCTGGATCAGCTACAGAAACACTTTCCCTCTCCAGGGCTCCCTTTCCAACCCCAAATCATTAAAAAAACCCTGATTTGGGTTGTCTGGGGCTCCACAGTGGCGCTGCCTGACCCAGGTCGTTGTTGCCTCTCGTCCAGTGAGTTTCTGCTGCCGTTTTAATGTTTGTGAGGTGGAATGGAAAAGGCACAGAAACTCGTGGCTGAGTTTTCCTGGGAGAGCAGTGCAGCTCCACGTTGGGCTCCTCGGAGACAAACCTGGAATGGTGACAAAGGTGCCACCAGCTTGGCAGGGACGTGGCACCTGCAGCCGGACGGGGAGCGCCCGGAGAGCCACAAAGTTTTCTGTGCTGCATCCTCCCCTTCAGGAGCTGCTCCAGCTGTAACCTCACCTTGCCTTTCAGCAGCGTGAGCGGAGGTGCAGGGCTGGCACTGACTGTCCCCTGTCCCCCTGTCCCCTTTCCTGTGCCCGCAGACGCTGCAGGAGCAACAGGCAGCCCGGGCACAGAGCCTGGCCGAGCTGAGCCGCTGGCTGGGCCAGGCAGAGGACACGCTGGCAGAGCAGCAGAGAGCAGAAGGGGACCTGCTTGCCTTGCAGCAGAGGCAGAGCGATGTTAAGGTCAGTGATGTTTAAAAAGTGGGGGGCAGAGGAGGAGAGGCCTCACCTCGGGAGCGGCCGGAGCCTCACGGCATCGTCCACCCAGGAGCTGCAGAGGAACATGCACAGCAGAGCCGCCTCCTTCGCCGGTGTTCTGAAGAGCACAGAGCAGTTTTTGGAGGAGAACAAGGCCAAGCTGGAGCCCGGGGAGCTGGCAGCACTGCAGCAGGACCTGCAGCGTGCCAAGGAGCAGTACCAGTCCCTGCAGGAGAGGACGGAGGTGGCCCAGAAGGAGCTGGAGAGTGCTGTGAGTGCTGCAGTGCAGCAGGAGACCGAGAAGGTACCGTGCCAGGAGCTGCAGCCTCCAGGCTCTGCCTGAGGGGGTCAGTGAGGTCCAGTTGGAGTCATTCAGGTCCTGGCAGCCGTCTGGGTGGTGCAGCACAGAGCAATTGGTGGTTCCTTCCTGGGTGTTCCGCAGGCGAGGTTTCCCCAGATATTTCTGTCATGAAATGCCTTGGGAGTTGCAGCCAGGGGTGAGCTGGTTGTGGAGGGAATGGGGGAGGAAAAGGTCCCTTGCTCTGTCTTTGGGGTGACCCTTAATGAATGAGGATTTTCAGTCACATCCCTGGCTGAAGGTGCTCCTCACACCAGCGGCCCTTTTCGGGGTGGGGACCCTGGGTTGTATCAGGATGAGAAATTCAATGTAGCAGCGAGGCTGAGTTGTTTCACAGCTTCTTTGCACCTTCCAGAGAGCCACAAAGGCTCTGGGAGTGTCTCAGGCATTTGCTGAGGCTGGGAAACTCCTCGGTTTTTTTTTTTTTTCTTCCTTCTGCTGATTTTTGTCTCCCTCCCCCGTGCAGCAGTTTGCTGAACATGCAAAAACTGGGTCATTCTTATCTGGAGCCTTTTTTGTGCTTTCAGGTGAAAGCTGCCAAAGAGCTGAAGGAGAACAGCAATAAGATTGATTCCCTTTTGAACTGGGTGGCATCGCTGGAGCAGAAGGAAGGGCTCCCGGAGTACAGACCACACCCTGTCCATCAAGGGACAGGGACACAAGCAGGGAAAAGCACTGGGGATGTCCCTGATGGCCACGCTGTGGGAGCAGACAGTGCTGCTCAGAGCCTGGACAAGCACTATGAGAACCTGAAGGTCAGCACTGACACCTCGTCCCTCCCAAAGCCTCCTGCCCCACGCACTGACCCTGGTGTTGGATGGGTCTGGCCTCTGAAATGGGATTCTCCATATGGGAGGCTCAGGAAGTCCCTGCCTGGCTTCCTGCAGGAAATGCAGAATGTGTGGTGGATGTGTGGCATGGCAAGGTGTAATCAGGGTCCAGAAGGTGCCCATGATGGCCAGAGAAGGGGTCGCTCTTTGGTGGGCAGAGCTCCTGTAGCCCAACCTGGGATGTTCCCAGTTTTCCCCACCTTGCTGGTGCTCTGTCATGGAATCATGAAAAGGTTTGTGTTGGAAAGGACCTTAAAGATCCTGTTCCACCTCTTGCCATGGGCAGGGACACCTTCCACTAGATCAGGTTGCTCCAACCTGGCCTTGAACACTTCCAGGGATGGCACAGCCGCACCTGCTGGGGGACGCAGAGGCTCGGAGGGCAGAGACCCTCGGTCCCGAGCCTCACCTTTGCTCCCTGGATCTTTCAGGCGCAGCACCAGGAGCTGCTGTCCCAGCAGCAGGACGTCATCCTGGCCACGCAGTCAGCACAGGCTTTCCTGGACAAGCACGGCCACAGCGTGGCCGGGGAGGAGCGGGAGCGGCTGCAGGCGCAGCTGGCAGAGCTGAGGGACCGGTACTCGGCGTCGCTGTCGCAGTCGGAGGCGCGGCTGAAGCGGGTGCAGCTCCTGCGGGACGAGCTCCAGAAGTTCCTGCGGGACCACGGCGAGTTCGAGGCGTGGCTGGAGCAGGCGGAGCAGGACCTGGAGGGGATGTACAAGGGGGACAGCGACCCTGCCTCCCTCAGGCGGCTGCTCCGGCGCCAGGGGAGCTTCTCGGAGGACGTGATCTCCCACAAGGGCGACCTGCGCTTCGTCACCATGTCGGGGCAGAAGTTCCTGGACGAGGATGCTGCGGACGCCGAATCCCAGCTGGTGATGTCCAGGAGCGTGGTCAAGAGCAAGCTGGAGGATGCCACGCAGAGATACACCACGCTGCACTCCAAGGTATGGCAAGGGCTGCGAGCTGGACCCTGGGTGCTCTTTTCCTCCTGTGCAGGGCTGGCAGAGGGATATTTCTCCCAGCTGCCTGCCTGAACTTCCAGGACATTTATAGATTGTAGGACAAGGATTGTCTTCTTCAGGGCTTGGGCAACATGCTTGTCTTGCTGTTGGTCTGCATGTTACCCCTTGTAATTCATTTAGCCTGTGGCAAGATTGGTTTTTTTAATTGTTTTTTTCTTTCTTGCTGATTTCTGTGCCTTTTTCCACAGCTTGCTCAGTGCTTGTGTGCATCCCTGTCACGTCTCCTTGCTCTTTTGCAGTGCTCCAAGCTGGGCTCCCACCTGAACACCTTGCTGGATCACTACCAGCAGTTCCAGGAGGTGGCAGAGTCTCTCAGGACGTGGCTGCAGGAGAGTGAAGCTGCCCTTGGGAAGCTGCTCTCGGAGACGGTTTCATCGGATCTGGCCGTGCTGCAGAAGCAGCTCGTCAGCACCAAGGTACAGGGCCCTCGAGGGATCTCCTGGGAAGCGCTGGAGCCTGGATGGGAATTTGGCTGCTCTGAGCAGTCAGCAGCAGGGAGGAAACTTGTCCCATTGGGAATTTTTTGGCTGGTTGAGGGCAGAGATGCACCTGCAGACGCAGCAGGTTCTGGTGCTGCAGGTCAGGTGGGGTCACACTTCTGGGAGAGGTGCTCACAGTAAGGACCAGAGGCTGCAGTCACAGACACCCCAGAGGGACATAGAGGGGGACATTCCTCCCCCACGAGGGTGACTGATCACTGGGACAGCCCAAACCCTCTGATCCAGCTCTGCCTGCAGCGTGGGGGTAGATTTTTCCATCATTTCTTGAAGATCTAGTGATGAAGTGCAGAGGATCCCTCAGTGGGTGTAAATGGAGCCCTGAGCTCTGTGGGTGTGGGAATCCTGCCTGGGACCCATCCCTGATTTTGGCTTGTCTTGTGTGAAAACAGCAACTGCAGGGAGACCTGGCTGAGCACCAGGTGCCAGTGGAGAAGCTCCAGAAAGCAGCTCGGACCCTGCTGGACATCCAAGGGGAGCCGGCCCCGGACCACGGCCACATTCAGGAAACAACAGGTAGAGGGCAAAGCAGCTGCCAGTGTTGGCAGGGAGGGTTGGGGAGGGTGAGAACAAGCCAGAGGGGGCAAAGATAAGTCACTTTTGGGGGAATTTGGGAGTAAACACACGGCAATGCATCCTCAGAGATGCACTTGGGGTGGGCTGTGACCGCTTGTGTTGCGTCCCCTGCCTCGCCGCCGAGTTTGGGGACAGGGATTTGTCACCACTGAGAGTTTTGGGCAGCCAGAGGTGACCCTGGCTGCTCTGTGAGCACTCGGAGCTCTGTGCCACTGAGCGTCCTGTGCGCTGAACCCTGCAGATGCCATCGTGAGCCGCTTCCAGAGCCTCTCCCAGCAGATGTCCGAGCGCTCGGACCTGCTGCAGAAATCCATCGCCCAGTCCCAGAGCGTCCAGGAGAGCCTGGAGAGCCTCCTCCAGTCGGTGGCTGAGATTGAGAAGAACCTGGAGAGGGACCAGCCAGCCGTGCTCTCCTCTGCCTCCATCCAGGACTCGCTTGCCACGAGTGTGGTAAGGCCGGGCCCGGCTCCCTCACCTCAAACAGCCCAGAGCAGCACCTGCACCATGCAGGGGTTGTTGGGGTTTAACTACTGAGTTCTGAAAGCACCAAAAAATCCCCTGAAAAGGAATATGAGAAGAATTTTTTTATTTTCATAGAACCGCAGAATGGTTTGGGTGGGAAGGGATCTTAAAGACCATTTAATTCCAATGCTCTGCCATGGACTGGGACACCTTCCACTAAACCAGGCTGCTCAGGGCCCTGTACAGTCTGGCCTTGGACACTTCCAAGGATGGGGCAGCTCCAGCATCTCTGGGCAAACTGTGCCAGGTCACAGACTTGTTGAAAATCTCCTTTTTTCTTTGCTAACAAGATTTCAGACACAGGGAAAAGCAAAGCATGTTGGGCAGGTCAGAAAGGAAAGGAAAACTGGGATATAAAACTGTTTTTTCCCAACTCTGGTTGTGCTAAAGCACCTGCTGCTGCTCCCAAGGGCAGCCCAGTTAGTTTTGCCCAAGAACCTTCCTTAAAAAGCCCTCCCTGTCCTCCTGGGCTCCCCACAGAAGCTGAAGCAGGACATTGCCCGGCAGAAGAGCTGCCTGGAAGCCACCCGGGAGATGGTGACGCGGTTCACGGAGGCCGCCGACAGCCCCGCGGCCTCTGCCCTGCAGGACAAGCTGGCCCGGGTGACAGAGCACTTCGGGAGGCTGTGCCAGCGGCAGCAGGAGCGGGAGGACGCCCTCAAGGGCCTCCTGCCCAAGGTGGAGCAGTACGAGCAGCTCTCGGAGAAGCTGCAGCAGTTCACGGAGAGCAGGACGCGGATGCTGGCGTCCGGCAATCAGCCGGACCGCGACATCGCTCACTTCTCCCAGCACATCCAGGTGAGGCTCTGGGGGAGGAGGTTCTACCTGCACCAGGTGTCTGAGGCAGGGTCCAGGCTGGCCGGATCCAGCTGGATCAGGCTGTTCCCAGCTGTGGGAGAAGGGGGTGGCATTTCCCAGGAGCCAGGCTGGTTTTCAGATGGGATCTGTGGCCAGGCTTTTAGGATCCAGTCCGAAAGTAGCAGGATTTTACCAATTAAAGACTCCACGGGTTTAATACAGCAAAACACCCCTGGCAGTGAGGGCAGTGCAGGCTGTGACAGAGACCTTGCAGGTCTTAGAGCCACAAAATCATGGAAGGGATCTTAAAGTTTGTCTCATTCCGAGCCCCTTTCAGGAGCAGGGACACTTTCCACTAGACCAGGTGGCTCAGGGTTGCCTTGGACACTTCCAGGGTTGCCGTGGGCCGTGGTGGCTGAGCAGGATTNATCCCATCCCATCCCATCCCACACACCAGCACTGGGGAAAGTGGGATTTGCCCCTGCAGTTGCTTGAAGTATTTGCTGAGCTGGGGCTGGAGGAGCAGGTGGGAGTGAGCTGTGCCCAACATTTGGCACTGGTGCCACG
>VZTF01000907.1:143141-158976 GCA_013397755.1 Cnemophilus loriae | reverse complement strand
CACAGAGGGTCTCTCCAGCTCACCAGGACGTGGGACTGTCCAGTTCATCCCCTCAGCATCGCGCTTTGCTCTCGGCAGGAGCTGAATTCGGAGATGAGGCAGCACCAGGAGGACCTGGCCACCCTGGAGCACCTGGCTGAGGAGCTGAGCTCCTATGGCTTCGCCCCCAGCGCCTTCCAGCAGCAGGAGAAGCTGCAGAGCCTGAAGAAAGATTTCCTGCAGCTACAAAAGGTGGCAAAAGACAAGTGAGTCGCGGGGAGGGGAGCTTGGGGGTGGCTTCATGGTCCGAGCAAGACCCTGTGGAGATCTCCTTTCCAAGGAGGGGGGGCACGAGCCAGCTCTTCCTGCCGCCCTCCTCCCACGCCAGGATCCTGAGGCAGCTCTGCTCCAGCTGACGCTTTAAAAAAAGCCTTGGCTGGGGGCGTTGTGAAAAATTCCTGGTGCTGCAGCAGGAGCCGGCGCTCTGCGTTTCCCAGCTCCCGGCGTGTGGGCTGCCACAGCTCCATGCCAGAGCATCCTGCTGGCTGCTGGGGAGGATCAGGAGCCAGGTGACAGCAGAGCAGCCTGTTCCTGGAGTCCCCTGAAATGGGGATAAAAAGCAGCTTGAGCAGGGTCAGAGCAGCATCATCCCCGGGAGTCACACCTCTGTGGCTGGATCTCCGAAATCCCTGCGGAATGCGGGGAAGGTGGTGGGGAAAAGCAGATGAAACTCACAATAATCCCCAGTAATTCAGGCTGCTCGCAGCTGCGGCCGGCAAGGACGAGCCAGAGGGGCCCGTGACTCCCATCCAGGGGCTGCCTTGTTCCTCCAGGATGGGCTGAATGGAGCCGTGGCCAGGGAGGAGGGGCAGCACAGCCTGGGCTCCCCCGGGATGCAGCTGCCTGAGGGGACACGGCATGAATGAGCCCTGTCTTCCCAAAAGCGTCGCTTTTCCCAGGACAAAGAGCCTGGGCAGGTTGGCAGTGGTGGTCCCGTGGCTGTTGGCCACCACTGGGGTGCCCAAAAGTGCCACCAGCCAGGATTTGAAGGGGTCAGCAGCAGTGAGGGGCTGGCACTGGGTGCACCCCGTTTTGTGCCGTTCCCAGGCAACATCTAATAATAATAATAATTTAAAAAAGGGCTCCTAGAGACACAACCATGCTACATTCAGGAGGAGGTAATTGCAAGGCAGAGCACGAGCTCTGATTCTCCGAAACCTTTTCACTCCCAGAGAAAAGGATGCGTCGTCCTGCCAGGAGCAACTGGACGAGTTTCGGAATCTGGTTGGCGCCGTCAGGAAGTGGCTGAGGGAGAGCGAAGGCAAAATTCCTCCTGCTGAGACCTCCCTGGGCACCCAGGAGCTGCAGCAGTGCAGGCAGCAGATCCAGGTGGGCCAAGGGAGCTGGAATCAGACTGGGAAAGCGTTGAAATGCTGGAATGTGAAACAAATCCCAGGAAGCAGAGGCCTGGGAGGTGGTTTACAGTGTTGGGAATCCTCGGTGTGCATCCAGTGGCTTGCAGAGACAGGAGCAGTGTGAGGGTTTTCTTGGGCACTGCCTGGTTTCCTGTCACTCCCTGTGCCTGCTCCGGGCGGGATTTGGGAGTGGGAGACCCGAGCACACGGGATTTTTCCGAGTGTTTCCCGCGGTGGATGTGGAAGGTGGCCTCCTGTCACCCGAGCCCCCGCTCTGCTCCAGCACAGGGCTGGGATAAATCGGGATGTGCCGAGGGTTTGACTCAGAGGCAGAGCAGCTCTGCTGAGTCACCCGCAGCCCTCGCACCCCTCGGCACCGGGACTGGGCTCAGCCAGGCTGGGCTCTGCCGGGAGGGGGAGGAGGGATGTCCCCGGATCGGTGGGAGGGAGAAGGTTTCCTTCAACAGACCCATTAGTTGGGAAGAGCTTTTCACTGTTTGATTTCCCCCTGGCAAAAATAGATGTTTCACACCCACGTCCCCGGTGCAGCCGTGAGCTGGTTCCCTGGGTGCCGTGTCCCGGTGTCACCGTGTCACCCTAGAGGGGACAGGCGAGGAAGGAAGGGCTGTGGCCGGGCAAGTGTGACCTCCAGTCCCGACCTTTGCTTTTGAGCAGGATCTCCTGGAGGAATGGAAGGGGAAGGGGGCCCAGGTGGAGGAGATTGGCCACAGAGGGACCCTCCTGGAGAACCTGATCATGGAGATTACGGCCCCCAACACCCCGCCCAAGGCAGGTGAGTTGTGGCTGACTCTCCCGAGGACACCTCTGCTGTCACCACTGCATCTTCTCTGAGCCTGCCTCGAGCGAAAAAATGGGGTTATTTCCCCCTTCTAACCAAATTCAGAGGGCCTGTGGTGATCTGAGTATCGTGGGGCTCAGCCCAGTGGTTGAGTCGGTGGCGCTCATTGCATTAATGATCAGCCTAACTTGGCTTAATTAGTTATAGCCTAACGAGCTCTGAATTGCCCTGTGTTTGCTGTGGGGACACGTGTCACTGCTCTGATGGAGCTTGGGAGCTCATGGAAGTGGCTCCTGCTCTCTCCTGGTGATGTTCTTCAGCCTCCTGAGGGCTGGAGTGTTTTAATCAGCCTCCAGCATTTGGGTTTCGTGTCTGGATGACATTTGGGGCTGCGATAGTCAGATGTGATTTACTGGCCTCCCTTTTGGCTTCAAGTCTATGAAGCAATGAGATTATGTCTGGTTCGTTTGGAAACCAGCTCGAAGATGTCTTCCAGCTTGTGAGAACAAGTCCCTGGACTCTCATCGCTGATGGGAATTTACGGGAATTTATGGTCTGGATATGTTTGTTAGGATTAAGTTCATGAGCAGTTTTTTGGGAAACCATCAGGAGAAGTGAGGAGAGGCTTGTGGGTGAGCAAAGGTGCAGCCCCTTATGTGCATGAAAGCTTTAAAATATGTGGTTAGAAAAGAGAGACTTACCTGAAAATGCAACTCTCCCTTTGGTTGTGACATCTGGTGTCCGGGGAAGGGACACTGGTGCATCCTGCATCTCTGGGCAAAGAGAGCCCACAGGGCTGCTTTGAATAGTTTCATTCCATAAAAAAAGGAGGGTATGGGGGAGTTAATCCCTTCAGGGAAGGCCATCAACAGTTTTATTGGGTATAATTCACAAAATCATGCTCAGGGTAGCAGAAGTGGCCTGCGGTCCCCAGCGCTGCAGCCCAAGCAGGAGCCACATCATCCCTGCTCTCTGGGTGATGTTATAATGCTGGGAGAGCTGCCCAGCTCCAGAAGCTTCAGCTCTTTTGGTCCAGCTGCAGGAAAGTGAGGGGAGCAGGAGGAGGGGAGATGAAGGGACTCCAAACTGAATTAATGCCCAGTGCAGGGTGGGTGGGCGATGGAGACGCCGCATCGGCGCTCGGTGGTCCCTGGCGTGCAGAGCCATTCATCGCTTGCTGTCTGCACCCCGAACACTTCTGTCTCATCCCTTTTGTCCCTCTTGTCCCTTGCCTGTGTCCCCTCTGCCCAGGTGCAACTCTGCCTGCTCCAGGAGGCTCAGGAGGCAGCGTGAACGGATACCACACGTGCAAAGGTGAGCTGTCCGTCAGCGCCGCCGAGCCGTCCCCCTGTCCCTTTATTGTCCGTGCTTTTCCATTCCCTGGGAGTGCAAACCTCAGTGTGACACCGTCAGCATCCCGGTGGAAGGGGAATGAGCTTGGCAGTGGGTTGGGAATTCTCAGCTGGATGGAGGGTGGAGGTCAGGCTGAAGGACGGAGAGGGGCAGCCTTGGGGAGTGAAAGCACCCTGACACCTCGTCAGGTGGTGCTAGGAGCTGATAAATGGGAGATCATTTTAAGGCCTGCAATTAAATTTATTGGTTCTGCGGGATTATAACGGCATCCAACCCTCCAGTTTGAAGAGCAATTTTAATTATTGCCCGTTATCTGCTGTTAGTTTGCCGGTTCAACGAGATAATATGTGCATAAAAATGGCTTCATATCTCGGTGCCAAATTATTTAACCTTGTATTAGCAGTGGCTTTATGAGAAGGGGGGCTCAGCTTGCATCAGGCTCACGAACAGAGAGGCATTTGCTTTGTTTGTAAACTTTCAAAGGGCATAGGGGGGACGAGTGGAAAATCCCCCGTGGCAGGAGAGGTGAGGGTGATGCGACGTCGCTCCGCGGACGGACAGAGCGTGGCCTCTCGCTCCTCATCTCAGCTGTCTGTGGCTGCCTGGGGCTGGGTTAGAACCTGATAGTCTGAGGTGGAGAGCGTGGGCAGTGGTGCTGACCCCGGGCTGGTTTTTGGGCGCAGATCTGACGGAGATCCAGTGCGACGTGTCGGACGTGAGCCGGCGGTACCAGGCGCTGGGCGCGGCGCTGCGCGAGCACCTCCAGCAGCTCTCGGCCATGCTGGACAGGATGCAGGAGGTGCAGGAGGAGGCCAGCTCCATGCTCAGGTGGCTGGAGTCCAAGGAACAGACGCTGTCCGAGCTGGACGCCTCCTCCTCGCCCACCAAGACGGAGACGATGAGAGCCCAGGCTGAGCACAACAAGGTGACTTCTCTGCCCGACTTCCTGGGATCACGGGATCGCAAACTGGCCCTTAAAGTTCACCCAGTTCCACCCCTCTGCCATGCATCTCCCGAAGGATCCCGGAGATGTGCTTAATTGCACAGAATGAGCCACAAGGGTTTACCCTGAGTTAAAGAAGGGCATTCCCAGGTCAGGAATTCCAGGCAGATCCGTGGAGCAGCAAC
Source organism: Cnemophilus loriae (assembly GCA_013397755.1). Classification (NCBI taxonomy): domain Eukaryota; kingdom Metazoa; phylum Chordata; class Aves; order Passeriformes; family Corvidae; genus Cnemophilus; species Cnemophilus loriae. The sequence goes on along the minus strand of VZTF01000907.1, from coordinate 154,302 downwards.
CCGAAATTCCTCTTTGCTTTTAGACCTGTTGATGTCAGACTGAGGGAAAAAGAGATTATTTGGAGCCCTTGCTGCTGGGTCACTCCAACTTCTCCTGGAAAGCAGTTCCCAGCCTTTCCCTGCCCTTGCAGCCAAGTTAGCTCACAATATAGCTAACAAATTGATCTAATTGAAGAGCAAAGAACAGAAATTGTCCAGCTCCAGCTTGTAGCTGCTGCTTCATTCCTACTCGGTGATTCTTTTGCCCTATATCTGAGGAAGTTCAAATCATTCTTTTCCAGGCATTTCTGGCTGAATTGGAACAGAATTCTGGGAGGATCCAGAAGGTAAAGGAAGCACTTTCTGGCTTGCTGGAGAAATATCCAGATTCCCCAGAAGCAGCGAACTGGAAGAAGATGCAGGAAGACCTGAGTAAGTGCCTGAAGCACTTCATGAGGCTTCTGTCTCCAAACATCACGTTAGACGTGGTTCAGGAGTGTGGGGCGATCCCAAAGTCACGCTAGAGCAGAGTCACTTCTAATTAAAATTCAGTAAATAGCAAACCTACCTCAGAGCTGTCTGGTGTGGAAGGTGTTCCTGAGATGAGCCCTGTCGTGATTAATGAAATCTCTGTGATGGATGTGGATTTTAAAGACTTGCCTCCTTAAATTGCTTCTTTAAAAAAAAAAAAAAAAAGTTGGCTGGGGGGGGAAATGTGTTAGAGGCACAGGTTGATTATTTTGATTAAAAGCTTCACTGCTTGATATAAAATTCTAGTCATTAGCGAGGCTATCCTAGGGTAATTAAGTGTTGACTAAACAAGGCTGTGTGTTCAAAAAGAAGCCCAGAGATTCTCTCGTTTGAAATAGCAGGAGCGTGCTGACGGAGTTCTCCGGCCGGGCGATGTGAGTGTGCTGTGTGAGGATGGGTACACATGAGGGTATCCTCATTTATCGGGCCAGGGGTGTGAGATGGCTCACCCAAGGTCAGACCAGCCCATGGCAGTAGCGAGTGGAGCACAGAAATCCTGGCTTGCGAGGTTTTTTCCCTACGAGCTGCCAGACCACGTAGCCACTAGATTTGGGTAATGGCTTATTAGATGGAGAGTGAATAGAGCCACGCTGGTTTTATTGGAAAACAGAGGAGATTTCCCGTTGGGAAAACCGTAGGGAGGGGAAAATAACCTTGGTGATGGAGGAGTGGGTCAGCCAGGAGCTTGACCACAGCCAACAGAGGTGGTGCTTCAGATTGCAGGTGGGAGAGGGCCAGCCAGGCCACGGCGGCGCGGCAGCAGAAGCTGGAGGAGTCGGCCACCCAGCTGGCCACGTTCCAGGCTGCCGAGGCCCAGCTGCGGCCCTGGCTCATGGAGAAGGAGCTGATGATGAGCGTGCTGGGCCCCCTCTCCATCGACCCCAACATGCTGAACGCTCAGAAGCAGCAGGTCCAGGTGAGGGGGGTTGGTGTCTTCGTGGTGGGCTCAGGATGGAGGAGAGCGTCTCGTCCAGGTGGGAGGTGGAAGGTCGTGCTGGGGGTTGCTTGTCTTGTGAGCACTCTGGCGTGCAGTGAGTGTTCGGAGACCTCATGGCTCCTCTTCCAAGTCCTCCAAACCCCGCTGAGCCCAAACCCCTGTGAGTAACTTGAAAAGGGCGCAGTGCTCAGCTCCCTTCCCGCGCTGGATTGACTCACCAGTGAATCACTTGGCCCCTCTTGGAGAGTGAAATTGCTTTAAACAAGGCCTGTGCTGACGCTCTGCAGGACTTGCTAATGCTGCCCCTCTTGCCTGCCAGCCTGGCCCTTCCATTCCTCCTGCTTCCAAATCCTAACATGGCTGTAACCAGCCACATCATGGAGCAGAAAAGCTCCAGTGGAGATAATTAGATTTTCATCTCATCTAAGTGCTTTATGCTACGTTACAAGACAAATAAGAGAGAGAGCAAAGTCCTGGAGTCGCAGACCCCTCCCAGCTTTTTAACTTCCAAGGTCACAGTAAATCCTGGGCTACCCGGCCCAACTGCTGTCCCACCCCAGGGCCCGCTCCTGCTGATTCCACGGGCTGGATAAAGCCCCTGGAGGTCTGGTTTGTTTTGACTGTGTGTACTCGGAGCTGTCAGTTTTATGCAAACATTTTTATGTTATTTCTGTTCCAGTTTATGCTGAAGGAATTCGAAGCTCGCCGACAACAGCACGAGCAGCTCAACCAGGCAGCTCAGAGCATCCTGACTGGCCCTGGAGATGTTTCTCCTTCCACCAGCCAGGTGTGGGATGAGCTCCAAGGGGTCAACCAGAAATGGTCCGAGCTCATGGAGCGCCTCAACTCCCGCTCCAGCCAGATCGACCAAGCCATAGTAAAGAGCACCCAGTACCAGGAGCTTCTCCAGGACCTCTCAGAGAAGGTGAAGGCTGTTGGGCAGCGCCTGAGCAGCCAGTCTGCCGTCAGCACCCAGCCTGATGCCGTCAAACAGCAGCTGGAGGAGACCAGTGAGATCCGCTCGGACCTGGAGCAGCTGGAAAAGGAGATTGCAGAGGCTCAGACCCTCTGTGATGACCTCTCTATCCTGATTGGGGAGCAATACCTCAAAGATGAGTTGAGGAAACGCCTGGAGACCGTGGCACTTCCCCTCAAAGGGCTGGAAGATCTGGCAGGTGAGATAGAGGAGGAGTTGCTTAAGAGATGTTGGGATGTCGAGCTCCACCCCTGCTCTTTGCCAAAGGCCTCTCCCATCACTGGGTTTATAAAAATCATAGGGGAAGCACCATTTATCACTCTTTAGGGTTCTTCATGGGTGTTTTATGTGGGACCAAGCATGGGAGAGTTCCAACTCCAGAAATACCTGAGCCTGGAGAGGGAGCAGAGGTGTTTAGCCTCACTGACATGGCTCTTCACCAAGCAGGGTGGCACATGCTTGGAAAAAAAACCCAGGTTCCTAAACTCAGACTGGGGCATGGAGAAGCCCCCAGTGGCCACCATCTGATCTTGGGATGCATCTTCTGCTTCCTGAGAGGTTACATGTAGAGACTGGTCAGGACTGAGACTTCTGCATTATCGCTGCCTCTTACTACTTAAGAAATTTATGAATCAGTGAGCAAAAAGGGCCGGTGATGCAATGGAAAGCTCCTTCCTGTTAATCAAAACACAGTTGGTGCATCTGAGATGATTTTAAATAATTGCACTTCGCTTATTTGATTTGAGCTTAATTGTCGCCTTCTAATCTCATTCCCATTGCAGCCGACCGGATGAACCGACTGCAGACTGCGCTCGCGAGCTCCCAGCAGTTCCAGCACATGTTTGATGAACTCAGGACCTGGCTGGATGACAAAAGGTGCCAGCAAGCCCAGAGCCAACCAATTTCTGCTCAACTGGAGAGGCTGCAGAGCCAGATCCAGGAGCAAGAAGAGTTCCAGAAGAGCCTCAACCAACACAGCGGCTCCTACGAGATGATTGTGGCCGAGGGAGAATCTTTGCTGCTCTCAGTCCAGCCTGGGGAGGAGAGGACCACTCTGCAGAACCAGCTGGTCAGCCTGAAAACGCACTGGGAGGAGCTCAGCAAACAGGCTGCTGACAGGCACTCCAAGCTCAAGGACTGCTTGCAGAAAGCTCAGAAGTACCAGCGGCACGCGGACGATCTCCTGCCCTGGGTGGAGGACTGCAAGGCGAGGATGGCAGAGCTGGAGGTAACCCTGGATCCAGTGCAGCTGGAGGCCACTCTTCTGAGGTCGAAGGCCATGCTGAGTGACGTGGAGAAGCGCCGGTCCCTGCTGGAGATGCTCAACAGTGCTGCCGACATCCTGATCGACGCTTCCCAGACGGACGAGGATGACATCCGGGATGAGAAGGCCAGCATCAACCAGAAGATGGATGCCATCACAGAAGAGCTGCAAACCAAGACTGGCTCCATTGAAGAAATGTCCCAGAGGCTCAAGGAGTTCCAGGAGAGCTTCAAGAACATCGAGAAGAAGCTGGAAGGGGCGAAGCACCAGCTGGAGATCTACGATGCCCTGGGGCCACAAGCCTGCAGCAACAAGAATTTGGAGAAGCTCAGGGCACAGCAGGAGGTGCTGCAGGCCCTGGAGCCACAAGTGGATTATCTGAAAAACCTCACTCAAGGTCTGATAGAAGATGCTCCAGATGGATCCGACTGCTCCCAGCTCTTAAGCCAAGCTGAGGTGGCTCAGCAGGACTTCAAGGCTGTGAAGCAGAAAGTCAACTGTTGCTGTGCTCTCATGGAAAACAAGCTGGAAGGGATCGGCCAGTTCAACAGCAGGGTCAGGGAGATGTTCTCCCAGCTGGCGGATCTGGATGATGAGCTGGACAGCATGGGCCCCATCGGGAGAGACTCCGACAGCCTCCAGTCCCAGGCCGAGGATGTCCGCGCCTTCCTGGGCAAGCTCCACCGGCTGAAATGCGACATCGAATCCTCCGAGAGCGAGTGCAAGAGGATGCTGGAGGATGAGGGCAGCCCCGACTTGCTGGGGCTGAAGCGGGAGCTGGAGACGCTGAGCAAGCAGTGCAGCAAGCTGACGGAGAGGGGGAAGAACCGGCAGGAGCAGGTGGAGACGACGCTGTCCCGCGTCGAGGACTTCTACAGCCGCCTCAAGGAGCTGAGCCACATGACCACGGCGGCCGAGGAGAACGAGGCCTTGCAGTGGGTGGTGGGGACAGAGGTGGAAACCATCAACCAGCAGCTGGCAGACTTCAAGGTCAGTTTGATTCCATCACGGTTTTTTTTTTAAAAGCGGTGTTTGGCGTTGTGGAAGGCGTCGTGGTTTTTTTGTGGGCTTCAAGCCGTGGCGTCTTCGTTGTTTGTTGCTGCGGTGTGAGTGGGTTTGCACTGAAATATCCTTGCTCTGGAGGATGTGAAATCCTGCTGGTGGACTTGATAGCCTGTGGTGAAAAGGTGCGGAAAGATTCGGGATTGGCAGGAGAATCCCTGTTCTCCTGGTGACGTGTGATGTTGGCGTGCCAGCACCTCGTGGGCTGGTAGAGGTGGGTGGCATTTAGATTTTGGGGGAGAAGGGAGGGGTTTGAGTCCACCTGAGCTGGGAATTTGCACCGTTTGAGAGTCTAGCCCAGATGAGATCATCCTGTGGGTCTGGCTCTGCCTGGCCCACCATTCCTGCTTGTTGTTCGCTCCATCTGGGTCACACATTGCGTCCGTTTTGGGATCCTTGGGTACAAAAAGAGCCACAGATAAACTGTGAGACAAGGAGTACACCCAGGAGATAAAACCAAGGTGAGGTTTTATGTGGGCTGTTCACATTTCCAGCAAGGAGCTGATGGAGACCATCAAGACTTGCATGGAGCACTGAGAGAGGGAAGAGTCGGAGTGTGTTTGATATATTTCTATTCAGTATTATGATGTTGGGTCATGCTGTTACACTACATTAATTATATTAGTACAGCTTAGGAATTCTCTTGCTGTGAAACTTCTATTCCCGATGTGCTCAGGAGTTGATGATTGGCCTGATTTACATCTGGCTGCTCGTTTCCTGGTGTTAATGGGGGGGGCAGGGGGGAGAGGCAGTTTTACAGCCATTTACTTTTCATCTCATGGCTAATTGATCCCGTTCCACCACTTGAGCAGCTCTGTGAAACCTTCACCAGGACAAGGTGTTTCTGGTTTGGGGGTTGCCTTACCCAAAAAAAAAAGAGGTGAAGTTTATTTATGGGACAAACTCAACCTCACCTGATGGTGTTGCTTGTGTTGGGCAGTTTGCTTTGAGCTGATGTCGATGGGAAGGATTTGAATTCATCATTAAACACCACAGAGCCGCTTGGAACAAATACATCCAAAAAGGAGTTTTTAGTCCTTGAAATCAGTGAATGTTTCCTGCAGAACAAGGCTGAGCTGCTCTCATTAGGAACGATGACAAAACCCAGACTGGGCAGGAGCAGCTTAACCCACCGTGGGGTTTGCGCATGGTCCACAGCTCAGTGACCTTGAGGATGACCCTTTAAGGCATGGGTGACCTGAGCCGAGGGGGTCTGGGGGTCCGAGGTGTCCTTACCAAGAGTCATTCGTTGGCCATCGAGGCCACGCGGTGCAGCTGGGGCCTTTGTGGGTGGGAAGGTGAAAGTTGCAGCAGTGGTGGGAAGGTTTTGCCGTGGAATGGCTGGGAGTGAAGTGGGGGAGAAGCACGAGGGGTGGATGGAGCAATCGTGGTCACAGCGGCATTCCTTCATTCCTCCTTTCCTCCATTCCCGCCCTGCACGGTTCATCCCGAGGGATTTTTGCACAAATCCTAAAGGTTGCAGAGCTGGTCTTGGCAAAGCTTCACCTTCTGGTGCTCTCTAAGGGAAATGCAATCCCAGATCCTGATCTGACCGTGGAGGGGCATCCGCAGGGGCTGGAGGGAGAGCTGTGGAGAAGCCCGGCTCGTGCCCTGTGGGGAGCTCGGGGGGCTCCTCCTGGTTGCGCCAGGCTTCTGTTTCCCAGTAAATTCCCTCTCCGAGACAATACCACAACTCTTGCCCTCCTTGGACTGCAGACCAAGGGCGTGCCTGGAGTGTCCTGGTGGAGCAGAGGAGCTCCTCAGCCTGGCAGTGCTGCGGGGGGAGGATGGGGTGACGGATGGGGTGACGGGTGGGGTGACGGGGGCTCCCCTGGAGCGGTCGCGCTCTGTCTGTCCAGAAGGCTCAAAGGCAGGCAGATATTATGTCTTAAGGCATTAATTTTAATGAACATCTGTGTAAATGAGATGCAAATTAGGCATGGCCCCGGGGCTCCAGGCAAGTTGCCAATGGAGCCCTGACAAAGGTGGGCACTTCTGGACTCATTGTGTCCAGATTTTAATAAAGAAGATACATTGAAGGCTCTGGTGGAGGCTGGGAACAGATGACTTTGGAAGCAGCTCATATTTGAAGCTTCCCATGTATTTTTCTTTTCCCTTTTCTTTCCCCAGAAGGCCACAACCTCCTTAACTTTTGGAAAACTGCCATTTGTGCATTTCCTCTCTCCCTCCCCAGCCCCTCTCCCAGGTCACAGAGGGACTAATCCTGGCTTTGGGGTGGATGAGCCCTCTCCCGCTGTAAGTTTTGCTCCTGGCCGGGTTCCTCTGAGGAGGGAGGCCGGGAAGCAGCTGTCGGATCGTGCTCAGGGGGAAGCTTTGTTTGCAGAAGGGGTTTTGCTTCAGCGAGCAGATGCGATTTTGGGGATGGGTCCTCACCAGCTCCCACGGCCATCAGGAACCAGGACAATGACCCAGGGTGGAGCTGGAGTTCCGGGAGTGCGGGCAAACCAGGCAGGGGCTGGTTGGTTGTAGCAGGATTGTAAAAAAACCCCACCTGGAGGAGACTTTGAGGGGTCATCGAATTCAGCCCTGAGTTTTCTGGTGAGATCAAGTGCAGCTGAAAGGCATTTCTGTGGTTTGGAGCCTGTGCTTATATGGACATCCCGATGGATCGCTTCGGATCCAGCTGTGCCACAGAAGAAAGAACAGGGGTTTAGCTCATGTTAAGCTGTCAGAGCGAAGGAACCTCGTCTTTAACTCCTGAGCTCCAGCAGGAGTTTAACCCGAGTGGCTCTCGTTCTGTTGCTGCCTCTCTGAGGAGCCTCTTTTTTGTGTAAAAAGGTGCTAAAAGTTGGGAGAATCTTTGTGCTGAGCTTCACACGGCCAAGTTGGGCTCTTCAGCACGAGGGACAAGTGCCCAGCACCAGCAAGAGCTGCTCATAGGAGTTTCCAGGCTGGGGCACTTCTTCCCCTTCCACTGTCTCTGCTGTCAGCTCAGGTTTCTCAAAGCTTACACTAATATTAAATTTTAATGACTGGAATCAAATGAGCTGCAGTTGAGATGTTACTAAACATAACAGCTCTGTGGATTCAGTTTGGCAAACAGCAGAATTCCCCAGGGAAATTATTCCCCAGGTACAGATGAGACGGGGGGGTCACTCACGTGAAGGCGTGGGGGGTTTCTCCATTGCTTTGTCTCCAGCATCAGCAACCCCTGATCAGCTGGAAAACCCTGAGTTAGAACCCTTCACCCCAAAATCGTGAAACTAATGGGATAAAGCTTGTGCTGCTCAGTGCAAGTGGCTCATCCTCCTTTACAGGCTGAAGAAGCAGAGGTGAGGTTTGCTGGTTTGGAGCAGAGGTGCCAGAAAGCCCCAGGCATGGGCTCGTCCTGTCTGGCCAAGGAGCACCTGTCAGCCTGGGCCACGGAGCTGATGGAATCCAATTCTTGGGTGTTTTGGGGGACACATCTGCGCTGGGGTAGCTTGGCCTCCTGGCTAAACAAGCTTAAGCCTGGCTTTTGTATAAACAAGCACATGGATCCACTTTTACGCGGTGGATTTTGAACTTGGGTTTCGAAGCGTGGCTTGTGCTTGGCGTTGGCAATTCTGAGCTGGGACCCTCTTTGATTCCCGGTGTTGTTTTTGGACAAACTCTCCGCGTTGCCACATTTCACCTACGAGGCAGAGCGTTAACGCTCAGCCCTGGGTCAGAGGTGCTGGCGGGGATTTTTGGGCTCTCTGCCTTACGGTGCTCAGGAGTGAAGGATCCTGGTGCCTCCCCAGTCGTGGGATCGTGGAATGGTTTGGGTGAGAAGGGGCAGGGACACCTTCTGCTACCCCAGGTTGCTCCAAGCCCCGTCCAGCCTGTCCTTGGACGCTTCCAGGGATGGGGCAGCCACAGCTTCTCTGGACATTTGCTCCAGCGAAGAATCTCAGCTGTATCATGCCAGGGTGCTTTGCTTTGCTGGGGACGCTTTATCCCCGTGAGGAAGATGAGAGCAGGATCAACCCTGCCTTCCTTCTGAGCTGTGCTCAACAGCCGGAAGGGATTTCTGCGAGAATCTGGAGCGCTTCCCCCAAAATGAAACCCAAGGAAAAAAAGCATCGAACTTGACAGAACCAAACGGTCACTGCCACACTGGGTGGGTGCAGGTGCAGTTGGCTGACTGGGGGGGGACACCTGGTGACGTGTCTGTGCTTGGCTGGACACCGTGGGCAGGTGGCTCCCGCTGTCACCACAGCGGCACTGGGGCACGGCACAGGAATGCGGCGAGCCAGGACCTGCCGCAGCTGGCACAGCCGGGCTGTTTATCCAGGATCTCGCCTCCCAGAGTTAATTAAACCCCACCCTGGAGAGGAGGGAGCAGCAGGAGGGGGTCTCCCACATCCAGCCTTCAGTGGGTGATGGCTTTGCCAAGGCAGCCGAGAGAAGAGATGGGATTTCGGGCTCCTGCTTCTCCTCCTGGCGTTTTTGGGGAGGTTTTTTTTGAAACTGGAGTTGCTCAACACGGTGAACTCTGGCACTGCTGTGTCACACCAATAAAGGTTGAATGCTGGATGATGAAGAGGGGGAGGGAGAATCCCTAGACAGCAATAACTGAAGCCTCACTGCTTTATTTTAGAGCAGGTCAGGTCGGCCAGGGCCCGCGCAGCCGTTGTGCCTCCAGCACCCTCTTTGTCTGCTTGAACAAAAAAAGAAAATCAGGAGAGAAATCCCGGGAGTGGTGATGCAGTGAGTGAGGCCCAAACCAGAATTACTCATCTGGCCATTCCAGTGCTGCTGTCTGACCCTGCTCCAGGTCCTCCCTGGGAGAAGGCAGCAGCCAGCCAGGGCTGGGGAGCCCACGCACGCTCCCGTGCCCTCCTCCTGCCCCCCTTCCTGCCTGGGGGATGTCAGCTTCTCTCAGCACTTTATTTATGACTCGCAATTCCCCCAACCTTTCCACCAGGGAGCTGACTCAACGGTGCTGTCAGAAGTGCCACTGGTGCCCGTAACCGGTGCCTCGTGTCCCTGGGTTCCTCCCAGGTGTCACTGCCTGTGCTGGTTCTGGAGAGGGGATTGCCAGTGATGTGACCTCATCGTGTCCCCTGCAAGAGACATTGATGTCAGAGACAGGGAGGGATGGGGACACGACTGCCCAGCATCCTGCGGTGTTTCACCACGGATGTTTTGCAGGAGGATCAAAGTTTGGGTTTCTCCCCAGAAGTTTTATCCCATTTAGGTTTGCAGCTCGTGCTCCTCAGTGGTCCCTGGGTGCACAAGGGGCATTTTGTGACCTTCCTTTCTAAGGTGATCTTGAGGGTCTTTTCCAACCCCAGTGATTTTGTGGTTCTCTCTCCGGGACCGGCAGCCCTGCTCCTGCCAATTGCAGAGCTGCTCTTGAAGATCAGAGAATGGTTTGGGTTGGAAGGGACCTTAGAGATCATCCCATTGCAGCCCTCCTAAAGAGGGCAGAGGATGGGCAGAGAGGAGAAGCAGCATCCCATTTTGGGATTGCAGGGCTGGACTGGAGAGCAGGAGTGACTCTGCGTGCTGGTGGCACAAGGTATTGACACCAAAGCATTGACACTCAAAGCCTCCGTTTCTGGAGGCAGCGGGACAAGTGATCCTTGGCCAGGACAAGTGGTCACACAGGCGATGCCCGAGCACCCAGCCCACGCCTGCGGGCTGGCTTTTTCGGGCACTCCACACCCCATCAAACAGCCAAGCCCCCGGCAGGTGGGCGAGGGGAGGTGGGTTTCTGGGAATGGGATGTGGCAGGGAAGGGACACTCTGCCACTTGCTGTGCCCCAGCCTGGCCGAGGGTATTTTTAACCCTTCTGTGCCCCCGGAGGAATGCGTGCGGCTCCCGACAGTCGTGGAGTTGGGAGCAGCTGGGTGGGACCGGGCTGGGAGTGGGGACAGGCTGCGTGACGGTGTCTTCTCGTTGAACGCTTTCCAGACCTACTTAAAGTATCTCTGGCTTGTATTTTCAGCATCAGCAGCACACGCAGAAATGCCTCCTCTCTGACAGCTGTTAAGCTGCCTTAAAGGCACCATCTCCCCTCGCTGGGGAAGGGGATGATAAATGGGGGGGTGATAAGCACGGGCTGTGCTGGGTGACAGGGCTGTCACCGAGCCTGGCTGGGGAGAGAGGCCCAACCTGCAGAGCCGTGGCGGGGCTGGGTGCGTTTCTAACCTGGTGATCTCGTGCTTGCACAAGAGGCACGGGAGCACGAGTGGCCCCGGCAGCCTCCTCGCTCCTTGGAGGTAAATTTTAGCACTGAGGGAAGAGCAAACGTAGGCCCAGAGCTCCTCCTTCCCAGAGGGAACGCTGCCGGTGTGCTGGGTCATCAGCAAGCCACGGGTGGGCTTTGACCTTGACGTGTCAGCAGAGGCACAGGAGCTCCCCTGATCCCGAGAACGAGAGCGAGTTAAGCCAAGAGTTGCTGAGATCGACCAAATCATAGCG
>VZTF01000907.1:99343-138237 GCA_013397755.1 Cnemophilus loriae | reverse complement strand
GCCCCCCGCCCCGCCATGGCCGGGCCGCCCGGTGGCGCGGAGCCGCCGCAGCCCGACACCGGCCGCCGGGAAAGTTAGTGAGAGCGGGGCCGGCAGCAGCAGGAGGAGGAGGAGGAGGAAGAAGAAGCAGCAGCGGCGGCAACAGCCGCCTCCAGCCGCGGCTGCTCCCCGTCCCCCCCGTCGGCTCCCGGAGGCAACTCAGGGGATTCCATCCCGCTCCGTCCCTTTGCCATTTTTGGATGCGTTTTATAGCCAATTTTTTTTTTTTCCTGGGGAGAAAGCGAAAAAAGAAAAGCGAAGACCCAGCAGCCTTCCTCCACCGCCGGACTCCGCGGCCGTGCCGCCACCGCCGCGCACCCACCAGCTGGATTTTGGGGGTTCCACCGCTGCCAGTGGCACCGGGCGAGGTGACGGCAGCAACAATGCCATCATGTTTTTGAGACAGGAAACCTCCGAGTTTGCCCTGAATGAAGAACTTCCTGTGTTTAAAGTTGTACGAATATCCGCTGACAAGCTCAGTTCAAATGAAAACACGGGAGTCGGGAGGAGAGGCTAATTCGGACCAGCTGGACTTCCACGGCGCTCGGAGCCGGGCAGAAAACGCGCGGAGCCGCTCGCCGCTGCCAGCCGGGAGCGGCCGGGACAAGCAGTGCCTTTGTTAGTAAAGAAGGACGGACGGGATAATTTAAAAGCTTCAAACTCTTCCGCCGTTTCTGTCGCGAACCACTTGGAATATTTTACCGGAGCTGTTGGATTTTGGATGATCTGCTGATGGATGGGGTTTTTTAGGGGGGACGGGGAGGATGAGATGGGTCGTTTCACTGCTCGGGATCGCCGGTCGGGCTGCTGAGCCGGCGCGGTGCTGCCGGTCCCCTTTCCCGTCCCCGTAGTGTCACTTTGGGATTAGAGGCTGCCCCAGCGGGTTTGGGACCTGCTGGCCATGTGATGCTTCCCGCCGTGGCGGGCGGAAGGTTGCCGGGGTGGTTCTGTCATCCATAAGGACGAGAGTATGGGCAAACCACTGAGCCGGCCAGACTGTTTACGGCAGAACCGCACTTGCCTGGGGAAGGGCGAGGATGAGGATGGTTATATAGAGGATTGCTACGTGCCCCAGAGATCGATATACGACACGATGAGGATTAACGAGCAAATTGATCAGGGATCGAAGCTCAACCAGCTCTCCAAGAGCACCCTCGGCAAAGGGGATGGCAGCACCATATCCAGCAACGGGACTCTGGGAGCTGCCAACGTCTTCGAGTCCAGGCCGCCGGAACCCAAAAAGCTGGATGAGCGAGTCATCTTCGACCAGCTGAAGCTCAGCAGCGACGTCTCCAAGCCGGCGCCGGCTCCGCCAAAGAGGCGACCGAACCCCGAGAAGAAGGAGAACGTCAACCGGCGCTCGTGGAAGTCCTTCATGCCGCCCAACTTCACCGAATTTGCGGAGAGGATGGGGGCTTCGCTGAGCGAGGTGTCGGAGGCGGGTGCCTCCAACCCTTCCCTGCGGGATAAGCGGGACTCCAGTGCCATGCTCGCCGAGCAGCCGGGACAGCCCGACCACGGCGAGCCCATGTCCGAGTCTCTCACCTTGGAGCACGTCTCCAAGTCATCTGGCACGGCAGAGGCTCTGGCGGCCAAGCAGTTCGGCGCGGATGGCTACGGCGGTCCCCGGGACGAGCGCCAGGCCCTGCTGAACGCCGGTGACGGCCGCGTCAGGGACCTGGCCAGGGCCCGCCGGCTCCCCAGTGCCACCTGGCCACGAGCCAGGAAGAATTTCATCAGGGGAAACTTCAACGATGGGCACCAGGAGACCCTGGAGGCCTCCGAGTCGGACTCTACAGTGGAGAACGTCAACCTCTCTCCGTGCCTTAGTGAAGAGCTGCTGGATACGGGACTGGATATTCTCATCACCTCCAATCTCAGGGAGAAAACGGAGTCTGAGCTGAGATTTGAGGAGGACGAGCGCTGGGTGATGATGGAGGAGTGGGAGGAGGCGACGCTGTCAGAGAGAGGAAAGGCTGTGCTGGTGGCAGAGGAGAAGAGGAGCTGTTGCTTGGCAGATATTTCTGAAGAAAGGGAACAATCCGCTGCTCTGGAGGATGGCTCTGCCCCCAGCCCAGGGACCTCCCGGTCCTGCACGTCCCCGGGGGGTGCTGGCAGCGCGTGCTGCACGGAGGACATGGCAGTGCAATGTGGGGTTGAGGACTTTGCTCCGGTTTTGGAGCGCTCAGTCAGCCCCACGGGCCCTGAGCTGTCCGACACGGACTCGGTGCAGATGTTCCTGGAGCTGGAAGAGCAGTGCCTGAACGAGGATGGGGGTGATGGGGCTGTCCCCGGCTGCTTGGAAGTTCAGGTGTCCCCAGTGGACTCAGAGGGGCTGGACCCAGATTCGGCCAAACTGGCCGGGTTGGTGGTTGAAGGGGGTCAGCACAGGGCCCCCTTGGACATCAGCGCCTCGGACTCTGCCGTTGTGTCGGATCTGGAGGACTTCGATGTCACCTGCAGCTCCCAGGTGCTGAGCACGCTGGAGCCCTTGACAGAGCCCTTCTCAGAAAGGGACACCTTGGCTGTCACCCCGACAGACTCGGACGGAGGGGCCTCCCCCAGCCCCGTGGCCATGGCAGGGCTGGGGTCCCTCCTGGAGTGCTCCCCAGCGCTGGTGGGGGAGGTTGATCCTGACCCACTTGAGGACCCTGAGTTTGTGGCTGGTGGCATGCCATCTCCTGGGGCAGGGGCACATCCAGCTGCTGGACTGGGGGGAGATGGTTACCCCAGCGCTCCTGTGGGGTGGGGTGAAGATAGCCAAGACTTGCTTCCCGAGGGGACCTGTCCTGGCCGAGTGTCCCCCTGCCAGCCCCCAGCTCCGGACACAGCGCTGGAGGAGCTGGGGTCCCTCCCACGGCACAGCCAGGCTGGCGTTGAGGGCATGGACCCATTCAGGACCCATCACCTTCTGCCTGGGAGGACTGAGGTCGCCAGCTGGGATGTCCCAGAACTGGTTTCTGAGGATGAAGCCACAGATTTGGGATCAGGGAGTGGAGCTGAGGGCTGGAGTCATCCAGCAGAGAGTGGGGATGTTTCCTGTGGTTCTCTGCTGCCTTTCCACGCCGGCTCTGCATCAGAGCCAGGCTCCAAGGCTCCAACAACATTCCCGGTGCCTGTTGAGGACCTCCCATGGGAAGTGGTTTCCCTGGACCATGGCCTGTCTCTGGAAGGGGCTGCTCACACAGAGGAGTACCCTGTGGAGGTGGCTGTCACACATGGGGGGACACCAGCAGCTATCCTGCAGCCAGGAGATGTGGACTTGTTGTTTGCCCCCAGCTGGGAGGTCCCATGTCCTGCCAGCCCAGCCGCCCCTGAAGAGCTGCCTGGCACATTGTCCACTGCAGGGCCTGCCATCCCGTGGGATTTTGGGGAGCTTTCTGCTCCAACCCACCTGCTTCCACCGGGAGATGTGGCTGTCCCGGAGCCCCAGGCTCAGGGGACACCACCAGCCGCCGGGGATCCTACCGTGGGTGCTGAGGAACCTCCAGGAGCCACCACCACTGCCATGCCCTTGATGGTGGAGGAGCTTCTGGAAGCCCCACCACCCTTTGCTGACGTGCCTGTTGCCACTGTGCCACCACCAGCGGCCGAGCCGCTCGGCTCAGGTGCCGGGGACCTCGGTGGTGACCCCGTGCCATTGGTGGTGGCCTTGGGGGATACAGATGACTTTGCCATCATGGTCGTGCCGCCCATCCTGGAGCACCTGCCCTCTGAAGTGCTGGCTTTGGAGGATGACCCCGTTGCGAGCGCACCTGCAGCGGGGGTGGCAGCTTGGGGGGGTCCCCCCGGTGCCTTCCCACCCTTCCCAGAGGGTCCCACCACCCCAGAGCTGCTGGGGACGCGCTCTGCCGCAGCACCCAGGGCACAAACCCTCCCCAGGGCTGCATTGAGGGGCACCGTCCGTCCCCGCAGCTGTGGGGGTGCCCTTTCAGTGTGTCCCAGCGAGGGAGAGGGGACATCGGGCGCGGAGGGACCCCTCGGCGCCGCTCTCGTGGCAGAAGGGCCCCCTGCTCTCCCAGATGGATTCGTTCCAGATAACGAGGTATTTGTTGCTCGGGCTCCCGCAGCCGGGGCTTCAGGCGCAGAAATCGCTTTATTTTGCACGCCAGGGGTGGGTGGGAGGTGGGAGCCCACTCAGTAACGCACGATCTGGGCTTCCAAACAGCCTTCTCCCTCCCGAGATCGGCTTGAGTTTGGCAGGCAAAAAGTTTGGGGGGAGGGAATTGTGTGGTTGTGTAAGTAAGGGAGGCAAAAGACTCTCGCTGCTCGATGACCTGAAATGTTGACTTACACTTTTTTGGCTTATTAAAGTACATTCTGGTCACTCAGATGGAAATCACGGACTTCAGAAAAAGCTCCTGGCAGGGCGTTCCCATCTTTGAAGCAGAAAATCTATCAGGAAAGAGAAACCTGTAAAATGAATTAAGTGCAAGCAATTCCTGTCCCGTGCAGTCATCGCTGTCTGTAGTTTTTTTTTCTGTGAGCATTGAGGTGCTGAGGCTCAGAAGGTGCTTGGGAAGGGGCTCAAGTTCTCTCTGGTGTTTTGGGATTTGTGTTGCTCGTGGCTCTTGCCTGGAGGGACCTCGGTGCTGGAGTTCCCACAGCCGAGCGCTGATTTCCTGCCATCTGGATTAGGAGAAATATCACTAAGGAGACATCAGAAGTTAGTCAGCACCAAAAATCCCGATTTGGTGGCAATTACTCATCCTTTGGGCTGTACCACCCCTTTGAGAAACGCACGTGGAGGGGCTTGGAGAGGTGCTTTCACATGGAGGGGGTCCATGTGAGCACGGGCTGGGACACCCAGAGGGGACCTGGGTGAGGGAAAAACCACTGGGTTCTTGCCATAGCTGTCAGTTGCCTGAAATTCAGTGGTGGGATCCTGATTTTAGGTTCAGCACCTCTGATTGTTAACCCCACAAACCTCCCCGTTGCTCCGAGCGTTGCTGGAGATGCTGGTTCATCCCGGAGCCCCACATCCAGCAGCGGCGGGGTTAGGGGAGATGAGGGAAGCTGAAAGCGAGGGGATGCTTTGGGAAGCCTTTCTGGGAGCGAGGAGGAGGAGGCGGAGGTGTGGTGGAGCAGATGTCCTTCTGCTCTCCCAAAATGTCTGTCCAGCTCTTCCCCGGGGCAGGACACCTCTCTCCACGGCGGAGGGTAGTCGTTAAATATTTGTTTCCAAGCTGAGTCACAGTGAGGTTAATGAACTAAATTGCTGGAATCCTTTATGAGCAAAGGAAAACAAGGGTGTTGGACACGCTCACCCTCAGGCTGTTGCTGGGATTATTTTTGTCAGGCTCCTCAGGGAGCATCGGGCTCTCAGGCTGGCTGATACCTGTGTTGCAGGTACCCCTGGTTGGAAATCCGGGTTTTCCACAGGGCTCCCTCCCTGCCTGGCTGCTTTGGAGTTTGTTTTGCAGTTCATGGGGAGCTCGGACCAGCCTGGCGTGCCAGGCTTATCAGCCTGATCCTTTTGTGGGTTTGGCTCTTCCACCCAGCAGCTCCATATATAAACAGTAACAGGAGAACAGCCCGGGAATCGGTGATTCCAAGTCCCCATTTATTTCTTACAGCCGTGGCAGAATTCTCCATGAGCAAACAGCTCTGGACAGTGTCTGCCAGCTCACCCTTCGCTCATGTCCTGGAGGGACCTCCCTGCCCTCCGGCTGCTGAGCTCTGCTGGGAAGAAGTAGCTTTTTTTCCTTTGGAAACGAGGCAGGGAAAGTCGAAGCAGTGCCTCTTGCTCAGGCTGGGAGCTGTGCCCGTGTGTTTGGGGGATTTTGGTGTTTTTAGGGGGTTTTGCTTCGTGCTCCTCTGGAGGCAAAGCGATTGCCGGGTGCAGGGAGCCGTGTCCTCCACGAGCCGCTGCTCTGCTGGGGGAGATCTTGCATCCAAGTGGGAATTTTTCAGTGCAGGCTGTGTCTGTGCGTTCGTGGGCACAGGGAGCAGGTGGCTGGCTGCCATCCCCTCTGCTTCCCGACGGGAGGACGCTGTGACAGGGCCAAGGGCTCTGCTCCTGCCCAGCGCCGGCTGCGGGGTGACCCGAGCTCTGCCTGGGCTCGTGGGCCAGGGGAGCAGAGTGAGCCAGGAATCTGCTCCCTGTTTTTGGGGTTTGCTGTGGGGACAGGGCTGGTTTGTCCCTTGGGACTGGTGGGGGAGGACCAGAGAGGGACGGTGCACGGGCAGCTCGTGGTTCCAGCAGATCCCCAGCTCTGATAAAGAGCATTTATCTCCTCTGGAGAAACAGGATTCTCCCTGCTGCCTCTCCTGACAATGGGGAGCTTCATTCGCTCTCCTCCCCCTTCCCTATCAAATCTTTTTTGGTTTAGAAAGCTTTTCCCCACAGGATTCCCAGGCAGGACCGTGCCAAATCCGTGGTAAACGACTCGCACATTAATTGCCTATTGCCTTTGTCTTTCGAAATACAGCGAGCTCCTCGCTGCCTGTAATTTCGTGGTTAACAAAACTCATATGATGTCAGGTCTTCGTTCTCAATAGCTCCACTGTGAGAATTGCTTGGGGTTTTTCCCCAGGAGCATTATTTCCCAATCTGATGGCGAGTCAGAGCCGATACTCTCATTTCTTCCTCAGTTTTCTCTTTTTACCTCACTCCAGTGCTTGGGAAAATGGGATTTAGCCATTTAAAAGCAGAGGTGGGTGTGGATAGACCCTGACCTGTGCTCCACACCAGCAGATTCCTGAGACATCTGTGTCACTGGGTCAAGGCGAGGGAGGAGTTTAGACAAACTTGCACAATTCCAATAAAATCAGTGCAAGTGGCTACTGCATCTTCCCTAGAGAGGAAAGCCTGCTGTATCCATGGAATGACTGAGGGGCTGGAAGAGCAGCTCACAGCTTACAAATCACGTTTTCTCTCCCGTCCTTTTCCATCCCACAGCAATTCCAGAAGGAGCAAGTGGATCCCCTCCAGCTGAAACTACAGCAAGTCAATGGAGTTGGTCAGGGACTCATCCAAAGCGCCGGGAAAAACTGTGACGTCCAAGGGCTGGAGCATGACATGGAAGAAATCAACACCCGCTGGAACACCCTCAACAAGAANGGGTGCCGGTGCCTGACGCTGCAGTGGGGTTGTTTTTGGGGTGCAGGTGGCCCAGCGAGTGGCTCAGCTGCAGGAGGCCCTGTTGCACTGCGGGAAGTTCCAGGACGCCCTGGAGCCGCTGCTGAGCTGGCTGGCGGACACCGAGGAGCTCATCTCCAACCAGAAACCTCCCTCTGCTGAGTACAAGGTGGTGAAAGCCCAGATCCAAGAGCAGAAGGTGAGCGAGCACGGGGTGGCTCGATGGGAGGGGGACCTCAGGACAGCCAGAGGGAACAGAACATTCTGGGGGTCCAGCTGGGATGTCCGTGCTTCTTTCCTGGTGGATCTCAGCTCCTCACATCCCAAAGTAAAGAACAGGCAGCTCATTTGGCCACACTCAGTGATCTCCATCACCTAAATCACCGCGTCCCTTCATTGTCCCGCTGCCTCTTGAAGCTGGCTGCTGGTTTTGCTGGTCAGCCGTGTTTTTCCAGGCCCGAGTTTTGCTTCGTGCCGGTGGTTCTGCTGTGTCAGGAGCGAGCTGGTGGTGGTGCAGGGCCTGGTTTGGGTGTTTGGACAAAGGGGACGTTACAAAGTGTGAGAGCGGGCCCGAGGTGCGCCGGTGTTTGCTGAGATAACAGCCCGGGGTCGGCGCCTGCCCTCGGAGCGGGAGGAGGGGAGGTCAAGTGTGGTCATGGGGAAATATTTTAGAAATGATTTCTTACCCAGGCTTGGTCTGACGTGTTGAGGTTGGAAGAGGAAATGTGCTTCAAGTGGAAGTTAAAAAAACTTGATAAGTTGGAGGGAGTTGGTGGGGAAGACGTGGAAAACTCTTCTGGTGCAGAAGTGGTTTGGGTCTTGAAAAGTATAAAAGAAGGAAGGGGGAAGGGAAAAGGAAAGAAAAGTGGAAAGGAAAAAGGGAATGGAATAGAATAGAACAGGGAAAGGATAGAGGAAAGGAGAATAGACTGGAATAGAATAGAGTAGAATAGAATAGAATAGAACAGAACAGAATAGAATAGAACAGATAAAATGAAAGTTCAGTTGGAAGAGACCTACAATGATCACCCTGTCCAGCTGCCTGACCACTTCAGGGCTGACCAGATTAAAGCATGTGATTATTATAATGTAATATAATATAACAATATAATATAATTATAATTTTTGGAACTGGTTTTGAAGGCAGAGCCGTCCCCCCGGGCTGGGCCTGGTCTCAGCCCAGTGCTGGCAGTGGTTGAGGCGCAATTAGAGATCCGAGCCCTCCAAGGGCTGGATTTGGTTCTGCTGCCCCAATCTGGTAACGTCCCCCCTTCCTTTGCCTCCCCAAAGCTGCTCCAGCGCCTCCTGGACGATCGCAAAGCCACGGTGGAGATGATCCAGGCAGAGGGCGACAGGATCGCGCAGTCGGCCGAGCCCGCAGATCGGGACAAGATCGTGGGGCAGCTGGAGAGCCTGGCACGGCGCTGGGAAGGGCTGCTGGGCAGAGCAGCTGCCAGGTGAGAGGGGCTGGGAGCAGCTCATCCACGAGTCACGGTGGCCCGGAGCCCGGGGCGACAGCATTCGGGAAGCCGGCGGAGATTTCGGTGCGGATACATCCTGGAAACGTGGAAACACCTGGAAAACATGAGGAATCAAAGGCTGGCTGGGAGCTGATGCTGATAGCAGTGGTTTACAATGGCTGAGGGAAGAGCTGAGATTAAATAATTTCCCTGCAGGGGAGGGATGTTATTTTTATTCCTGTAAGCTTTAACGTTTAGAAACATCCTGTTGACACCTTTCTGCCGCCAGAGTCTTGTTTATGAGTTACTGATTTCTACCTAAGCTGATATCTGAGGTTATGGATTCACTTCTGAGGGCCAGATTGGACCCTTTGCAGTGTTTTTGATCACTGCTAACAAGCTGGACTGTCCATCCAGCACTGTCCATCCGGGGCTGTCCATCCAGGACTGCCTTTAACCAGAAGCTCTGAAAGACCAAGAGCCTGGCCACGAGCTGAGGGATCTCCAAGACAGTGACAGGGATGGAAGAAAAGGAAGCTGGAACAGAATGATCTTTAGGGTCCTTTCCATCTCAAACTGTTTCATGAAAAGCTGCACAATGGGGAAGCCCTTCTGCCACCTTCCCAGGGAGATAAACTGGATCCTAAAGGCACAGCTGCAGGAAAAGCTTCTTTTGCAGTTCTTCCACACTGATTTTTATCTTTGCCGTTGTAGCCTGCCTGACAATGGTGTCTCACCTCGCTCTGAGCAGGGCTGATTTAGTTCCCTCCTCCAAATACCTGAAGCTGCTTTCCATGCCTGGCTCCAGCTGGGAGCTGCTCCTTGGTGTTTTCATCGACTCAAAGGGTCACAGACTGGTTTTGGTTGGAGGGGGCCTTAAAAACCATCTTGTTCCAACCCCCTGCTGTGAGCAGGGACACCTTCCACTCAGGTTGCTCGAGCCTATCCAACCTGGCCTTGAACAATTATTTCCTTCTAATTTTATGACTCCTTTTTATAGGCAGAAGCAGCTGGAGGATATCTTGGTGCTGGCAAAGCAGTTCCACGAAACCACGGAGCCCGTGTCCGACTGGCTGTCGGTGACAGAGAAGAAACTGGCCAACTCTGAGCCCATTGGTACCCAGACTGCCAAAATCCAGCAGCAGATCAGCCGCCACAAGGTAGGACCTGTGCAGGAACAGGATGGAGGTGGCTGCAGTCAGGTCCCGCTCCAGTGGTTGTTTCCACCACAGCCGGAGGAGGTTTTGGCACAAACAAAGATTGGAGGAGTTATCCAGGCTGTTTTATGTACAGAGAAGGCTGCAAGCCCTGACCCACCAGCGTGGGTAAACATTAAACTGACGTCCTTGCACCTCCCAGCAGATTTGGATAGAAACAAACATTCCCATTCATGTGTTTCCTTTTAATTTCGACTCAGTTTGCCCGTTCACGGGTGGCTTTTGTGTCTCCTCCATTTTTTCAGTTGCGTTCATTGTCGTGTCCCCCCTTTTACGTTGCGTTCCTTTTATTTTCCTCATCCTTCACTCATTTTTTTTTTTTCCCCCCCCCTTTCTGTTGTCCATTCTACCCTCTACACCATTCAGGCTCTTGAGGAGGAGATAGAGAGCCACGCTGCCGACGTGTCTCGGGCGCTGGGGGTCGGGCAGTCGCTGTCCTCCCTGAGCTGTGCCGCCGAGCGGAGGCTGCTGGCAGAGAAATTAGAGGCTCTGCAGAGCCGCTACGGCGAGGTCCAGGACCGGTGCTGCCGCAAGGCAGCACTGCTTTACCAGGCTCTGGCCAACGCCAGGCTTTTTGGGGAGGAGGAGGTGGAAGTGCTCAACTGGCTGGCTGAGGTGGAGGACAAGCTGGGCTCAGTGTCCATAAAGGATTACAAACGGGACGTCCTGCAGAAGCAGCATGCCGACCAGCTGGTATTTTCCGTTTTGTTCTTCCGTGTTTGTGTTGTTTGTTTTGTTGCATTTTATCTGGTTTTGTTTATGTTTCTGGCCCGACTTTAATTTTGCGAAGCTCGTCCTGCTGCTGGGTCTCTCCGAGGCTTGGAGAGGAGTGTAAAGGGATTTCATGTGTTATAAACAACAATTGTGGCCCCCCCCAAAAAATGGGTTTCTCGAGGCAGGGGAACTTCAAATGGTTCGTTTGATTTGCGAACAGTGTCTGAGCCAGCTTGGCCACCCTGTGCCTTTGAAAAGCTGGATGCTGTTTCCAAAATTGAGAGCTGGAAAAGCGTGGCGGGTTTTTGGAGCTGGGCTGGCCACTGAGGAAGCCTCTGCTTCCACTCCCGGGGGCTGTGCAGGCTCTTTTCAAGAGTGAGGTTCTGTCTAATACAAGGGCAAGTCCTTTGGTGGCACAGATCCGTTGGGTTGGGTTGGGTTTGCTCTGAGATTTGGGCCTTTGAGTCCCAAAAATCCCAATAATTCCCATAGCAGGATGACTGGACAGTTCTCAGATGGGTTGTCCACCCTTGCTGTGCTCAGTAGGGAAGTTCATGCCCTCCACAGCATCTCTGGCTGGCAGGGACACAGGACACAGCAGGATAACCCAAATTTGCCTTTTTCTTCAGGCTCTGAATGAGGAAATTGTGAACAGGAAGAAGAACGTGGACCAAGCCATTAGAAATGGACAAGCTCTCCTGAAGCAAACCACAGGTAACACAGAGGAGATCTTGGCACTCTCTGGGAGATGTGGGGGGTCTGGGAATCTGTCCTTCCTTGGGAAGTCCATGCTCTGTTGGGTGGAGGCTCTTCTCCCTCAGGTCTTCATTTCCTTTTGGAAACTCCCAAAGAAGCTGTTTGCATCCAGGCTTGGAAACTAAGCCACAAACACTCCAACTTAGGATTTGCTTGGTCCCAAATCCCAACCTCGCAGCGGGTGATTCCCACCGCTGCCGTGGGGATGCTCATTGCTGAGGGAGGCTTTTCTCACTGCAGCCAGCTGCTAAATCACATGGAAAAGAGGTTAAAAATACCCCCAGCCCTCTCCTAATATTGCTTTCCCAGACTGAGCAGTTGTGGCTGTTGCCACGTGGGTGTGAGTTTTTGTTTATGAGTGGGAAGAGAGGTCGGGGCGCTGCGTTTCCTTCAGATGTGGTCTGCTCGGAGCAGATGTACGGCCCTGTGTCCTTGTGGGAGCTGTGGAGCAGGAAGAGTGATTACAAAGGATTTGGCAGGCAGCTCCGTGTCCTCTCGGAAACAGCAGCGAGGGGTGAACTGACCCTTTTTTCTTGGAGCTGTGACACGTTGCTGAGAACTGAGTCGGGGCTGGCTTTGGTGGCTTTGAGGCTTTGCAGCACACTCCCATCCCATCCCATCCCATCCCATGGCCAAGGTGGATGTTGCATTGGTGGAAAATGTCAACTCCAAGTAAAAACAGGCTGAAGTTGCATTAATACAAAGAAAAGTGAGGCTGGAATTCACTGTTTAAAATGAGGAGGGACAGAGAAAGTGGCTCCTGAGGCCTCCTGGGGTGGCTCCTTCAGCCCCCAGAGCCCAGCATCACTTTCCTCTCGCCGCTGTCCCGCAGGGGAGGAGGTGCTGCTGATCCAGGAGAAGCTGGATGGAATCAAGACCCGCTACTCCGACATCACCGCCGCCAGCTCCAAGGCCCTGCGCACGCTGGAGCAGGCCCGGCAGCTGGCCACCAAGTTCCAGTCCACCCACGAGGAGCTCACCGGGTGGATGAGCAAGGTGGAGGATGAGCTGGCCTCCAGCGGGGCACAATCGCCCGCCGGCGAGCAGATCCCCCAGTTCCAGCAGCGGCAAAAGGTGGGAGAGCAGCGCCCCGGGATGGGGGTGTGAGGGTGGTTTGTTGTCTGCTTTGAGAGGGTCGGGAGGAGCTGGGGAGGACACGCACCCATGGGTGCCTTCCACAGGAGCTGAAGAAGGAGGTGATGGAGCACAGGCTCGTCCTGGACACGGTGAACGAGGTGAGCCGGGCTCTGCTGGAGCTGGTGCCCTGGAGAGCCCGCGAGGGGCTGGACAAGCTCGTGTCGGACACCAACGAGCGCTACAAGCTGGTCAGTGACACCGTCAAGCAGAGGGTGGAAGAAATCGATGCTGCTATCCAGAGGTCTCAGCAGGTAACTGAATAACCCCCGCAGGGTTTTCCTGGGAGAGCGGGAGCGAGCGGCAGGGCACTGCCGGTCGCACAGGGCCATGGCAGTGGGAGGGATGGCAAGCACAGCCGGACAGACAGGAGGGCCAAATCCCATCAGGAATGCCAAGAAATGGAGCCCAGCAGCAGCGTGTGGCAGCAGGGGTGGTGGCTGACCCGTCCTCGTGTGTGATTTTGGGATGGGATCACTCCAGAGCAGCACTGTGTTATGCCACCTGTGAAATTCTGCCTGCAGGGGTGACGGAGATGGTGTAAAACTGGTGACAGATGACTGTCAAAGCTGGGAAAACGTCATCCCCTGCTGGGAGAGCACAGGGATTTGTTCCAGGCCAGCAGTCCTCCCCAGAAAGGCTTGTCCTGCATGGACTGGGGGCTGTGGAGTGCTGGGAATACCTGAGAGTCAGCACTCCATGCAGCGAGGGAAATGCTCCTGTTTGTAGGGATGTCCCTTCCCCTGCGGGCAGGAGGGTGTAGGGGAAGGTGGCTGCTCCAGCCTGCCCCAAAACCAGCTACGGGAGCCGCGAGGGCAGCGTGGAGTCAGAAACCTGCACCCCACGCAGGTCCCCTTCTCCTCTGCACGCCAGGGCGAGACATTTGTCCTCATGTCCCGCTGGGTCCCTCTGGGATCCCCACTGTCCCCAGCTCTCCGTGTGCTCCATCCCTGCTGCCCAGCACTGACCACTGCCCCTCCTCTCCCCTGTGCCAGTACGAGCAGGCGGCTGATGCAGAGCTGGCCTGGGTGGCCGAGACCAAGCGGAAGCTGATGGCCCTGGGTCCCATCCGCCTGGAGCAGGACCAGACAACGGCTCAGCTGCAGGTGCAGAAGGTCTGTGTGCACTCCCTGAGGGGCTGGGTGGGGTGGGCAGCAAGGAGGGATGGTCCGGTTTGGGTCGTGGGATGCAGTTTGGGGGAGCAGCTTTACCCTGGGGTGTGCAGTGCTGAGCCCAGAGCAGCGGGAGAGACGCAACGCTTGTCCTTGGGATGTGTAAAGGAGAAAAAAAAGCAAAGGAAAAAATTGCTCTAAATCCTCCAAGTGTTTGGCTTCCCAAGGAAAAAGCTTCCTGACTGTTTGCAGGAGCCATTTAGGGCTTGATGGGTGCTCTGGTTTGGTCTCCTTTGAGAGAGCTGCTCCCTTGGAAGCCTTTCCCTGTGGCCACCAGAGCAAGCTCTGCCAGGGTCTCACCAGTGCTGGCAGCAGGAAGGGTTTAGAGAAATGTATATATTGATTAATGAGGGTGGTTTCCATTTGCTTTTTGCTCATTGTTCCCTGCAGTGAGGGACTCCACAGTTCCTTCCCAGCAGCCAGACGTGGAACAAAGAGGTGCTGGAAGGGTTGGGGTTTTTTTTTCTATATATCTTGGAGATGAGCTCATGCCTGAAAGAACGTGCACTTTAAATAAACGGCCCTTTTCTTCCCTTTGCCTGGGCGATCAGAGCAGCACGCAGGCTTATTGGATTTAAAATTAAAGGAAAAAAAGGAAAATAAGACAGTGTTATAGGAGAGGGGGGACTGAACCATTGAGTATTAAGTTAAATTGAGCTCAGCTTCCCGCTGTTAATCTCCTGGACCTTGGGAGTGGCAAAGTTATTGGTGGCTGCAGCTCTGGAGAGCATCATTTTGTGGGATAACATTCACTAACAAATGGATGATGGAGGTTTTTCTCCAGTGAGGACGTCGGGTGTGGATTATATCTCATTTTAAGAGCTGTTTTCAGGTCTTTGAAAGAGAGAGGTTGATGTAGATGAGGAAAACAGGCAGGAATCTGGATTTTCAGTTTGCCACGGGACACTTGTGCTGAGTTTTGCGGGGCCTCTGTGGCAGGAGGGTGCCGTGGATGGGCTGGGGAGAGGTTGGGCTCAGCTCTGATTTCTCCCCTCTCTCTTTCTGCAGGCTTTTTCCATCGACATCATCCGGCACAAAGACTCCATGGATGAGCTGTTCAGCCAGCGCAACGAGATCTTCGGGACCTGTGGCGAGGAACAAAAAGCTGTTCTGCAGGTGAGCCCCCTCTGCTATTTACTGCAGCAGGGGGGGACAGAGAGGGCAGAGAGGCGAATCCTCAGCCCTTGCACAGGCTGAAGGAGCTTAAAATTACTCCATCTTTAGTAATTCCCACCAGCCTTAGCAGAAATCTCTTTACATTTATGACTCTCCTTTATTGCCTGTTTTTATTGCAAGGTTTGGGGATGGGGAGGGGGAGATTCCCAAGGCTGCTTTAATTGGAATTATGATGTGGAAGGCCACCAAAGGCACCTCCTTCTCTTCCAGCTCGCAGCGTGGAGCTGGCCCTTTTCCTGGGCCCTTTTGCCTCCCTCCCCATAACTCTCCTCCTCCTTTTATTTTAGGAGAAAACCGAGTCCCTGGTGCAGCAGTATGAGGCCGTGAGCCAGCTCAACTCGGAGCGCTACGCCCGCCTGGAGCGTGCCCAGGTCCTGGTCAACCAGTTTTGGGAGACCTACGAGGAGCTGAACCCATGGATTGAGGAGACCCAAGCCCTCATCTCCCAGCTGCCACCCCCAGCCATCGACCACGAGCAGCTCAAGCAGCAGCAGGATGACATGAGGGTAAGGGGAGGCAGGGTTTGCATCTCCTGGCCATCAGTTCTGCCCTCAACAGAACCTCCAAGAGCACCTTTTTCTTCTGGATTTTCCTCTTTTTTTTTTTTCCCCTATTCTGTTCATTTTGGGGAGCTTGCTTGTGTAATGCAAGCGTGCCACGTGAAGTACACTTGTTGTGTTGGAGCACTCCTCACCAAAATGCAGCTTGCTCCCAAGGAAACCTGGCTGCTTTTGGATCTCCTTCCTGCTCGTGGCAGGAAAAAAAACCACTTTGTGCTTTTAGGGTAGAGACTGCAAAGCAAAAAATTCCCAGTGGGGTCCGCAGTGGAGCTGTGGGGAGGGTCAGAGGCTGGGGAAGGAGCCGTGCCAGGCGCTGTGCCATAGCCATGTTGGGAAGAGCCGAGTGCCATGTGCTTGGCAAGATGCTGGGGCATGAAATCCAGGCTGTGAGTTCCTCCCAGATACAATCACTGCTCTTGGAGTGCTGTTTGGAATAAATAGGCAGCGGCTCTCAGCAGATTTCTAAACAAATGTGGTTTTTTTCCCCCCCTCCCTCTATTCCCTAGCAACTGAGAGAGTCCATCGCTGAGCACAAACCTCACATCGACAAGCTGCTGAAAATCGGGCCCCAGCTCAAGGACCTCAACCCCGAGGAAGGGGAGATGGTGCAGGAAAAATACTCCAGGGCCGAGGCCTTGTACGCCAAAATCAAGGAGGAGGTTTGCCAGCGGGCCCTGGCGCTCGACGAGGCCTTCTCGCAGTCCACCCAGGTACGCCGGGGTGCCAGCGAGGTGAATCTTCCTCTCACAGCCCCCTGGGAGAGCCACCTGCTTTGGAACGTGGTTTTATTCCCACTGTAAAACCCCTTTATAGGGCATAATGTGCTCAGGCACCTCCAGGGTAGTTTCCTGCTGGCTGTGGGAGCAGAGGAGAAGGCGTTTGAGGCTCCACACAGTAAATAGGGCCGTAAATTTTTACGACCTCAGTAACGATGCTGGTTCAAAGGGGCTGCTCTGGCATCCGCCCAGGGTTGGAAGGGCCTCTTGAAAGAGCTTGAAGAGATAATTTTCAGTTCTGATGAGCTGTGAGTGCGGTGAGCAGCCATGGGAGGCTTTGTATGGGAGAGGTAACGGATGTCTCCGGGGTCTCTGGGCATCTCCTGAGGAGGTGGGTGAGTGCAGGAGGAGAAATAGGAAAGGAAGGGCAGAGCCTGGAGGTGCTGAAGTCCAGAAAAGGGGGTGAAGTGTCCCTGCTGCTGAGGGCTGATGACCCCCAGTTCCGTTTCGTTTCACCCCGTGTTACCGTAGCGCAGTTGGTTTTTGTCACGTCCTGGGTGTTTATTTTCTTAATTCCTGTATTGTGTAGTCACTTCTCTTGGTTTGCACTTGTATTAACTCCGAGTTTTTCCCCCCCCTCCACATTCCCCTCCCCTCTCATCTCTCACTCCCACTGTGGAATGTGTTGTCTGTGTGTGTTGCTGCCTGTGCCCGTCCTCCCCACATGGTCTCATTTCATTCTTGTGTTGACTGCGCCCCACCATTGCAGATTTCGGAGGTAAGCGAGTCCCCCCACCACAAATGTTCATTTACCCTCCCCGGCCTGGTTCAGTTTTACACCCAGACTTTCCTTTCTGGTCCATGCACAGCTCAGCAGAATGTGCTTAAAAATTAACGCCGGGGAGGGGCCTGGAATCTCATTTTTTGGGATGGCTTTCGTTGCGTTGCCGCCTGGTCTCAGCTTCCGCTGGGAATGCTTCCTGCAGAGCAGAGGCTTTGCTTTCAGAAGGGTTCACACTGCTCCAGCTGGATGTGCTGGTTTGCTCCTGCTTGTTGGCTGAGCCAGCCTGTCCTGCTCAACTTTGCACCGAGAGCCCTGGCCCCTCTCTGCTGGGAGAGACTGGGATTTGCTGGGCACCAGCACCGGTGTGTTCCCAGTAGCAACTGGGAGAGGGACGAGAGCAGCCCCAGTGCTGAGCTGTCCTTCCCACCAGCAGAGACAGTTTGGGATCTTTAAGGCCAAAGTTGACTTCTCTTTAAAAAAAACAACAATAAACCCTGCTAGACCCCCTTCCTCCCTCCCTCCCTGCCTCACTCCTGGCTTTCTGGTTCTGCTTTTGAGGCTGCAGCTCCATGGCAGCTCCTCCCCACCCGCATGCAGCTCCCGCTGATCCTGCCGGGATGGGTTCCCACTGGCCTTGCACCACGTGGAGATTCCCACCAGCACCAAACACGGGCGCTTTTCCAGCAGCACTTTTTATACCAGCTGGGTATTCCCTCAACCAGCGCTGCGATTTTTGTGCCCAGCCACCAAAACCGAGACAGCAGCAAAAAAAAGTGAATTTTTAGGGCCGAACCCAAGGCGCTGCCGTGTTTGGGTCATGGGTGCCGGTGGCGGCTCTGTGAGTGTCCGTGGGTGCTCTGTGGGCTGTGCTGGCACCGGGCAGGTGTGAGCAGGAGGCTGAGGGGTGGTCCTTGCTGCTGCAGAGGTGCCTCNGCAGGGGTGCTCTTGCTGCTGCAGAGGTGCTCTTGCTGCTGCAGGGGTGCTTCTGCTGCTGCAGGGGTGTCCTTGCTGCTGCAGGGGTGCCACTGCTGCTGCAGGGGTGCCCTTGCCGCTGCAGAGGTGCCTTTGCTGCTGTCGCAGGCGCTGTCTGTCCCCTCTCCGAGAGGGGCAGCGCTCAGGGCCGTGGCTCGCGCTGGCGGCGCCGCGGCGTCGCTTTGTCCCGTCCCTGCTGCCCTAACGGCTTCGCTCCTCTCCAGTTCCACGACAAGATCGAGCCCATGCTGGAGACCCTGGAGAGCCTCTCCTCCCGCCTGCGGCTGCCGCCCCTCATCCCCGCCGAGGTCGACAAGATCCGCGAGTGCATCAGCGAGAACAAAAACTCCACGGTGGAGCTGGAGAAGCTGCAGCCCTCCTTCGAGGCCCTGAAACACCGTGGGGAAGAGCTCATCGGCCGCTCCCAGGGAGCAGACAAGGACCTGGCAGCCAAAGGTATCTCTGGGTGGATTGAAGTGTCCAACTTCTCCCCACACCACAGCTCCATTGCTGCTGGGGAGGCTTTGATGTCCCAGGGGTTTATTTCGGAGGTTCTCCTGACCTTACGAGAAGGATGAGTCCTCTGTATGGATTTGGGGGGTTCTCCCGGCCTTAGGAGCAGGGATGAGTCCTCTGTATGGATTTGGGAGGTTCTCCTGGCCTTATGAGCAAGGATGAGTCTTCTGGATGGATTTGGGAGGTTCTCCTGGCTTTAGGACCAAGGATGAGTCCTCTGGATGGATTTGGGAGGTTCTCCTGGCTTTAGGACCAAGGATGAGTCCTCTGGGTGGATGTGCCTGCTTCCTTCTGGAGCGGACAGGGTGGCATCAGTCAGAGGAGAAAAAAAATATTTGTGGCTCCTCAGCCGAGCTGGCCTCTTGTTGGTGGCCCCGGGACATGATTTGTTGATGTTGATTCAGCATCTAATGGAGGGGAGGGACATCCCCCAGCACAAAAAACCCATCAGCACGATTGGCACTAATTGGCGCCTTCCTTGGCAGCTCAACAGGCAGCTCATGGACTGAGTGAGCAGGGACTTCATGCTAGAGGTGGCCAGAACAGAGGTTTGTTGGAGGGACAGTGTGTGGGCAAATTTGCCCCGAGCTTGCACATAAATAAAGGCTTTACTTCTGCAAGCTGGAGTTTCTCACGTCCCTCAGCATCTCCCAGAGTTAATGCTCCGATAGTCCTGGCCATCTTTAATTCCCCTCTGGATATTCTGTTGGCTGTTCCTGAGTGTTTTCAGAATGCTCTTGCGTTGTAAGAAGGTTTCCTTCTTCCCTGAGCGCTTTAATTTCCTTCCTCAGTCATCCAGGACAAGTTGGATCAGATGGTTTTCTTCTGGGAAGACATCAAAGCTCGGACCGAGGAACGTGAAATGAAGTTCCTTGATGTCCTGGAGCTCGCGGAGAAGTTCTGGTACGACATGGCAGCGCTCCTGACAACCATCAAGGACACGCAGGACATTGTCCACGACCTGGAGAGCCCAGGCATTGACCCCTCCATCATCAAGCAGCAGGTGGAAGCAGCAGAGGTGAGGCCCGTGGGGCTGTACCTCAGTCTGGAGCTTGTCTGCCTGCCAAACTGAGAAGATCTTAGATCATGACCATAGCCAGAGGTGGCTGTAAATCAGTTTTGTAGGCGGTCAGTCGGATTATGAGGAGTTATTTCCATTGCAGTCTGGAGCTGCAAGGAAAAAACCAGAAGTGGATTTCACATATACTTCACCTTAAATCACATTATCTGCTGCTGTTTCGGGAAGCACACGGAGCTCTGCGTGGTCTCTGTGCCCACTTGCTTGGAGTGGTGGGGAACCTTGCATGGCTCTGCTCCCAACCCGAGCCAGAGGCTGGCTGGCGTGGGAAGAGTATATTTAGATTTTTGGTCAGACCAGAGATAAGTGCTTGGATTTGTGCGTTGCTGGTTGCTTCAAGTAAGTGGCAAAATCCACTTCAGGTGGATTTGAGTTGACTCAGGCCTTGAGGAGCAGGGATGTTTCTTTATGCTTTGCTAAGTTTAGTCTTGCTGCTCCCTTTTTGTAACCATTCTGACTTCGGTTTGCACCTTTTGAGCCTCAGAACCCTCACTCCTATATTGACAAAACGCTCGTGTAAACAGCACATCTCCCATAAACAACATCTTCAGCCAGGGCACTTCAGGCTCACAGCTAAATACAGATGTTCTTATTTTAGTCCCAGAGGTGGGAGCAGACCAGGGTGGTGGTGGTGACAAAATTGGCCACCTGCTCTCTGTGTCACCTGCTCCTGGGGTTTGGAGTTGGGCTGTTGGCCAAGGTGCAGGGCACTGCAGCAGGAAGGACCCTCTTGCTCATGGAGCAGTTTTGGAAGAGGGTTTGGTCGTAAAGGTTCTTCTCCTGTGGCTGTGCCTCTGCAGACTATCAAGGAGGAGACAGACGGGTTGCACGAAGAGCTGGAGTTCATCCGCCTCCTCGGGACCGACCTAATCTTTGCCTGTGGCGAGACTGAGAAGCCAGAAGTGAAAAAGAGCATTGATGAGGTAGGGAGAGCCAGCAGCTTCCCCTCCGGATAAAATCAGGTTGGCAGCTCTGGTTGAGGAGCCTAACAAATTTTGTGGGCAATCCCGTGTTCCGCAGATGAACAACGCGTGGGAAAACCTGAACAAAACGTGGAAGGAGAGGCTGGAAAAGCTGGAGGAAGCCATGCAGTCGGCTGTGCAGTACCAAGATACGCTCCAAGTAAGAGGCAGGGCTGCTGGCATGGAGTGGGTGGACCTTGGGAATCCTCTCCGTGGAGTTGTGCTGGGATTTGCACTTCCTTAAAGCAGGAAGCATCTCCTGGGCGAGCGTTGGCGGGCTCTGAGGGAGCCTGAGCTCAACCACCGGCTCTGAGGAGGAGCAGATATTTGATCGCATTGGTCTTCCCAAATCTCGCTTGCTGCTTGGAGCAGCAGGATGAGGGAGGGCAGGAGGGAGCTGGCCGGGCAGAGCTGCCCTGACAGATGAGTTTCATGGCTATGGGGTGGTGGAGGGACCATCCCTGTCCCCTGACCAGCTGCAGGATGGGGACGCTGCCATTCCCTCACGTTGTCCCTGCTCCTTCCAGGCCATGTTTGACTGGCTGGACAACGCTGTGATCAAACTGTGCAACATGTCCCCTGTGGGCACCGACCTCAGCACGGTCAAGGAGCAGATGAACGAGATGAAGGTACAGGGGAGGGGAGGGACCGGTTCTGCGGCGCTGCTTCGCCTCACAGAGCTCCAGTGATTCACTCGCTTCTGGTTTTTGTCCTGCTTGTCTTGGCAGGAGTTTAAAATGGAGGTTTACCAGCAGCAGATTGAGATGGAAAAGCTTAATCACCAAGGTGAACTGATGCTAAAAAAGGCTACGGATGAGACAGACAGAGACATCATCAAGGAACCACTGACGGAGCTCAAACATCTCTGGGAGAACTTGGGCGAGAAGATTGCGCACAGACAGGTAGAGTGAACACCTGGGGCTGTCACAATATGAAACTCGCTGCGGTGCTCCCCAGCCCTTTAAAACTCCCCTTTTCCATCCCTGTCCTTGCCTAGCACAAGCTGGAAGCCGCCCTGCTGGCACTGGGCCAGTTCCAGCACGCCCTGGCAGAGCTGATGGCCTGGCTGACCCACACCGAGGAGCTGCTGGACGCCCAAAAACCCATCAATGGCGACCCAAAAGTCATCGAGATCGAACTCGCAAAGCACCACGTGAGTGTTCTCCCACTCCAGATACATTTTCAGCCCGTTCCCATGGCAGGACTCAATTTCTCATGTAGGGTTTGAGCTGGTTTGATCCACAAGAGCAGGCAGGGTGTTTAGGGCAGGTGTCCAACGTTTGCCCACCTCATGCAGGTGCTGAAGAACGACGTCCTGGCCCACCAAGCGACCGTGGAGACGGTGAACAAAGCAGGGAACGAGCTGCTGGAGTCGAGCGCGGGGGACGATGCCAGCAGCCTGCGGAACCGCCTGGAGAAGCTGAATTCCTGCTGGGAGTCAGTGCTGCAGAAGACAGAGGAGAGGGAGCAGCAGCTGCAGTCCACGCTCCAGCAGGTCGGGAAGAGGCGTTGAGAATATCCCCCTGTGCAGTGGGGTGCCACTTTCCCCTTTGTTTTGGGGGGATAGAGTTGGGGAGACACCGGGATTTTTTTTTGTGGAAGTTCTACTCTCCCTCCCGTGGTTCAGTGCCTGCCCAGAAGCACGATGGGGACCAGGCACACCTGTGGGTTGTGGACACACCACGTCTCACCCTCCTGAACACGCTGGCACATCCAGCTCTGCCTCTTTATCTGGTTTCAAAGCAAACACAGCGTTACCCCTGGCACTTGATCAATGGTGGCTGATGTCATCTGATCCGGGCCGATTCTCTGTTCCCGAACAGGCTCAGGGTTTCCATGGTGAGATTGAAGACTTCCTCCTGTGGCTAACGAGGATGGAGAGCCAATTGTCGGCATCGAAACCCACAGGAGGTCTGCCAGAAACTGCCCGGGAACAGCTCAATGCCCACATGGTAATTTCTCAGGAGAGACTTTTTTTTTTTTTTTCTAATGCTTTTAATTCAGCAAGTTCCTGTCAAATACCAGCATCAAAACTTCTCCTTTCTGTGTGTGATGGGGAGAAGAGGCTGCTCTGGTCTCCTCTTACAGATCATTTTGCACTTGATGCCTGAAACAACCATCAGGGTGCTTTAACCACCTTTTCTCAGCTCAAAGTGTCGCTCTGCTGTCACTTCCCCGCCCGTCCTCAACCTAATGTTCCCATCACCTGGGGCTTTGCAGCACGCCCTGTTCCCTCTCTGAGCTTTTCTCTGCCTGACCCTTTGGTGGTGGCTCTTTGCAGGAGCTGTACAGCCAGTTCAAAGCCAAGGAGGACGTCTACAGCCAGCTGCTGGCCAAGGGGAGGCTGATGCTGCTCAACCGCGACGACTCCGGCTCCGGCTCGAAGACGGAACAGAGCGTGGCCCTGCTGGAGCAGAAATGGTGTCTGGTCAGCACCAAGATGGAGGAGAGAAAGGTAATGTTGAGGGAAAGATGCATCCAGCCTTGCCTCATGGTCTGACAGCAGCTGCTCCCTGTTTTCCCGCTCTGCTTTCCCACACGAAGTTGGGAATTGGGGTTTTTTTTAAGCCGTCTCCCTTGACTGTAAAGGTTGAGTCTGTTTTTCGGGTGGTGCTGAGTGTCGAGCTGTTAGCGTGGGGTTTTTTCTAGATAGTCATCAGAACTGGTTAAATGGCACAGAAAATGAGAGTGAAATGGTGTTTTGGGTTAATTCAGGGAGGTGGGAAGAAGCCTCCCGCAGCTCTCAAAGGCAGGCTTTGTTGGTCAAGCCAAACCCTCCTCCGAGCTGACTCCATCCTCAGCTTTTGGCCGGGGATGAGATAAAACAAGGGCCTGGGCCCAGAATAAATTCGCAGCGCTGCAGCTGCTGCCATCAGAACATCACCCCCCCATCCAGGCAGCCCTGTCCCCACGGAGATCCCTTTCCCAGGAAGCTGAGGGTGACGCAGCTGCTCGTGTGCCGAGGAAGGTCTCCCCTTTCAGGGACCGTTCTTGTTCGGAGAGAAAGCCGTGGCTTTCACTGCAGCCCCCTCCCCTTGGCAAACCAGTGGCGTTCCCGGGCCGGGGCGATGCGGTTCCTGTTGCAGGGACACAAAGGCCGCCTCTGTCTGCACATCAGAGCTCTCACCCTCCGTGTTGTGTTTTTTCCTCTCTTTTCTCTCCCTCCCCGCTGCCACAGGCGAAGCTGGAGGAGGCATTGGCCCTGGCCACCGACTTCCAGAACTCCCTCCAGGATTTCATCAACTGGCTGACCCTGGCTGAGCAGAGCCTGAACATTGCACCACCCCCCAGCCTCATCCTCGCCGCCGTGCTGGCCCAGATCGACGAGCACAAGGTACCCGAGGGCTCCATCCCCGGGATGGAGGGAGCCAGGGTGGCTCCTCGCCTCCCCTGTGGCTCCTCGTGGCCACACCCAGCTCCTCTGACACGCGGGACTCCCTTTGCTGCTGGCAGGTGTTCGCCAACGAGGTGAACGCGCACCGGGATCGCATCATCGAGCTGGATCAGACCGGGAACCAGCTGAAGTTCCTCAGCCAGAAGCAGGACGTGGTGCTGATCAAGAACCTGCTGGTCAGCGTCCAGTCCCGCTGGGAGAAGGTGGTGCAGCGCTCGGTGGAGCGGGGACGGGCTCTTGATGATGCCAGGAAGAGAGCCAAGCAGGTGAGAGGCGTGGGAAGGGCGGGGCAGACCCCGGGGAATGGCCAGCAGGAGGTCCCAGGACCACAAAGGGACCAGTGTGAAGTTTCAGGCTTGCTCGTGTTGCCTTGCAGTTCCACGAAGCCTGGAAGAAGCTGATTGATTGGCTGGAGGATGCAGAGAACCACCTGGACTCGGAGCTGGAGATTTCCAACGATCCTGACAAAATCAAGCTGCAGCTCTCCAAACACAAGGTAAATTCTGCCAAAGCCAGGCTGGTGCTGGACACGGGGTGGAAGGGGCTCTGTTGGGAGGGTGAGCAGGGCAATACCTCCTCTGCCAGGACAGGAGAAGAGCATGTCCATGCCTACCATTGCCAGGGAAATCTGGGAATCCTTGGAGCTGAGGCCAGGCTTTCTGAAGCGGTTTTGTTTTCTCTCCATTTCCCAGGAGTTCCAGAAGACTCTGGGTGGGAAGCAGCCTGTCTACGATACCACCATCAGGACAGGCAGAGCCCTCAAAGAAAAAGCCTTGCTTCCAGATGACACTCAAAAGCTGGACAATTTGCTGGGAGAAGTCCGGGATAAGTGGGACACGGTGTGCGGAAAATCCGTGGAAAGGTGAGCCCAGCCCCAAGGCTGTACCAGCAGTGCTCTCGGGCCGCAGGGATTTCATGGGGTGGCTGGAGGTCACTGGGACGTGACAAAAGGAGGTGAGTTTGCTCATGGAAGTTCACTGGGGTGTTTGTTTTCCAGGCAGCACAAGCTGGAGGAGGCGCTCCTGTTCTCCGGGCAGTTCATGGATGCGCTGCAGGCTTTGGTGGACTGGCTCTACAAGGTGGAACCCCAGTTAGCTGAGGACCAGCCTGTCCACGGGGACCTGGACCTGGTCATGAACCTGATGGATGCTCACAAGGTGAGAGCACCTTTCCCAGCTCTTCTCCGAGACCTGAGTTGGGCTTCGCTGCAGGAATGCCCGTCCTGCTTTCCTGCAGTGGATAAAGAGGGAAAAACCAGCAAAAAAATGGGAAGAACTTTCACGTTAGTGAGAAGGGAACAGGAGTGGAGCTGCCTAACCTTGCTCAGCTTCTGCTGTGTCCATCCAGGTGTTCCAGAAGGAGCTGGGGAAGCGCACGGGGACGGTGCAGGTGCTCAAGCGCTCGGGCCGGGAGCTCATCGAGAACAGCCGGGACGACACCACCTGGGTGAAGGTGCAGCTGCAGGAGCTGAGCAACCGGTGGGACACGGTGTGCAAGCTGTCTGTGTCCAAGCAAACCCGCCTGGAACAGGCCCTGAAGCAGGTGAGGAGGAAACCGTGGCTGGAAACTGTCTTGGGGGAGCTTTGCTGGGCTCCAGGTTTGTTCCACACAAAGCTCAGGGAAGAGGTGCTGCCCCGGCCAGGCAGGACACGCCAGCCCTGCAGCAGTTCCTGTGGAGCAGTGGGGTGGTGTCAGCCAGTTACTGATGCTTTTTCCTAAAAAAGACTCGATAAAGGCTGGTTTGAAAAGGGAAGATGGAAGGATCTCATTGATGTGCACAGCAGTGATCAGACAGGCCAGGCTGGTGTTTCCCGGTGTCCAGAGGGACTCGATTGAAGCTAAAAAGAAAACCAACCAAAAAGGTCAAAGGCTCTTAAGCAGCTTTTGCGTCAAGTAGGCAATTTACAGGATAAACTACCTGGGTGCCAAATTGCTCAGGATGCAGCACTTGTGCAATTTTTAAAAACATTTCCTTCTTCGGTGCAGCTGATGCCGAGGGGAGGGAGGTGCCTGGGTGCTGCAGGACCCGGCTGCCCAAACCCCACCCCCAAACAGGGCCTTTTCCCCCTTTTTATGTATTTTTAAAGCCCTGTTGTCACTCCAGCTGCCAGGGGTGAATCCAGCAGCCCGTTTGGGGAGGTGGAGGGCTGACAAAAGCCTGTGCTGTTGTTGCTGCAGGCTGAGGAGTTCAGGACAGCCGTGCACGTGCTGCTGGAGTGGCTCTCGGAAGCGGAGCAGTCCCTGCGCTTTCGGGGAGTGCTGCCCGACGACACCGAGGCCCTGCAGGGCCTCATCGATGCCCACAAGGTAAGGGGGAGCTCCAAAACACAACCCAGGTGAAGTTTACAGAGGGGGGAATATCACGAAATAATTCCTTTGTGGCTTGCAGGAGTTCATGAAGAAAGTGGAGGAGAAGAGGATGGACATGAACGCGGCCGTGGGGATGGGCGAGGTCATCCTGGGCGCCTGCCACCCCGACTGCATCACCACCATCAAGCACTGGATCACCATCATCCGAGCCAGGTTCGAGGAGGTGAGTCCTGCAGGATTAGTTCCAGGCTGAGGATGGTTCCAGGGATGGCCACAGGGTGGTGGCTCCCGCTCCGGGTTTCCCACGCTGGATGGTCACTCCGTGTTCCCGACAGGTTCTCACATGGGCAAAGCAGCACCAGCAGAGGCTGGAGTCGGCGCTTTCCGAGCTGGTGGCCAACGCAGAGCTTCTGGAGGGGCTCCTGGCTTGGATCCAGTGGGCTGAGGCCACCCTGATCCAGCGGGACCAGGACTCCATGCCCCAGAATATTGATCAGGTCAAAGCGCTCATCTCCGAACACCAGGTGAGCCGCGAGCTGAGCTCGGGAGAGGGGCAGGGGGAGGGATGCTTCCCCTGGCTCCCTGGGTGGAGGAGGCACTGACTTCTCCTGGAAATCCCTCTTAAAGCAGCGTGGGACCCAGCTGGAGCAAAACCAGCCCAGGGATGATCTCCAGCCCTGGCAAATCCAAGCTGGCGCTGAGCAGCAGCTCAGCCACAACCCCCGACCGCTGGTGCTTGATGCTCACCTCCCTCTACAGGCCTGGCATGTCCCAGTGAGGGCTGGAAAGCGAAAAATGGTGAAATTGCAAAGGGTTTTTTTTTATCCTCTCTGTGTTTTGCCAGTCCTTTATGGAGGAGATGACACGGAAACAGCCGGACATGGACCGGGTGACGAAGACTTACAAAAGAAAAGCGACTGAGCCTCCCCACGGGCCCTTCATCGACAAGTCCCACAGCAACAGTGCGTCTGCTTTTGGTCCTAGGATGGCAGGAAATGCAATTCCTAGGAAGCTAATTAGCTTTGATTATCAATTAACGCGGCATCCTGCACTAACAGCCACCAGGAAGGCGGCTGAGACTTGTCAGGAGGGGAGAATCCAGGTGGCATTTCCCAAAACAGCCGTGCTGGGTGTGCTGTTCCTGGGGGTGCCTGGGCCGGCACTGCTCTCCCCTCTCTCTCTCTCTCTGCAGTTGCTTTGGGATGAAGTTTTGGGGTCTTTTTATGTGGTTTCTTGAAGCCAGAGTCCAGTGAGAATTCCTGAGGGCTGGGGGGATGTGGGTGTGGAGCTGTCTGTCACCCTGTCCTCCTTCCTGGGGACGCTGCATCCCTTGAGAGAGCAGCCAGCAAGGCCATGGGAGGTTTTCCCTTCCGAAAAAACAAAACACGTTTCACTGCTGCTCTTCAGACTCGCTGCACCCACGAACAGCACCTCAAACAACTTCTCTCCCTCTTTTCCAGGGAAATCCTTGGGGCAGGCCGCTCCCCCCAGCATGCCCATTATCTCCCAGTCGGAAACGAAGAATCCCAGGATAAACCAGCTCTCAGCACGCTGGCAGCAGGTCTGGCTGCTGGCCCTGGAGAGGCAGAGGAAGCTCAACGATGCCCTGGACAGGCTGGAGGAGGTAACAGCCCCTGGCTGCTCGGGGCAGGGTGGGAGCTGGGAGTTCATCCCCAGAGAGGTGCAAGAAGCATTTTAAACCAGTGCTGCCCCAGCTCTTGCAGGCAGTTCCTGCTGCCTTTCCAGAAATGCCCAAATCAAATATTCCTGAGATATTAAGGCTAAAAACCCTTTGGTAATTAAGTAATTAACTGCACATTAAGCAGCTTTGTGCCCCTGTATTTGGTATCTGTAGAGTTTATGACAGCCAGGCCCTGCTTTCCTCTTAGTAATTAGTTTAACAATTACTGTCTCTATTTTATCCAACCATCTAATGTCATTTTTGTTTTTATTTATGCTTAACAAAGCAGCTATGCCCAGAAGTGAGTGGTTTTTTTGTTTTTTGTTGCTTTTGCTGTAGGTCAGTTCAGTTCCTTCGTATTCATGTTTTTTCTTTGTTGCTTTTCACGCCAAGAATGTTTAGAGAGAGACAAAAAAAAAACCCCAAAAACCCTTAAAATTGTTGTCTTACCTTGGTGTGAGCTGCTTGAGCTGGTGGGGTCATGGGGGTCCTTTTGGGGTGGGGAGATCAGAAGGGTGTTGAAATTGGAGTCTCTGAGGCTGGGACTTGTAGAGCTGGAAGATGAGCAAGAAAGGGAGAGATGAGGGAAAGGGAGAGGGGAGATCCGTGCCCAAAACGGTGCTGGCAGTGGGAATTCCTCCCTGGCGAGTCCGTGGGGTGAGGAAGCATCCCCAGAAGGCTGAGCAGACGGGGTGTGTGTGTGTCTGTGTGCCCGTAGCTGATCCTCCCCTGCCTGTGTGTCCCCACAGCAGCGTGGGGGACGCTGCATCCCGAGCTCCTGGGATGCACAATCCACGTGCTGCCTGTCGGCTCCGCTGTGTGTCCTGTGCTGGGAATTCAGTTTGGGCAGCCCAATTCACCGGGAATTGTCTGGATAAATCCAGATAAACCTTCCCGGGAGGACGGGCAGGGAGCGGTAGCGCCGGGAGCTCACCCACGGCGGGGCTTTTGGGGTGGTTCTGTAGGTGCTGCTCCTTTGGGATTTCCCCCACCGACTCCCCCTGGGTTTTCCTTCCAGTTGAAGGAGTTTGCAAACTTCGACTTCGACGTCTGGAGAAAGAAGTACATGCGCTGGATGAACCACAAGAAGTCCCGGGTCATGGATTTCTTCCGGCGCATCGACAAGGACCAGGACGGGAAGATCACCCGGCAGGAGTTCATCGACGGCATCCTGGCTTCCAGTGAGTCCCTGGAACCAGCCTGGAAAACAACCTTGCTGCTCCTGCACCCCTGTCTCTGATGGGGGAGCTCATCCTTTCCTCATTTCCTTCTCCTTCCAGAATTCCCCACCACGAAGCTGGAGATGACGGCGGTGGCCGATATCTTCGACCGCGACGGCGACGGCTACATCGACTACTACGAGTTTGTGGCTGCCCTCCATCCCAACAAGGACGCCTACAGACCCACCACTGATGCTGACAAGATCGAGGATGAGGTGAAGCACCGGAAAAAGGGGGTGCTCAGCAGGGTTCAGGGTGGTTCGGGCTGCGGGTTGGCAGTGGGGAAGAGAAAAATCAGATTAAAAGGGGATTTTGGTGGTGCTGAGCCAAAATAATTGGTTGGAACTGAGTGTGTTTTAGAAGGAAAGGCTGCTTGGGGCTGTTTTATCCAAGCAGTGATTTGTACTGGGGGAGGCTCCCAAAACCCTGGTTCCTTACCTCTCGTGTTGGTGGTGGCAGGTCACCAGGCAAGTGGCCCAGTGCAAGTGTGCCAAGAGATTCCAAGTGGAGCAGATCGGCGAGAACAAATACCGGGTAAGGCAGACGGGATGGAAACTCCCCAAATCCTGCTCCCCCTTCCCACCCAGGGAGGGGGCATCACCCAGGGGGTGCCCAGCTGGCGCGGGGGGACCCGGGGTGAGGCGGAGACCTCGTCCCCTGGCACCGGCGGAGGTGGCTGGGATGTGTTTTCCCAGCTCCATCCTTGGCCCCAGGGCGTTCCCTGAACTGGGAGAACATAAAAGTGTCCCTGTTCTGGGGCAGGCGGCCCGGGGGCCCCGTGAAACGCCACATTCACTCGGCCGGAGCCGCCCTTGAAGCTCCCCTCCTGCATGAGTGTACCTTACGCCTGTGTTTTTCTTAGCTCGCTCCCGAAGAAGGGAGAATAATTTCCTGACAGAATCTCTTTGTAACGAGCTGCTGCTGTTTATGTTTCAAACCCTTCACCGAGGCGAAGTGGCGGCGGAATTCCCACTTTCCTGCTCCCAGCTGGGGCTGATGCACCGACCCCAACCTCCTGGAGCTTCTCCTTCCCCTCCAAGTAGCCCAAAACCCCCCCAGATTTCTAACTCCTGCAGTTAACAGATTTCATGATTATTGCACTGTTAATCCCATAAATGTTTTTTCTTGTTTTTCTTTCCCCTCCTCTTCCTCTGGACTTTCCTCCCCTCTCCCCGTTCCCCCTCCCTCCAACTCCTCTCCCTCCATAGTTCTTCCTCGGCAATCAGGTACAGTTTGCCTTGTGGTGCTGTCTCTCACCTCTGGAATTTTTTTAACCACCGTAGCTCTGTGTGTTGTGATGCTGCTCTGTCCTGTGGTGCTGTGGGAGGATGTGATCTGGGAGTGCTGCTCAGCAGAGCCTGGTACAGAGGAATGCCACCCCCCCCCCACAAAAAAAAAAAAAAGATTGGGCAGAAAAACAGGGAAAAATTTGATGGAAAAAGCAGGATTTGGCAAAAGCGGAGAGATTTTTCTCTCTGGGCTCCTCTCGTGGATATAGTGGGGATGGTGGTGGATCGTGGCACTGGGGTACAGATGGATGTGTTCTCCTGAGGGGCACAGCCAGCCCAGGGGGTACAACCTGCACCAGGCTCGGGGTGGCTTTGGACTGCAATCACCGTGGAATGAGAGCGCTGAGTAATCCTGTAGGACAACTAAACCCTCATCCCTGCTACTCCCACTGAGTAACTCCTCACTGGAGCAAGGCTCCCCTCCCAGAACCTGCATGTATCCCGACAGTGTCGTGACCTGAGGTGAGCCCAGCTGCTCCGGGGGGCACAGCTCCCTTCTGAGCAGGGCTGGAGCACCCAGTGCCCTTCTGATGTCCCCACTGCCCCTGCCCGGATAAAAAAAAGCTCCTTTTTCACATGCAGTGATGGTGTCCACCCAAAAAGCTGCCCCAAAAGATGGGGCATCCCCAAACTTGGACGTTGGGAGTGGATGAGAGACTCCGGCTTTAATTTAGGCAGTGATTATAGAAACATTCTCAACAAAAACTGAGAAATAATGAGAATTGACTCGTCCCTGGGGCTGGCTCTTGAAGGACACCTCATGTAGAGCCTGGAGAGAGGGGAAACGTTTCCCTGCTCCATTCCCTGCCTGTGGCAGCTCTTTAACTGAGACGAGGACAGCTTGGCAGGACCCTCGAGCAGGGACACCCACCAAGGGTCCAGGTCCCACATCCCTGCGGGTCAGAGATGTCCCCTCCTGCCCTGACCCATCCCAGTCACTTTGCACTCTCTGTTTTCATTGAATCTCTTATTTTTTGCGTCTCCACCCATGGAAAATGCTCCTGTTTGGGGTTTTTTTTCTCCCTTTTTTTAATCGTTCTGGAGAGGGTCTCGCTTCCAAAAGCTGGTTCTCCTGTCTTCTCATCCCAGCAGGTGCCACATCCAAGCTGGGCTCTCCATGTCCCTCCCAGGCCTGGCAGGCACCCAGGAGCCTGGGCTTGGATGTGCAGGAGATTTAGGGG
The DNA here is from genome assembly GCA_013397755.1 of Cnemophilus loriae. Lineage (NCBI taxonomy): Eukaryota > Metazoa > Chordata > Aves > Passeriformes > Corvidae > Cnemophilus > Cnemophilus loriae. The sequence continues at coordinate 106,825 of VZTF01000907.1, read as the reverse complement.
AGCTTTATGAACACAAGCTTGTGATCTGGGGTGCACTTTCTTTGACATCGCAGGCATTTCAAACCACTAATGAACATCGCAATCACTAATCAGCATTGCTGGGGATTCCTGCCTGGATTCCCATCACTCTGCACTCACCCAAACATCCTCACCGGGCGATTGCTGCAGCAGGGGCTTCGTGGCTGGTGGGGTCAAGTCTGAGGCTCAGGGGAATCCCTGGAGTTCAGACTTGGTGGTGATCAGAGGTGTCTGGCTCGGCTTGTGATGCTGAATCAGCCGGCTCTTCCCCACGTGGGCTGCACCAGGAGGCTCAGGGCATTGCCAGCCTCTGTTTCCTTCACAAAAAAAGAGAAAAGAACTACAGTTCTGGCTGAGAAAACCCATCCAACCCCCGAGTTCTAAAATCTCCTTTGTTGCCCTGAAAAAATACCTCTAAAATGAAAGTATTTGGGTTGGTTGCACCAGGCAGGAGAACTCCACATCAATTGGTGTTACCTTGCACTTAGTCCAGAAGAACCTGTCTGGAGAAGCCTTAAAACTATGAAACAGGTGGATGAAAGCCTTTGGTGCAGCCTGGGGAGGGAAGGAGCCGCGTTGCCCTGGTTGTTCCCCTTGCCCTGACCTCTTCCTTGGCCCCACAGTTCGGCGATTCCCAGCAGCTGCGGCTGGTCCGTATCCTGCGGAGCACGGTCATGGTCCGTGTGGGCGGAGGATGGATGGCCCTGGACGAGTTTCTAGTGAAGAATGACCCGTGCAGAGGTAAGGCCTGATGCAATCAGTGTCTTCCCACCCACTGAGGGGAGTTTGGATGCTGTGACTGGGTGACCAGCCCGAGTCCAGATGGGCAGGAGCTGGAGAGAACAGATCCAAAGCGAACCAAGAACTTGGAATCACCAGATCTGGTGGTGCTGCAGCAAACCTGGCAGTGTTTATCTGGGTGTTGTAGGAGGAAAAGAGGGCAGGGTTGTGTTCTCCTTGGTTTTAAGGCCCCAGCAAGTGGAGCTGGGGTCACCTCCTTCCCAAAACCTTGAGGCTTGACAGTGGTCAGAGCCACCGGGCTGGACAAGAGCCACGACCAGGGGACAGAGCAGGATTAGCCAGGGGCTGGCCAGGGCTGGAGCACGTTTTGGAGAGTGCTCCGTGTCCCTCTGGGGTCTCTGGGGTGTTAATTGCTTCGGCTGTGTCTTGTTCAAGCTGCTGCATTCCGTGCTCCGGCTGCCCGACGGCTGTTGCTGAAAGCAGCATGATTTACAGCGAGCGCCGCTTGCTCCGGGGAGAGCCCTCGGGCTTTTCCTGCTCCTCCTCCGCCCTGCAGGCTTTGCAGCAGATGTTTTGCAGCGCTGACATCGAGGTTGTTTCTGTGCCTTGGTTATCTCAGCGTGGCGCTTCCCTCCTGCAGTTGCTTTCTTGGCTTTGTGGTCCGTAATCCGTCGGCTCCGGAATTCCTCCGGTGTCCCGTAAGGCTCGGTGCATGCCCTCGCTCTGTGTTTGAACACCCCTGAGCATGAAGCACTCTGGCACACGTCAGCTGGCCCGGAAGCCCACAGACCTTCTCCCTGCTTGGTTGCCCCTTGCTTGTCAGAGGGAGACCCTCCAGCTCTTTGAGGCATTCGGATTCTTTGAGGCATTCAGCGTAGTCTCGGAAAGTCGGTTTTCAGTGGCTGGTTGGAAAAGCTGGAAAGGTGGTTTTCTCTCCTCTGTCCCCAAAAAAATGCGTGGAGAGCTGTCCAGAGCTGCGAGAGAGCAGAATCTCTCTCAGATTCTCAAGAATCTCAACTCCTCAACGCTGCTTTTGCTATTTTTAAGCCACGTTAAAGAGGACATTGGCCGCTGTTGGGACATGGTGAGTTTAAAGGCCATCGGGATGCTTTGCAACAAGAGAGGAGCAGAGCATCCAGTGTGAATTCCTGGCCCTGGGGCAGCTTTTAATCAGCCAGTTTCTCAAAGAGCTGATCCGTGGCAGGAGGTTGTTTTAAGACAGAGCAGGAGAGCCAGGGCGGCCTCGCTGCCCTCGGAGATGGGCGTGGGGAGATGCCCAAGGAAGCTGCTCCCAGCCCTGAAGCCTCCTGAGCCCCGGTGAGGTTGTTGGGTCCCTCCAAAGCTGATTTCTCCTCTCCTCTCTCCCCTTCCAGCTCGAGGACGGACCAACCTGGAGCTGCGGGAGAAGTTCATCCTGCCCGAAGGAGCCTCGCAGGGAATGACGCCGTTCCGGTCGCGGGGCCGGAGATCCAAACCCTCGTCCCGGGCAGCCTCCCCGACACGATCCAGCTCCAGCGCCAGCCAGAGCAACCACAGCTGCGCCTCCATGCCCTCCTCTCCGGCCACTCCGGCCAGCGGAGCCAAGGTGGGGCTCAGGGGTGAAGCTTTCCCTTCTCTTCCCTCTAGAAACCGCTGCTCTCCAAAACCCAGATGAGGAGGTGTAGGAAGGAGGAAGGTTGGGGCTTGGGGGCTTGATGAGGGCTCTAGAAGGTGTTCCCTGGTGTCCAGGTGGGATGGGGGTGGGATGCTGCAGGACAGGTTTCCAGGTTTCCAGCCCGGACTTGGATCCCTGTGGCTCCGCAGGAGGGTCCCCAGCGCTCGCCGTGCAGCCGAAGGCTCCTGGTGCCCGAGGCAGGGCTGTGGTGTCAGGAGGAAGCCATCACCCCTCATCTCTCCTTCCCCACCACGTCATTATTTCATCACCTTTTGGGTTTTTTCCCTTTGTTTTAATCGATGTAGTTCCTGTTTGGTTCTCGCTCCATTTTACTGCCGTTTTCTGGATACTTCCCCGTTTCTCTTTTTTTTAATTTCTTTTACCACTCATCCCACCTCTCCCCCCCTTCCTTGGCTTTTCCATTTCACAGACTCCACACCACTTCTCCCGATGTTATGACAAACCCTGGTTGATAAACAGTAAAGCGGGCACCCCCCTGAGGGGATTCGATTATTCCGACTTCCAGCTCCCGAGCGCCGAGGTAGAGTATGGTCTGCCAGCCCCAAGGAGCTGCTGGCAGGCTGGAGTGCCCCTGGCACGGAGTCCTCCCACTCCCCTGCCTGCTCTTAACGCTTCCCTCGCGGTAGAGCAGCGCTTGTAGCACCGCTAACGCTCCGACTGTTGGCGTTTTTCATGGGTCTCCAACTCGGATTAAAATTTAAATACCGGCTTCGGAGCGAAGCACGGCGCTTTCAATTCACCTTCACCTGCTTCCAAGCGGTGTTAATCCTCTTGTGCTTTAAAAAATATAATAATTTTCCGAGCTTTATTGGAGAGGGGCCGCGTTTGGCTTCCCAAAATTGAAATCCAGCAGCCGAGTTGAGACTTGAAAATCAGCTACAGCGCATGCGCCGTAACCACGTCGCCTCAGTTTTACGGAGAGCTTGTGTTTATCGCCGTGTTGAAGCACGTCTGGTGTGCCCAGCCACCGCCTTGATGCTCCCAGGAGGATGAATTTGGGCTGAGACTTTGGTTTCCCTAAAGTTTTCAGCCTCCCCATGGACTTCTCCTGCCCTCGCGAGTGGGTGATGAGAAGCACCGGGTAGATCCCGGTGGTTCGCTGCGCTGATGAGGTAACTGTGTCTTGCTCAGCGGTGCTTCCGTGTGGAAAAGGGATTAATTTGATTCACCAGGAGGTCAGGAGCACTTCCCCAATTGCCCTAAATCAATGCTTGCTGCCTATTTTAAAATAGGATCAAGGGTGAGAATCGAAATCTCTGATGATGACGATGGTACCTCGAAAATCGCGCGTTAATGGATTTTGATTCCCTCAGCTGCCCCTCTCCCTCTGCAGCTCCAGTTTCATCACATTCCAACATTTCTGCGGTTCCCAAAAATCACAAAATCGCAGAGGATGGAGGAAAACCCCTCCAGCTGTTGCTTTAAGGCTCTGTGGGAAATGCCCCCTGGGATCTGTGTCCGTCTCTCCAGGGATGCAGCCGGGCTGGAGCCATCCCTGCAGCACCCCAAAAACCCCCAGGGCTGGGGGACACCACTGCTGCTTTCCTGCAGCGCCACCCCAAACCCAGAGCTTTGGATGGTGAGCAGGAACTGGAGCTGCCTTTTCCAGCTGGATCCAGGTGCCCTCGCCCCGCTGGCACCTTCCCCTTGGCTTCGTGCAGCAGCGGCGGGAGCAGAGCTGCCTGTTGTGCTGCTTCACCCCCACACCAGCTGCACTTCCAACATCTCAAAGGTCGGGGAAGAAGCGCTGTTTCAGGCTGCAGCCAGAGCTGGTTCGCTGTGGTTTGTGTCCCTGCCCATCACTTTTCCAATTCGGCTGCCTCTGGGCACTGGGAGTGGCATGGGCACCAGCACCAGGGTGTCCCTGCACCTCTCTCCACAAAGGGTTGTGCTACTCAAGATCCTGAGTTGGACTTGACCTTCCAAAATGCTCCTCAGCAGCTTGGATTTTTCCTATTTTCCTTGGATTTTTCCCTATTTTTCCATATTTCGCATTCCCTTTTTGGAGGTTTCAAGCCCAGCTGGTGCTGTTTCCTAACACCTTTGCTTGGAATTTTTCTTTCTCCCAACAAATTCCCTTTCATCAACCTGCGGCGCGCAAACTGCCGTAACCCTCCAAATTTTCAGGATTTGGGCTTTTTCCTTTTATTTCACGAACTTCTGAAACGGCAGCTTGCGCCCTCCCTGACCGTTAAGATGGGGGTTCCTTAAACACCCAAATTTTTGCTGAGGATCTGATCTCGGGTGTGACCTGGGCCCGTCACGGTGCAGGTGACAGCTGAGGGATGTCGTGTGTGTGCTTCCTCCCAAGGTGACCCCCTCGGCGGGCAGCAAGCTGAAGCGCCCCACCTTCCACTCCAGCCGGACCTCCCTGGCTGGGGACACCAGTAACAGCTCCTCGCCAGTCTCGACAGGTGCCAAAGCCGCTCGGGCAGGTGAGCGAAGGGAAAAGGTGGAAAAACTCCCCCCACCCCACCGGCGCTGTTGCCGCTTAAATCGGTGGAGAAAATACTTGAGGGGTGGGCGGTGGGGTGGTGGCTGAGGGAGGAGATGCTGGCACAGCTCTGCACTCCACGGAACTGCTGAAATTCGGGGTGGGGGGGGGAATCAGCCCTGATGCTGAACCTCCCAGCCCGGGGGTGCCGGGGCGCGGCGGGGACGGCGATTTCGAGGAACGAACCCCTCCCGCTCGCGGCTGCGCGGGCTCTCCTTGCAGATCCCAAAAAAGCAGCCAGTCGCCCCACGAGCCGCGCCGGGAGCCGCGCGGGGAGCCGGGCCAGCAGCCGGCGGGGCAGCGACGCCTCCGACTTCGACCTGCTGGAGACGCAGTCGGCCTGCTCGGACACCTCGGAGAGCAGCGCGGCCGGCGGGCAGAGCTCGCGCCGCGGCGTGGCCAAGCCCTCCAAAATCCCCACCATGTCCAAGAAAACGCCCACTGCCACCCCGAAAACTCCAGGCCCTAAAAGATAATACTGTACCCGCCACCCTCCTGAGAGAGGAAGGAAGAAAAAAAAAAACAAAAAAAAAACCTGACCTGTGTCCAGTTTTTAACCCTGCTCCGTACATTGGATGTATATTTATTCTAAATGGGAGAAACTATATTGTTAAAAGTGTAAAAGAAAAGTTGTTGTTATGAAGCTGCCTTATTTGGGTTTTTTTGTTTTGGGTTTTTTTTTGGGTTTTTGTTTTGTTTTTTTTTCCTTTTTTGTAAGTTACTATTTTCATGTGAATATTTATGTAGATAAAAAAATTGCCTCTCGGTGACCCCTGTTTAGAGAGGGGCCTGGAAAACTGAAATGTGGGAGAGAAAGAAAAAAAAAATCAAGAAAAAGATTTAAAAAATAAAAAAAAGGAAGCAAAAAAAAAAAAAAGGTCAAGATGTGAAAGTGTAAAGAAAAACTAAAATATAAATAGGATTTCTGCGCGGTGCAGGGTGTGAACCTGCTTTATCTTTTAGGATTGTTTCCTAAATGCATCTTTATAAACTTAACTTGCTGTCTCAGCAAGGTAAATTATATTTAAAAGCAAAGACCTGAATCCTGCAGTGTTCAAGGAACTCTCTTTTTGTAAATCACAGATACCTCAACCAGAGAAACATGAGGTGAGGGGACTTGGGGCTTATGTTTCCATTTTTTTTAAAGCTATGTGGTTTTACCTGAAGAAAGCCGAGTTTGACTTTAATAAAATTTGCACACACTACAGCAAAGGCCGTGACAATTTTGCTGTCTTGAAAATACTGTCCTGACAACTTTGTTTTTAAAGAACAAACCGAGGGTGAGGGGTTTGGGGGAGGGCTTTGAGGAGGGGGTTCACGCCCGAGGAGAGCACGGGGTACGATTGCAGGGCTGGAGCACTCGGGTGCATCCCTTAGAGGTGGTGGGCCCTCCGAAATCAAGGATCCTTCTGGATTGATGGCTTAGCGAGCCCGACCCGAGGCGTTCCTTACACAATCGCTGTTTTATCTGCATCTCTTTGTTTCCTATTTATTATTTAACTGGTCATTCCACTTCCAGCCAGGCTGAGATTGATGTGAACTCTGCTCCTAGGAGAAATCTGGACTTACACGCACAGTTGCTTGTCCTTGAAATGAGTCTCACCAGCACACTCGCTGCAAGTCCTGTCTCGCTTTTGTACGCTCCTTTTTCTTTGTAATAAAATCCAACTGACCAAGTGACCAGGAGACGGGCCGGGGGCGAGGGCTCTCCACAGCTCCTGTATTTATTAAATATTGTTCCTCTCCGGCTCTGACCGTGTTGCTGTGTGATTCTCTCAATTGGTTTCAAATTGAGGCAAAACTGAAGCTCTACCAATGAATTGTTTGAAAACCAGACACATTTTTGTATTAAAATTGCTTGCGGTAATAAACAATCTTGCCTCCTACTTTATTCCCCAGTGTTAGCTTTGTGAGGGTGAGCTGGAGCTGCTTATCCCGTGTGGGGAGGCAGTGGCTGCGGGAGTCAGGGGCTGTTTGCATCCAGGTTTTCTTGCGGGGTGGAGCAGGGAACCACCCAGCCCCAGCATTAAATGGTCCAGGTGTGTGGGGCGGGCTGGTGAGGGTGCTCAGTNGCCTTGGGAGTGGGTGCCCACGGGGGTGAGTATCCCCAGGTGTGGGTGTTCAGGGATTTGGGTGCCACTGAGGGTGGGTGCCCCTGGGTTTGATTGCCCACGAGGCTGAGCCTCCCTAGAGGTGGGTGTCTGTGGGGTGAGCATCCCTAGGAATGGATTTCCATGGGTTTGTCCACCCGTGAGGGTGAGCATCCTCGGAGATGGGTCCCCACGAGGGTGAGCATCCCTAGGAATGGATTTACATGGGTTTGTTCGCCCACGAGCAGGAGCATCCCTAGAGGTGGGTGCCTGAGAGGTGAGCGTCCTCAGGGATGCCCCCACGAGGTCCCCACCCTCGGTCCCCACGAGGGTGAGCATCCCTAGGGGTTGGGGTGAGCCCATGGGTTGGGGTGTGACTGAGGGTGGGAGCCCACGGGTTTGGGTGCCCACGAGGACGGGCATCCCTAGGGATGGGTTCCCACCAATTTGGCTCTCCACGGCTT
>VZTF01000907.1:69526-99104 GCA_013397755.1 Cnemophilus loriae | reverse complement strand
ATGCTCGATCTGTACCACGCCGTGGCCGGCGAGGAGGAGGAGGAGGGCGAGGAAGCGCCGGTGTCGCGCCCGGTGCTCACCGGGCTCAGCACGCAGAGCCCCCCGCCCGGCAGCGTCGTGAGCCGCGCAGACACCGTGGTCAGCCTCGTCAACATGGGTGAGAAACGCTCCGGGGGCACCGGGAGGACCGGGGGGCACCGAGGGTATCGGGGCGGACCGCGGGACACCGGGATGCGCGGGGGCATCGGGAGGACCCGAGCGCACCGGGGGGTACCGGGGGTACCGGGACGTGCGGGCAGGATCCTGGCGGCTTTGGCAGGAGCGGGGGCATCGGGACGATCGGAGCGCACCGGGGCTCACCGAGGGTACCGGGAGGGGTACCGGGGCGTGCGGGCAGGATCCCGGGGGTTTTGGTAGTACCCCGGCGGCAGGAGCAGAGCGGAGCGCACCGGAGCGACCGGAGCTTGTGGAGGCACGGGAGGGCACGGGGGCGATCCAGGCGGCTTAGGCAGGACCGGGGCGCAAGGAGGGGACCGAAGCGGGCAGGACCGGGGGAGGAGGCGGCGGCCGAGCCCGCACAGCGCAGAGCCGGGGAGGCACCGAGGGGACACCGGGACCGGGCACGCGGGGCTGAGCTGAGCCCGAGCCGAACTCCTGGTCCAGGACTGTGGGACTGGCAGCTCCGAGCACCCCTCCTCGGCCCTGGGTGGTCTGTCAGGGCGTCCTTGTTCAAAAAAGGAGCTTTTTAGCCCAAAGTTGAGCTCAACAACGGGGAAGAGCGGCTGCTAGGGACTCGGTGGCGGTGAGGGACGCGGGGGTTGGGTGAAAGCGGCCGGGATGGATCCTAACTCGGTTTAAAAAGGGGAAATGGAGAAGGGGAATGTCCTGCAGCCAGCGGGGGCTGAGGGAGGCTCACCCGCCCTGCGCTCCCCATTTCAGTGATCACAAGGTGGGGAGCGAGCGGGGCGCAGCACGGGCGGGACAGCAGCGCTGGTGCCAGCAGCACGGTGACCCTCGATGGGACACTGAATCACGGTTCCGAATAAAACTCTCGAGGTTGCTAATTATTGCTGGAATCCCGTCCGGCTGGTTACCAGGCTCCAGCCCCAGCATCCCTCCTATTTCCAGGCAGCAGCTGGAGCAGCAGCAGAGCTGTTCCCAGCATCAGCGGGGCCACAAATGCCCGGGACGGGATGAGTCCTCTCCCAGAGGGTGGCCCGAACCCAGCGGGATTTGCAGACCAGGAGCTCGGATATGGAGCTTTTCCCTGCCACAGCTCGTTGCTTTAAGGGGTGTTTGGGTGCCCCAAGCACGAGGTCCCCCGCAACCTCTGCAGATGGGGAGAATCGCTCCTTGGAGATTCGAGGCAGGGAGGGGATCTGCACCCTTGGGAGGAGGTTTGGGCGAGGGAGGGGCTGCAGAGGTGTCTCCCGCTCATTCCTACACCCCCTGTACCACGCGTGGGTGTGAGGAGTGTCCCTGGGACAGACCCCGCTGCTCGGGAGGTGCTTGGGGTGCCCACGGGTGCGGGCACCCAGCACCCAGCTCCCCTCCAGAGTCCTGAGGGAACTGTGGGAGCTCAGCATCCCGGGAAGGCTGAGAGTGATGGAGGCGAAAACTGAAGCACCAAATCCCCTCAGCACCTGGGACAACACCCAAGCACCAAAACGGGCTTTAAAACGGTCAGGTTTGATGGCAGCCAGGGTGGGATGTGCAGGGCAGCTTTTGGGAGTGTCGCTGCCGGTGCAGGGGTGCAGGCCCGGGGGTACCAGCGCTGCTCCCCTTCCCAGTGCTCCTGGAGTAGCCGGGAGAGTTGGGGAACGCAGCTCCAGCCTTCAATTTGAATGGCTTTGATTTCTGCGGCTTCGTCAGCCCCTTCATGTTAATTAAATAAGGGTTTTGGTTTTTTTTTGTGGGAGAAGGCCAGCTCTCATTTGCATGCATAATTGGCTGCACAATTATCCTGATGGGACATGCAAATGGGCTGAAGTCTGTGCCCCATTGGCCGCTTGGACCTCTTTGCTCGCAGCCACCCCGCGTAGCCCTGTGTGAGCCGGGCCGGAGCGCGGCTCCCGGCGGCACGCCTCGTTCCTGGGAGGGGGCAGTGGCAAAGCTCCCCGGAGCACAAACACAGCCCAGCTCGGGCAGGCAGAGCAGTCTGGGGAACAGGGGCAGCCAGGGCCACTGGGCACCCCCAGCTGGGTTTGACGGTGGTGGATCCATCCCACCCCATCCCAGTGCTCATCCCAGGAGGGTGGAGGAAGCACTCGTGAGGCAAACTGGGAGTCTGGATGTGCTGGGATAACTCCTAAATCCCTCTCCACTTCAGAAAGCCTCCGGAGTTTGTTTTTTCCTGCTTGCTAGTGAAGGACAGCATCTTCCCTGCATCTCCTTGAAACCTATTTTAGGATGCAGAGCGCTTGATGTGGTTGAATATCCTGGCATTTCCTTTTAATTTGGTGTCTGAAATGATCGTGGGGACCCACTGGGAGCAGCCAGGCCCGGTAATTACGACTGATGCGCAGTTTATAGAAGCACAGAAAGTGCACAATGAAAAACGTGCAGCTAAGAATAACCTGGGGAGCAGGAGGAAGGGTGGGATCTGGGGAGAGATCTGGGAATGCTCAAGGACTGGGAGACACCGGGAGGCTCAGTCTGGGTGGAGCTGGGCACCCCCTGCCAGGGGAACGGCCCCAAGGCCGTTTGTGTTGGTGTAAAGTGATTTTTATATTATTTTTGGGGGGGGTGATGGGAGCACAGAGCGCAGGGGTGACATTCAGCTTCGGGGGAAGATGCAGCAGCTCCTCAGGATGGTGCCAAAGGAGGGGGCAAGGAGAGCAGAGAGCTCGGGCTGGGCTTTTTTAGTGCTTCTCCTCCGCAATCCGGATAATCCGCCCACAGATAATTGAGGGTTGGTGGTGTGGCTGAGTCAACCCGGACCAGGGGCAGGTTCCCAGGCACCGTGGGCTCCCAAAACCAGCTGGGGGGGGCACCTCCAGCACACCCCCGGCAGCATCCGAGCACCCACTGCACCGCTGGGTGCTGTGGGGGAGCTGCAGGGTGCTCATTTCACAACCATTTTTATTTCAGCTGCAAACACGGTGATGTTGAACGCCCTCCAAGCCGCTGTTTGTGTCCCAGCGGTGGCACAGAGGGAGATGCTTCTCCCTCGGACCTGCCCCTCCAAGGGGGTTCCCTCTTTTTCTCCCTGAAGGAGCAGAGAATTCAGGGATTCCTCCCAGAATTACATCCCAAGCGCAGACAGATTGCTGCCCGATCCAGCTCGTTTGGTTCATCAAGGAGTGCGGCTAATTGCAGACCCTTTGGCATTTCTGTTACTGCCAAGGTGTCCCTGGGCTCCCCTCCCACCAAATCCCACCCTCTGCCCTCACCCCTGGACCGCTTCATCACCTCCACAAGTTTTCATAACAAATTTTAGCAGAGATTTTCACTCTTTTGTCCGGGGACAAAAATCACCCCAGGGGCTTTTTTCCATCTAGTGTGGGGTCTCTGTGACCTCCTCGGCTCTGACAAAAAAATCCCCCTGCCCATGCCTGGGTGAGGGTCCAGCTATGGCCAAAGATTTTGGAGCAAAGGGGTCGCCCAAGTGACCAAAAACACCCAAGAGGGCACCACTCTGTACCTGAGTGCCCCCCGGGACACCCACTGGGGGTTCATCGGTGCTAAAAAAAAAGAGGAGACTCCTCTGCTTGTGTTTTTGGGGGGGATTTCAGGATTTCGTGAGCGCCACGAGGCCTCGGCGGCTTTGGCAGCACCAACGCTCGGGGTGAATAAACCCACCCATGGTTGGGTGGTGGAAGAAATGGCAAAGAGGGGAGAGCCCGAGGGGCTGCAGAGGGTTTGGGGGGCTCTGCTCACCCCCCGAGGGGGGCAGGGGCTGGGTCGGGTCCCCACAGCATCCTCCTGCCGCAGCTGGCAGCCGCCCCGCCGGAGCAGGAAGCGCTCTCCGCATCCGCCCTGCCCGCCCGGCCCCGGGCTTTTTTTGTAACACAGCTTGTGGTGAGGCCGGGAGCTGGAGGGAATGTGGGATTTGGGAAGAAAAAAAAAAAAAAAAAAAAAAAAAGGGGCAAAAAAAAAAGGAAAAAAGAAGAAGAAGGAAGAAAAAGGACTTGTGGGTGCGTAAGTAAAATCTCGGTGTTGGGTTTGGAGGGATGCGCTGCTCCCTCCGTATAAATGGGAATGGCAACTTTATGGTGGATTAAATTTGGAGTATTTGCCGCCTGGAACTGGTTTAAAAATGTGTTTAAAACGCTTATTTTTGATTTAGTTAATTATTTGTTTGTTTTAGTTTTAAAAGTAAGCGCCGGGTCGAATTGGTTACGTTGCTTTTGCGCCTGAAGCAGGAGAGGCTTCAGTCACCCTGAATCATATTTAATCATAAACTTTAATTATACTCAGACCAGGAAGACTGGGATATTTTTAAAGAACTATTTGAAGCAAATAATTGCACATTAGCAAAACTGTGGGGGCTGCATTACCATAAAGAAAGGAAGATTTATTCTTTATGGACGAGCAAAATAAAATCAGATTTTTCCCATCCCAGTGTGTACTGGACTGATGGAGAAATAAGGAGTTTCCAGGGAAAAGAGAGGGGGTTTTTTACAGAGCAGTGAGCTGATCATCCCCCCCAAACCCCCAAAACTACACAGGCTGAAAATCCTCACTTGTGGACAAGAGGGGACCTGTGATGCCCAGCGATGGTCCTGACGAGCCCTGGGCTCGTCTGCTGCAAGAAAAGTTTGGAAACCCCCAATTCCTGCTGCAGACGGTCCTGCTGACCCCAAAACCCTCAAATTTTTGTGTGTATTTTTCACCTTTTGATGAAGCACAAAAGGCTGCAGCCCCTAAAGCACGGCACATTCTCCGTGCTCCTCCCACAGCCAGCGTTTGTGCTTTTAATTTTAATTTAATTTTAATTTTAATTAATAATGAAGGAAGAGGGCTGGGAGGGGAGGCTGGTAGGTTTACAGCAAAATAAAGTGCAAAAACAGGGGAGGCTGCATCCGGACCCAAACTCCTGGGAGATGGGAATTTCCATCCGCGGGCGAGGTGCTCGGAACCAGAGGGTTCGTCCCCAAAATCCATCAGGTGGGGCTCGGTGGGGGGGTTTCAGGCTTGGATCAGCCATCCCTGAGCCCTTTCTGCTCCGCAGTGGAGCAGGACCGGGACCTGCTGTCGCCCAAGCCCTACTGGAAGGAGTTCAGGTTCGACCTGACCCAGGTNGATGGGGATGATGGAGATGGGATTGGGGATGGGGGTGAAGAAGATCGGGATGGGGATCAGGATGAAGATGATGGGGATGGGGAAGGGTGTGGGAATGAAGAAGATGGGAAGGGAATGGGAATAGGAATGCAGGTGATGGGAATGGGAGTGAGAATGGGGGTGATGGGGATGGGAAAGGGTGTGGGAATGAAGAAGATGGGAAGGGAATGGGAATAGGAATGCAGGTGATGGGAATGGGAGTGAGAATGGGGGTGATGGGGATGGGAAAGGGTGTGGGAATGGGAGTGGGAATGGCAATGGGAATGAAGATGGGAATGGGTAAAAGAATGAAGAAGATGGGGATGGAAACGAGATTGGTGGGGATAGGGGTGGGTACAGGAATGAAGATGGGAATGAGAATGGGAACGGTGATGAAGATGATGGGAACGGGTGCGAGTACAGAAATGAAGATGGGGATGGGAGTGGGGATGAAGATGATGAGGATGGGAACGAAGACGACAGGACTGGGGATGAAGGTGGTGGGGATGGAGGCAGGAATGGGGAGTAGCTCCAGCCCTTTCCCTTCCCACCCCACCCGAAGCGGCACCGCCGTGTCCGGCTGCTCCCACACTTTCCCACAGGGCAGTGCCACGCCCTGGCACCTCCACCTGGGCGGGGACCGAGCTGTTCCCAGGGCAGCTGCCAGGACACCACCATCGTGTCCGGCACAGCCGGGGGCACCGAGAGCCGGGATCTGCCCGGACACAGCTCCCAGGAGCCATTTCCATTAATTACGGAGCCCTCTGGGTGCTGTTACTCACCTGCTCTTTTTCCCCCTGTTCCTGCAGGGAATCTGACCTGTTCCTGCTGGACGTGCAGGACCTGCGTGCTGGGACTGAGGGCTGGCTGGTGTTTGACGTCACGGCCGCCAGCAACCACTGGTCAGCGGATCAGAAATACAACCTGGGGCTGCGGCTCTACGTGGAGACGGATGAGGGTGAGTCTGCCAGACCTGCCCGCGGCGTCTGGGGCCAAATTCCCAGGAATTGGAGTCCCCTTGGTGCCGTGGGATGTGGTGGGGGGTGTTGATCTCGGTGCAATTTGAAATTTCCAGCTGTGATGAGTGGCAGAAGTCCGGGTTTGCAGGTCCTGATGGCATGGACTGTAATTAACCCCATTAACACTTAATGAACTCCTTACCTGCAGGGATCCTGTGTGTGTGTGTGGCAGAGCATTAACCCTCGTTTCCCCACGGGATTAAATCTGCTCCAGCAGTGCCTTTTCCAGGTGTGAAGGCACACGAAGAGCAGCTCCCCTTCCGTGGGAGGAGGAATCTCAGCCAGGAATGCCCCATCCATTCCTTTCCCTCCACAGGACTCAAGGGGAAAATTGGTTTTAACCCTTGAATTGCCCTGCGTGACCATTTTGTGCTGGAACAGGATCCTCAGGGGGCTCCAACCCCTCGGGGTGCCAAAACCTCCGCTCCTGCTGCAAATTTTCTATATTTTTCATCTTTCCTTTAACCAAACGAGTTCTATTGGAGGACAAACCCACCCATGGTCCTGTCCCTGCAGGGCACAGCGTGGATCCGGGCTCGGCGGGGCTCCTGGGGCGCCGGGGACCCCGCTCCAAGCAGCCCTTCATGGTGACATTTTTCCGGGCCAGCCCCAGCCCCGCCCGTGTCACACGAGCGGCCAAACCCCCGAGGAGGCGGCAGCCCAAGAAATCCAACGACCTCCCCCACCCAAACAAGCTCCCGGGAATTTTTGGTAAGATTTGGGGTTTTTTTGGAGGAGGGATCCCTATGGAAGACACGAGGCTCTGCTGTCAGCACCTTGAAATCCCAATTTTTGGCCCAAGGGGGACAGAGGAAAAAGCTCTGAGGTTTTAGGATTGGAGGTTTTGGCAGTTTGGGAGGTGCAGAGAGGGTTTGGGTTGGATGCCCTCAAGGAAATGCTGTTTTGTGAGCGTGTCAGGATTACTGAATATTGGAATTTTTGCCTCATTGCCCTTGGCTTCGGAGCCCTGGGAAGGTATCACAGCTCCAGAAAGCTCAGGCAGGAGGGGAGCAGGAAGGCCCTGAAACCACTGAGTTTGGGAAACCCTCAGAGGGAGCAAAGCTGGGGTTTAGCCCTTCCAAGGCTGAATTCCTTCATCCCAATATTGGAATATCAGCTTGGAGGCGAGTCTGGAGCTTCTTTTCCCTTTGTGCAGCAACAAAGGCTCCTCTCCTTTGGTTCCCCTGGGCCAATCCCCATCACAGGGGCTGGACCCCACCTCTGGGGGTGGATGGCTGAGGGAAAGGGTGGGATGGGGGATTCCAGGGCTGAAATTCCATCCCCTCTTCCCACAGATGATGTCCACGCCACAGACGGGCGCCAGGTCTGCCGGCGCCACGAGCTCTACGTCAGCTTCCAGGACCTCGGCTGGCTGGTACTTGTCTGCTGGGAGAAGTAAATGACAAAAAAAATTTAAAAAACCCCATCATCCCATTCCCCTGCCCTGGGCTCCCTCCCAGGCTGGATTCTCCTGCCCATGAAACCATCCCGGGAGCTGGGCAGGCACACATGAACTGCCACAACCCCAAACCCCACCGGTGACCCCGAGCAACTCACGGCTCGGTCCAAAAAATCGGAATAAACCCTTGCTGCTGGCACAGCCACGCAGGGAGGAGGTGGCTGAGATGTTTGTGCGGGTGGGGGATGGACGAGGGGGCACAGAAGGGCTGAAGCCCTCGATGTAATCCCGTTATTTTTTGCAGGACTGGGTGATTGCCCCGCAGGGATACTCAGCCTACTACTGCGAGGGGGAGTGCGCCTTCCCGCTGGACTCGTGCATGAACGCCACCAACCACGCCATCCTGCAGTCCCTGGTCAGTGCAGCCCACGAGGGGGGACGCTGGGGGTCCTGGGGAGCCGCCAGAGCCCGCCAGGTCCTGAGGGACAGCTGCGATTTTGGGATGAGCACGGCTGGGTTTGAGGGTGTTGAGGTGGGAGGGTGCAGTCGGGCTCCTGGGTGAAATAAAGCATTGGTGGGTTCGTGCCCATCTGGGTGGCCACCTGCACATCTGGGTGGACTCCTGCACATCTGGGTGGACTCCTGCACATCTGGATGGCTGCTCACAGGCCGGGCCCCACCCCAGGCTCACGGGAGGTTCCAATGTGGAATTTCAAGGCATTGAGGGCAGAGTGAGGGCCCCCAGGTCACCCAGCTCTGTCCCCTCTCAGCCTGAGCCAGAAGGGTGCAACAGCAGGATTTTGTAATTCCAGAGCTCCTCCAGCTCTTGATTTTCCCACTGCCACGATGCTGCTCCAGTTTCACAGCAGCTGGGGCAAAGCTGATGGTTTCTGGCAGGTTCATGGTCCCTCTCCCCCGGCAGCGAGCTGGGGAGCAGGGCCCAGCCCAGGCACACCCCTGCCCTTCCCAAAAGGGCTCCGAGTCCTCCGTGCATCCTCCTCCCCAGCTGTTTCCCAGGGTTCCTCCATAGCCCCGGCACCCAAACGTTGGGCTCAGCATATTCCGAGCAAGAAAGCTTTCATGCCTTGGGTTTTTTGGTTTTTTTTTGGTTTTTTTTTTCTTTCCCAAACCCACCCCACATGCCAGGCAGCGCTTTAATTTCTGGAATTTCCTGCCCTATGAGTGTTTGGTTTCCCAACGGCAGAGCCACCTCGGCTCCGGTGCTCGCAGTTAATTACAGGGAGCGAGCCTTTGAAGGTGTCGCCTGGCGGGGGTTTAATTTTGACATTAACGAAGCTTCCAGGGCCCATCCGGGGGCTGGGAACCATCCTGGCAGCGGCAGGGAGGGGCCCTTTCCCCTCTCTACACCCACCCATCACCCCCAAACCCAGCGCTGTTCCCAAAACGGAGCCGTTCGGGCAGGATGTGAATCACCTGGATCCGGCCCTTCTGGGAAGCGCCAGGGCAAAGGAGCCGTGCCAGCCCCAGCCCGAGCTGCAAATAGCAGGGTTGGGCAGCAAAAACACCGGACTTCCGAGCTGGGAGAGCTCGGCTGCCCCTGCCGTAAATTAATCGCACATGGGGGAAGCCGGCGAGGGCTCCGCGCGTCCTGCGAGCCTCCCTCCGGCTGCTGCCCTGCAGGAAAGCCCCGGGAGCACGCGTGTCCCGGGCAGGGAAAAACGATCCAAAGGGAGAGGCGTGTTCACAGAGGTGTTGTGGACATTAAGTTTTAAGTTTGGGGTGGAGAAGCTGCGTTGGAACAACACCCAGCGCCCCCCGCCCACACTGGAGCCTGACCCGTGCTGCCCTGATTTATGGGGTTTTTTTAAGTCATTTGACAATTTTTGGGAGAAAAAGGGCCCTGAAATCCCAGATTAATGAAGGGGCTGCCTGGCCCACGCAGTGCCATGAGCCTCGATCCAACATAAACCGCGGCAGGGACTGCCTGGAGTTTAGGATAAATATTTTTGCAAAAAGATGGAAATAATCCCCCCATTCAGCCGGGGTTTTTGGTTGGTTTGATGCTTTTTCTGCCGCCTGGAGCCACGTTTGCTGATGCTGACGGGCTCCATCCATCCCCCAGGTCCACCTGATGAAGCCTGAGGCCGTGCCCAAGGCGTGCTGTGCCCCTACCAAGCTCAGCGCCACCTCTGTCCTCTACTATGACAGCAACAACAACGTCATCCTCAAGAAGCATCGGAACATGGTGGTGAAATCCTGCGGCTGCCACTGACGGACAGGTCCCATCCCACCCCTGGGTGTCCCATCCCCACCCCTGAGTGTCCCATTCCCCTCCCTGGATGTCCCATTCCCACTCTGAGTGTCCCATCCCCTCCCTGAGTGTCCCATCCCCTCCCTGAGTGTCCCATCCCCTCCCTGAGTGTCCCATCCCCTCCCTGAGTGTCCCATCCCCTCCCTGAGTGTCCCATCCCCTCCCTGAGTGTCCCATCCCCTCCCTGAGTGTCCCATCCCCTCCCTGAGTGTCCCATCCCCTCCCTGAGTGTCCCATCCCCTCCCTGGATGTCCCCTCCCATTCCCACCAGAGCAATGGCACCCTGGATTTCTGCTGCGTGCACGGAAGAGGAGCAAAATCCATAAATAATAATAATAAAACCCAAAAATAACCCCCTCCCCCCCCCCTTCTAGAAGTGGATGTAAATAATACAAAACTTCCTTTCTCTTATCCTGCTTGATGAGACACATAAATACAAACATAGATATATATATATATATATATAGGAAAGAGAGGGTTTTTGTCTGATTCTGTTTTGTCTGTGACTGATTTGTTTTCCCTGTGGTGGAGGCAGTTTTGGGGGGAGGAGGCAGCATCCAAGTTGCTCTGGGACTGAGCTGTTTCTAGCTGTGTATTTCTCCACCACCCCACCTCTACCCAAGTGCTTTTTAATTCCCTTAATGAAAATATCATCAGCCAATTAAGCAGCTGGCTGACTAACCCGCTCCTGTTTACCTGATGTTCACCAAATTCAGCCAGCTGGAAAAAAAATAAAATATCCATATTGAGCTACGGCGCTGTTATAAAATAAACGCAAAGTTTGGAAAGTAAACACGGAGTTTCTCTTGCTCTTTGTTTTTTAATGTCACAGCACAACAGGGCTCTGTTTTGGAGGACGTTTCGCAATGAAAAAATACTTAGAATTGGCTAAAATTGTACCTATTTGCTTGAAAATGAGCCCTGATGTGAGTTTTAGGTCAGGCTGTGCCCATCCCGTGGGCTCCCAGCACCAGTCCCAGGCTCCTCCCCAGGATATTTGCACAATTAAATTATTGATTTGCTCTGATTTTAAAAGGAAAAGGCCTGTCCTGCTTCTCAGCTCGGCTACCTGGGGAACCTTCCATCAATAAACAAGTAAAGAACCTGGCATAGGCAGGGAAAAATCCCAATGAACCTCACCAAAATAAGAAAGATTTGCTCCCTGTCAGTGCCCAGCTTCCCAAGGAAAGGTCTGGCTTATCTGGGTATCTAATTCCACACAAAATCCAGCTCAGGATGCAATCCTGGCTCCGTGCCTCCTGCAGAGAAAACACCCAGGCCTTCCACTGACTCTGGACTCTCAAAACTTGCTGAAGGTGCCTGCAAGGGCTGACTTCAAAATCTGGGATTTAAACAACAAAAAGAAGGGAGCAAGGAAGGGGAAAGCTGGGCTGGTTTGTCTGTCAGGAATCACAACCCTGCATCTTACCTGGTCCTGGTTTTAGGGCAGTGCACAACCCCCAACCACCCCGGAAAATAAAAGCAACCCTCAGGGAAAAGCAGCACCCCTGGCTTGTGAGGGGCTGGGCAAACCCAAAACCCTCAAGGGCACAAGCTCTTCCAAACACCCCCAAAATCCGAACATCGCATCTTCCTCTCCACCTCAGCAGCCTCATCCCTCCTGCACAAGCTCAGAGCCACACACCCCTTCCGTAATCCCACAGCAAACCCCAAATCCATCACTGCCTGGTCACCTCTGAGTGCAAAGCCAGGGCTGCCCACCACAGGCACGGTAATTCCATGTGCTGCATCCCACTCTGCAACCCGGAGTCTGGAAACCCCTTCCTCCAGCCTCATCCCTTGGGGTTTTTTGATTCTTCATCACCCAAGGGCTCCTTCATTTCCTGGTGCTCCTGGTCCTGACCGTGTTGTCCAGCTGACACAGCCCAGGGAACGCCCTCCCTGTGGGATGGGGATGGAGCTGGACCAGGCTTCCCAGCAGGAGAGAGGCCAGCCAGGGACCTGCCTCCCTCTGCTGCTGGAAAAGGACACTACAAAGGCAGGGACGTGCCAAAAACGCCTCCACGAGATGCTGCTGTGGAACAAACACGAGAGATTCAGCTCTGCTCTTCTTTCCCTGGCACAGGCACCTTCCCCTGGAGCCAGGATTTAGGCACGGGATTAATGAGGATGAGGGCAAATACAGCGAAAAAAAAAAGCATCTTTGCTCAAAGACCAGCCTCCCACAGAGGGAATTCAGCAGCCAGGCCCTCAGTCTTTTTAAAACTAGGTTTTATTTTTACCAAACATAAATTTTTTTCCAGAACACGGCAGCAGGACCAGCCCAGCCCTGCTCAGGCAGCGCAGGCTGGGAAGCGATTTATCCCAGGAAGGATAAATCCTGCCCACAGGAACCTTCGTAGAGGAATTCCTATGGAAGCTGCAGGATGGGGAGTCCCTGGGGTGTCCCTGGGCTGTCCCAGCCCTGCTGGTTCCCTGTCCCTCCAGGCCAGGCTCCTCCCATCCAGCCCCTCCAAGCTCACGGGCACTCCCCGCAGTCCGAGATGATCACCTTCTGCTTCGGCTTCCCATCTTTGGTGCCCTGAGCCTTGGAGAAAAGAGCAGCAGGAATTCCAGGCATGAAGCCCTGAGGGCAGGAGGGAAGCGGGCTCTGCCCCCAGCACCCCCCTGCCCTCACCTACCTCGATCTCCCGCACCACATCCATGCCCTCCGTCACCTCCCCGAACACCACGTGCTTCCCGTCCAGCCAGTCTGTTTTGTCACAGGTGATGAAGAACTGGGAGCCGTTGGTGTTCGGGCCCGAGTTTGCCATGGACACCATCCCTGGGATCAGAGAGTGCAGCTCAGGGCCGAGCACAGGAGCTGCTGCTTCAGCCCAGCCCCATTCCCGTGTCCTGCAAAACGCTGCCGGGTTCAGGGGAGCTGCTGGACACCAAAATCCACAGGAACTGCTGGGAATCAGCAATGCTGAGAAACGCTTGCAAATGTGAAAGATGCTCAGCTATTTTTAGCTGCAGCAAAGCTGTTTGTTAAGGAGATAAACCTCCTTGCTTGCTCCTGCTTTCCACGGTCATGCTGTGACATTCCTCGTCTAAAATCAAGCAGGAAAAGCAGCTTTGAAATTGTTTTTCCTTTAGCTAATACTGCAAATAAAGTGGATGGAGAGTAAGTGATGCACTTCTGCTTGGTGAGACACAAGGGTCTGAATGCGGCAGAAGAATCTGGCCAACACAGATTATAATAATTATAATTATAATTCAGGGCTGCTGCTATCAACATGGCCAAAACAGCCCAAATGTGGCCTCTAGATGATGCTGAGCCATTTTCTCTCTGGTCCCTGCTCGGAGATGGCTCTACCTGGCCCTGTGTGCTTGAGGATGAAGTTTTCATCATCAAACTTCTTCCCGTAGATGGATTTGCCGCCGGTGCCGTTGTGGTTGGTGAAGTCTCCGGCCTGGCACATGAACTGGGGGATGACGCGGTGGAAGCTGCTGCCTTTGAAGCCAAATCCTTTCTCGTGGGTGCAGAGGCAGCGGAAATTCTCTGTATTGGGGGCAAAGGGGAGGGAGGTGAGAGCTGTGCCACCCCCGGGAGGCAGCAGGAGGGGAGGCTGAGCCTCCTCCTCACCTGCGGTCATGGGCACCACGTCGGAGCGCAGGAGGATCCGCAGCCGCCCCGCGGGTTTGTTCCCGATCTTGATGTCCATGTAAACCTGGGGGTTGACCCTGGATTTCTTGGCAGGGGGCTCGTCCTGGGCAGGCAAAGAAAGAAAAGCGAGTTGAGGTGACATTTCTCTGCTCTGCCTCCAGCTTTACGCTCTCGTCCTTTGGGACAGCGGGGATACAACGGCTCTGGTTGTTTCTCCCACCTCCTGCGCCTCTGTTTTGGGGGCCTCTGCTCCTCCCTCCTCCTTGTTCTCCTCCAAAGTCTTCCCTGAAAACTTCTTCAGCCACTCGTCATCTGACCAGACTGTGGCCACAAAAGGAAAGGTCAGAGCACAGGAACTGACCCAAAGGGCCACAGCTCAGCTGATGCACGGAGCTCTGAGCACCCCCAGGGATGTTCTGTTCCCCCGCTCACCAGGCCTGGATGATCCTTCTTTAATCCGCATGGGTTTGGCCAGGTTCACACGGATTGTCCTGCCAAAGAGCTCGGACTCGTTCTGCAGGGGGGCAAAAAGCACAGCAAAGCCCACCACAAGGTATAAAACCACCGTGCCCCCCAAAGGCCTGCAGAGCTCAGAGCTCGTGTTCTCTCTGCAGCCCACAGGGCAGCAAAGCCACACATCCCCAGGGAACAGGAGTGGGAACAGGGTCCATACCATGTTGTCAATAGCTGCTGCTGCATCCTGCCAAAAAATCAAAATAAGATCGTTAGAGGCATTTCTTCTCAAGGCCCAGCACAGCCACGTCCCAGGATCTCACTAGAAAGACCACCGCCAGGTTTTCCCAAACCTCATCATCCCAGGGATGTACGAACTGAAGGGATTTGTAAAAGCCACACCCAAACCCCACCCATGTGGGTCTCATCTTCCAACAACCCACTAAACCCCTTGTATTTAGGATGCTTTATTGCTGCCATGAACATCTGGGAGAGGAGGAGAGATCCGTGTATGAAGCCCAGGACAGATGATAAGAGGACAAATATGTGACAGCCCGTGGTGGCTGTGAAGCCAAGAAACCCAGCCAGGGGAGCAGTTTGGGTTGGAAATGGGAAAAGTGGGAACTTCAGCCCAAAAGAAAATGGGAAAGCAGGAACTTGGAAGAGCAGAACAACATCTTAATGCTGTGGTGGGCAATCCGCATCCGATTTCAGGGATTTCTCCAGCGGGAAGAGACTCCATCCCAAAACCCCAAGGGGAGCAAAAACCCCAAAAGGCTCAAGCATTCGCTGGTCCCTCACCTCTGCCAGCTCGAACTCCACGAAGGCGAATCCCCGGTGCTTTTCTGGAGGGAGGGAAGCGAGGGGTCAGGAGCAGCACGGACACAGGCGGGAATCCCACCCTGTCCCCATCCCGGGCAAACCGCCCGCACCCAAACCCGCACCCCGGGGATGCTGCAGCGCCCCCGGCACGCACCGGTCTCGTAGTCCAGCGGGATCTGGATGTCGGTGATGTCTCCGAAGGGGATGAAGGCGGCGTGCAGCACCTTCTCGTCCACCTCCTCGGCCAGCCCGCCTGCGGGGCGGCCAGCGGTCACCGGGCACCGCCGGCGGCCCCGGCCCCCTCGGGGGTCCCCCAGCCCGGCCACTCACCCACGTACAGCACCCGCTTGGTGGCCGCCATCGTGCCCCGGTGCCCCGGAACGGCTCGGCCCGGCCCGCCCCGGAACGGCGACAGCGCTCCGCCCTGCGCCGGGGAGGGAGCGCGGCTCCCGCGGGGTGCGCGGCCGTGGAAGAGCAGAAGCGCTGAGCCCCTTCTGCAGCCCCGGCACGCTCCTTCCAGCCCAGCCCAGGCTTTTCCAAAGCCTCGGAGCCGCTGTGGGACAGGCGCGGTCAGCTCCAGCCTGAAGGAGGTATTTTACCTTTACATTGTGGACGTCTCCTCCGAGCTTAGTGAGGCCGTGATTCTTTCTTTCAGAATTAGTGCGTGCTCTAGGTTTACCGAGATAATGGTTTTTATCCCAAAGGATCACCTAAAATAAGTTTGCAAAGGAGTTGCCGACCCCAGTGCCAAAACTCAGTCAGCTTTGGAGTATAAAATAGCAGCAGAACAATGCAGCAATATAAACAAAGAACAGCAGAGCTTTTCCCTCTCAGCTGACAAGGAAAAGGGAACCCAAACCCTTGTACCCTTCACTTGAAAATACCTCTAACCCCTTCTCAGATCACTGCTCACAGCCCTCACCCCTTCAGACACTGCCCCAGGCAGAATTTTAACCCAGCTGCCTCAAAATACTGATTATCCAAAATTAGCAAGCAGAGTAAGTCAAATCTCAGTCTAAAGTATTCATAACTGCCCATCAGTTTGATTTCACAAAGCCACGCCACACTTATTTATCCGACAGAGAGAAATGATGACAAACACAGTGCAAGTTTATTCCTTTATTGATAAATGTTTCCCAAACTTTCCAAACTGGATTGTTCAATTAAACACAAACTCACAAAAATACTTCCAGCCTAAAATCCTCAACGTCCTCTTTAGAAGACACAAAGGGCAGCTCTGTTCTGGCAAAGGAAAAGCTTGCAAACCCCCCAGATTCTGGTTTTGGAAACCTCGAGCTTCAGAGTTGGCTTTTTAAATAAGATCTTTAAGATTAATTTACAAAATGCAATATAACTATGTGATGTGATGCATGGCCTTGAGATCTGCAGGACACTGAAGGATCTTCAAACACCTTGAGCTGATGTCTAGGAAGGGGCTATTTGGCTTCTTTGTTTCCTAAAGGAAAAAGGGGAGGCAAGTTACTCACACATGGAATCCCTGCTCCAGGCTAGGGAATATTCCAGCATTCCAAGGCATAAGGATTGCAATACAATTGGGAAGGTACAGAGAAGCTGTTCATGGTGGTCAGATGATCAGAAATTGTTATCATCCACAAAAACCCCAAATTCTTTACTAGATCAGCCAGTGAAAATAAGAATCCTCATCGTTCTTCACCAGCTTGAGTTGTGACATCCGATCACAACAGCATCACAAAGTACTGGAGATGGCAATTCCAGACAAGCCACAGAAAAATGGATCATTAAAAACAGGAAGAGGCATTCCAAGAATCAAAATCCTTATTCATAAATTAAACAAGGGCCAGCCCAAACACAGGTGACACCACTTGTGTGGACAGACCTATCCAGTGAAACATTTCCAGCATTTATTATATCCTGAAGGCAGATGGTTTCCAGGAGAAGGAATGGGCATTAAGAGCCTGTTTAGCCCCAAAATCATTCAATTTAGCCTCAAAAAAAGGAATCAGAGCTCCTTTTTTCCTCTTATTTCCCCAATTAGCAGTTCCACAAGACTCATCCCCATGTATTGGTCCTTCCTTGTCATGGCAGCTGCAAGGAACACTTCAGGGACTTCAACAACATCATTCTGATGCTTATTTAAGGAATCCAAAGAATATTCCTTAAGTTTTACATAAATCCTGCTGGGAGGAACTACATCAGGAGCTTTTTGTTAGAGTGGACTATAATCAGTGCTGGTCACAGACCCACATGAATTGTTCACTAACAATTGTGTCTTATTTACTGATTCTGGAAGCTTTTCACTGAAGGACTGAGACACTCACCAGTCATCCTGGTTCAAGAGGTAGCAGCAACCACACCCACTTTCTGGGCAGCTTCTTTCTTGGCTTGGTGAGCCTGCAGCACTGCCACGGCCTCCTCCACCTGGGGAGACAAATCCAGTGAGATCTCCCTGCTCAGAGCCCCCTCACAAAAAAAGAACCCAGCAGCTCACCTTGGACCGGAGGGACTCTGGAGATTCCAGCATGTGCAGCAGCTCTGAGTTGTCAATCTCTAGCAGCATTCCCGTGATCTTCCCCGCCAGGCTGGGGTGCATAGCTTGGATCAGAGGGAACAAACGCTCTCCTGAGGGAGAAAAAGGAGTTCAGACAGATGAGTTTTGATCTTTGAAACCTGAAGGGGATGAAAGATCAGCTGTGAGCACTGGGGTTTTGACTCACCCAGCATCTGTTTCTGCTCCTGGGGAGGGGCAGCAGCCAGCATGGAGGCTGTCAGTGGCTCCTGGCCCTGCACATGCACTGCAGGCTGAGGTGCCTGAAAAGGGCAGACAAGGGTTCTGAAATAAGTATGAGGCTGATTGCTTCATGTTTAGACAATTCTAAGATGTTTCCTCCTAAAACACAATCTTTGTCAAGCCTACAGCACACTTCAGCTTCAGCAAAGGGCAGGTAAGGTGCCCTTGGTTCACAAACACTCCCTGCAAGTCCCGAGCTCCAAACCCTGGAATGTCACACAGGGGCTCTGTAAATGTCTCACAAAAACTGGATCAAACATCATGAGATGTTGAGAAAGGCAGGAATGGGTGTTGCTCTTTCTTTCAATGATACCCCAGTGAGAACTTTGCAAAGAGGAGAGAGACTTAAATGGTGCAAAATGAGAACAAAGAACCAAGAAAAATATCCTTACAGCAAGTCTGGCTACAAAAGGGCTTGTGAGTACAAGACAGATAACCCAACCTGATTGCCCCTGGCAAAGGCACAACTGCCAGGTTTTTAAATTCTAAATTAGGACTGTCTGGGTCATAAAAGTAGCTTGAAGTTTCTATAAAAATATTTTAGTTGCATGTGTGAAACTGCAAGGACTTCCCAGCCCAGGCCCTGGTGGTACCTGCAGAGGTTGGACACCTGGGTGTGGGCTGCGGACACTTGAGGCATATTTATAAGGAGGGACAGCCCTGGGAGCAGGGGCAGCTACAGGAGGACGGGGAGCCAAGTTCTGTGCTGCTGTGCCAACACCTGCAAAGGAAGGAGAACACAGTGACAAACACCTGCAGCAACGTGCAAACAAGCTGGGATGTCTGGTTTTAATTCTGAATTCAAACCATGCTCTGCATGGTGATACTTCTTCAGAAATCATTCTCCAAAGTGTAGCTGGCTACTTCAGGAAGGGGCTGTTCTCCCTAGAACCAATCCATAGATTCCACACCTTGTGTTTTTTAGCTGCTCACTGGAATAAAATGAATTTGGATGCTCCCCTCTGAAAGCAAAACCCGTAAGCTACAGAGCTTTCTGAGTGGTGTTGCAGAGGTGTAGAGATGAGTCCCAAACCAGTGGAGAAGAACCCATCTGGATTTCCACTGCTGTGCTGTAGCACCAAGTGCCCCCAGACCTGCACTGCACAGCGAGGAGCAGGTAAGAGGCAGGTGCTGGGCTGCTCTTTGCACACATCCCAGCTCTGACAACCATCTTTGGGAGCAGAAGTCTCCACAGCATCCTCCTCCCTCCCAGAGAAGGGGAAAAGCCCAGGGAGAGACCCCTTCTTACCAACTCTCTGGGCAGCAGCTGGGAGGCCCCGGGAGGCCGGAGCGTTGGCAGGAGCCAGGTGGCGCAGGGCGGGCCGGGGCCCCGACTGGCGCATGGCATTCGGCATTCCCTGGAAGCCTAAAGGATGGAATGAGGGGAAATCCTCAACGGGGAAGCAGCTGGCAAGGCAGGACACCCAGCTACAGGGGTTGTGCACGGGAAGAATCAGAGAATCACAGAATGTGCTGAGCTGGAGGGGACACACAAGGATCAGAGCCCAGCTCCGGGCCCTGCACAGGACCATCCCCACAAAGGAAAGCGTTAATCATTCCTGTTGGGAAGTACAGCCCACAAAGGGTTCTATAACCAAAACAGCCTCTGGCACTCTCACCTTGAGGTCTTCCTCCTTGCTGCCAGCGTGGGTTGGGTCTCATCTGTGTCATTTGGTTGGGTGCATAGTAAGTGGGTCTGCTCTGAGCCTGGAGGAAGATCAGATAAGCTCAGAGGCAACATCCAAGTGCATCACAAACATTGTTTACAACATGTTTTGGCAGCTGTTGCCAGGACTCGACACTCAGACTCTCAGATTAAGAGAGCAGGCAGCTGGCAAGTCACAGAATTAACTCCACTGGCTGCACCCCTCATTAGGAGTTGTCACAGAATTAACTCCACTGGCTGCACCCCTCGTTAGGAGTTGTTTGCTTACAGGCATAAGAAAGGCTCAGTGAGATTAACACGGGTTAAAAACACCACAGCAGCTCACCTGGGGCACAGCAGGCATGAAATACCCGCCAGCAGCAGGCTGGAACTGGTTGATGATGGTGTTGGCAGGCAAGGCCCTCATGCCAGCGATGCGCTGCATGTACTGGTTGGTGAGGTGGGCCTTCCTCTCCTCCTTCCTCTGTGCCAGTGCCACGTAGAGGGGCTTGGAGCCCACGATGCGCCCGTTCATCTCCGTCACGGCTTTCGTGGCCTCCTCTGGAGAGGAAAAGCAGACAAAGCCAAACCCTTTGCTCCGGCCATCTTCCAGCATCACCTGCAGTAAAGATCAATTGCTAATGGAGTACCAGTACAAGTGAGCTTAAGAATCTGGGTTTTTTTAGATTTTAGGACATGTTGCAGAGGTGTAGAGACAGGTTCTCACGAAGAGCCACCTGTCTGGATTTGCTCTGCGTTGCTGTCAGCACCATGTGTCCCCAGGCCCACACTGCACAGTAAGGAATGGGAAAGATTTGGTGCAGTTCTAAATGCATAGAGGAAAGTGCCGGTTCATGCTTATCACCTCAAACAAGCATGTTTGCCACTTCCTGCCTCCTTTTGGTAAAGGAATGAAGTTTTCAGTAAAATCTCACTATTTACTAGCCCAGGTGTTTTCAGAATCACAATAACCACGGGTTAAGAAGAGCCCTTCAATCCCGTGTCAGACAACAATTCCTTCTTCAGGCTTTAAAATCCAAATAATCCCCAAACCCCACAATACCTTGGCACTCGTTATTGACCCAAAAGGTGAGAACTCCTTCCTCAGTTTTTCATCATCTATAGTGTCATCCAGGTTTTTAATGTACAGGTTAACACCCTGGAAGGGAGAAAACAGCATGACATTCACAATATTAAAAAAAAAAAAAAATCTTAAGCACATCAACTGTTACCCATCTGCCAGAGCTGTAATTTATCTGAAAACTCTTAATTTAGCATCATGTTCCTTCCACACCACCCAAAGCTGAAGGTGATAAATGTTGCAAAGGCGTAGAGACAAGTCCCACTGTGGTGAAAGGGAGCTTGTCTGGATTTCCTCTGCCTTCCTGTGGCATCATCACATGTCCCCAGTCCAGCACTGCACCTCAGGGAGTGGGGGAGTTTCAGATGCCACCTCTGACACGACCCAGTTCTGCCATAAATTACAGAGAGCAGTGCAGAGTTGTGCTGTCTCTTCCCACCCCTCCAGGGATCCCCATTTGAAAGTCAAGGAGACTTCATGCCTGTTTTCTCATGTCCTCCTAAACACTTTCAGTGCCAGGACTAAGCCCTGATGCCCCCTTTGCCACCAAATACCAGAGACACCTCTGTGTTTTAACCCAGGATGTGTCACAGGGCAATGACTACTCTTGCAATTCCTTCAACAGACCAGAAATGGTCTTAAATTGAGAAAAGGAACAGATTATTCACCTGGTACCGGCTGAGTCTCTCCTGTTTTAGCTGCTCAAACCTCCTTTTCAGCTCTGCCTGGCGCTCAGCCTTCTTCTGTGCTCTGCCCACAAACAGCATTTTCCCATTGATGTCCTTCCCGTTCATTTCTTCCACTGCCTGCACAGAGGGTTCAAGAGGAAACTCTCAGCTGCTGCAGCAGGACAGCCCCTGATCCTGTCAGAACAGGACTGCCCAGAGCTGACGTTGTGCCCCTGCCTGTCAGTCAATAAATCAGAGTTTGCACGTTACCTTTGCACTGCTCCTGTTAACAACAGGCTCATTAAAGACAAGCTGAAGTTATCATGCAGATCAAGCTGACACACTATGGGAGTGCTGAACTAACCTGGAAATTCATCCCCACCCTTTCTTGTAATTACAGCTACATTTTAACAAGCATTCTTGGAAAAAGATCATTTTTAAGCAATGTTCTCACTCTGGCTGCCCTCCTCCTCCTTCAGCCCTGCACTGTAGTATTTCTTCAGCAATTAACATTCTTGATTATACCCCTGCACTCTGTGTGGATCTAGGAAACTGGAGGAATGCCAAGTTACCCTTGAATGTCAAGCTATTAAGGTGCAAAAGGTTTCCAAGTTCCCACATCTAGAAGAGGTCATGCCTGAGGCAGAATTTTCTTCCATTTCAGAAAGCAGACTCCCATGATAAACCAAATTTTTCTTCTCTGAAGTTATCCAGCCAAAAGTTGGTCCTACCTTGTTGGCCTCTTCATGCTTTTCAAAGCTTACAAAGCCAAAGCCTTTGGATTTTCCAGTGGGGTCTGTCATCACTTTAACACTCAGAGTTTTACCTGTTACCAAGGGACAGGGTTAGTAAAATATCAGTAGTATTTCAAGATTATTAAATTCCATATAATAGCCCCAGCCCTCCGCCTCAAAATGAGCCAGGCAGAGACTACACGGTAGCAGCACTCAAACTACCACATTTCATGAAATTCACAGCCTCAATAAAAGTATTTCCGTATTTACCATATTTGCCAAAGAGCTCCTTCAGTCTTTCATCATCCATGTCATCCCCAAAGTTTTTAATATAGACATTGGTGAACTCCTTCGCCTTGGCTCCCAGCTCAGCCTCCCTCTCTTTACGAGACTTGAATCTCCCAACAAATCTGTAAGATAAAAAAAATGAAAATCCCAATAAACAGATCGGTTTCCAGAGCGAAAAAACCAATGTGTGACTTGCGGCGAGGCAAAAAAAATGAGTGTGTAGTAGGAGCTGGGAATGGGGACAAGAAAGGGTGACAGCAGAGGACAACAAACAGGCCACAGACCAACCAGAAAAATCACCTGTGCTGTGGCTGGCCAAGGACTCCCACTGGCCCTAGACAGAACCCACCCCAGCCCGCTCGCACAGAGGTGGCAAATCAAGGCTCGGTCAGGGAAACCCACCAGTCCTGGAATGGAGGGGTAGCAGGCCATGGCTTGGGCAGGGTCACTCACCAGCCCTGGAGTGGAGAGGTAGCAGGCCAAGGCTTGGGCCAGGAGAACCAGTGCCTTGTGTGTCCCTGTTAATACCGAGATGCATCCCGGAGCATGTGAGCGCTGCTGCTGCCGCCTGTGACACTCACACTTTGCGGTCGTTGAGCAGCATGCCGTTCATCTTCTCGATGGCCCTATCTGCAGCATCCTGGGTCTCAAAGTGCACAAAGGCGTAGCCCTTAGAGCCATTCTCATCACACACCACCTGTGGGAGAGGGAGCAAAGCGAGGGGTCAGCGTCCCTCCCGTGGCACGGGCTAGCGGGTGGAAATGTGTGACTGCCAAGGGTCAGCGCGAGGCGGTTCCTGCCAAGGGTCAGCACGAGGCAGGCACCACCTGCGTGTCAGATTCCTGCACTTCACGACCAAATCTGATGTAATTTCAGCAATCCCTGGGCTTTTGGTCAGCTCTGCCTTTCAGAGATTCTGTTTTAACACCAAGGTCACAGGTTTGATCTCTGTAGGCACCGTTCATTTAAAGAGTTGGACTTGATGAGCCTTGTGGGTCCCTTCCAACTCAGAATATTCTGTGATTCTGCTCCTTACACTTCACAAGAAGTGCCCCTTTCACTTCCTACACTCAACCCTCTGATCGTGTCCCCACCCCAAAAAGAACTGGACAATGTAACCACATCTCACCTTGCAGGACAAAATGTTTCCGAACGCCGAGAATGTGTCGTAAAGTGCCTTGTTATCAATGGATTTGTCCAGGTTCTTGATGAAGACATTGCCGACCCCTGACTTCCTCAGGGAAGGGTCCCTCTGAGACCACATGATGCGAATGGGTTTCCCTTTGATCACATCAAAATTCATGGTATCGAGAGCTCGCTCAGCTGCAAGAGAAGCCAAGAAGAGGTTTCTGGGGTTGGTTAAAAAATAAAGGTTTCTAGTGGGTGGGTGATCCTTTTCTCTGAATTTTACTCAGCTCATTGAGGCATTTGGGGTATTATCAGATGTGATCAATGACTTTTAGCTCAATGTTTCAAGGGAGGTCTTTGCAGCACAGTCACTAAGTACATCAAAGGTTTCACAGGCTTTAAATTTACATTACAGCAATACATTAACCACCACAGCAAAATGGGTATCAAAATGCCTGGGGTTTATTAGCTATATTCTGAATTACTCCAAAGGTAAATTGCTCCACCCAAAGAAGGAAAGGAAAAACAGGAAACTCTGGTAAAAACAAAATGAAGTAACAGAAGTGACTGTGTGGCTGTTTTGCTTTTCATGAAGCTCACATCTCCCCATCCTCATTTCTATTCAGAGAGAAGGATCATCTCCCTGTCAGGTCAGGGAAAATGTGCACGAACACATGGCTGGCTGCGAGGACATGAGTCAGCCTCTACATAACTCCTGTGGCCAAAAAACGTTTCCCAAGTTGCTCAAGCTGAAGATGACAAGAGAGTTGAGAAAATTATGGGGGGAAAAAAGTGTATACCCCATCTGATTAACAAGGAAGTGTTTATCTAAACTCTCAAATGCCAGCCCTGTTATTCTAACCTGCACTAAACCCCCCTCCATGAGGCTATTTCTGCTGCCTACTGCTGTATTAAAAGGATCATTACGTACACACATCAGGATCTTGTTCATAAAACTGAGATGCTTGCACAGCTCTGTGCCAGAAAACACTCCCAGCATGGAGCGAGCAGAGAAGAAAGAAAGACTGTTAATTCCCAGCATGGAACAGGCAAGGAGATGGAAAGACGTGCATTAAAATCAAGGAAAATTAACAGGGCAGAACCCAAGCTGGCCAAATTCATTTGGCTCAGTTCTCCCAGGCCACCCTCACCCTGTGGTATTTGCTGATTAGATTTCAGGAGCAGAAAATTCGAGGAAAAGACCAGTCGTGAACACCTTGCACGTGACTTGGCTCATGCAGCCTGAGTAACTACTCAGCATGTCCCAAAACTACCTCCAGGAATTCCAATGGACCACTGCCTACCAAAGCCTCCTGCATGCCCTACCCCCAAATGCCAGCTTCTCTGAATTTTTCGTGTGCTTTGAAACATTTTTTTTTTTTGTTCTTGATGCTTTTTAAATTGAAGTGGGACCATCACTGTTCTCCCTACACAAAAATTCAGTTGGAAACAAGCTCTGCTTGAAAAAAAATATAATTTAAGGACTCCAACAGCTCTGTTTAGACCAAGGTGTTAAATGCAACTAACTGCCGGGCTAAAATGATTCCCCAGCTGCTGCTCCAAGTCCATGCAACCCAGGTTCTTCCTGCAGTCCTTTCCTAGTGTAGGCAGCTCAGCAGGCGGCCCGGTGCAGCTCGTCAAATTTGGCAGTGTTTATTTATAGCAGGCAGAGGTCCTGCAGAAGCATGTGCTGGCAAGGGCACAAACTGGGTGGATAATACCATTTGCAGCAGGAACAGGCTCCTGCTGGAAGGTGAGGAGCAGATGAAGCAGTGGCTGTGACCAGGGGCAGCTGTGAAAGCTCCACGGGCACCAGCCGGCTCCAGAGCGGTTCAGAAGTTACTCCCAGGTCTTACAAGCTCCCCGAGCAGATACTATTGCGCCGCTCTTTCAACAGGTTGCTACTGTTCCACTCTATTATTACACCGCGCTCGAGATTCACCCAGACACTTCTGGCGAGCGGTGAAAGCCCTACATGGATTCCCCGAGGGATGTGTGCCACACCCACAGGTGGAAATGCAATCCCACCACACCAGGACCTCAGAAAACCCGTAAAGGATCTGCGAGAGTTCTGCGAATGACTCACACCAAGCACATCTGATTCATTTCCTTAATCTGAGCAAACACCTTCTCATTTTCTTCTATTTAAGCCACAAAGCTTCAGCCATTTCAGTTCCTGTATCTGTTTCTCTCCCACTGGTTCCTGTCATCCTTCCAGCAGACTCAACTGCAGCTCATACAGAACACTAAACACACTCACAGCCCCTTCCAGGCTTCCTTTTCATTCCCTCTCTGGATAGGGAGAGCACCTGAACACTCTCTGCAGTTTACCTCAGGCCTCAAGAGCAATTAACATCCCTCACAGAAGCAGAATTAACACAATGCTGGAATCAGTGGCTGTGGTTGAGCAGCACGAAGACAGATAAACCAACCTCACACCCCAAGATTCACCCAGGAGAAACTCCACACAAGGAGTTTTATTCTCCCCAAACCTCCGGGCTCCCACTTAGGTCACTGAGCAAAAAAGTCCAGACAATGAAAATTTAATCACTTATTATCAGTGCAAATTTAATCACTTATTTTTTAAAAAAAGAGATGGTGCATATTCAAAAGATTTAAATTCCTCAGTAACCGAGGTTACAACAAAATGCTGCTGCAATGAAGCTTGTTGTGTCAGCACCAACTCTCTCCTTTTAATTTCACACTTTGCCTTACACAGCTCCTCCTTTACACTGCCTTCAAGAAGGAGAACAAACAAGTTTATCTATACTCTTCTACAGAAACACACATCTATTCCCAGCCCTGGGATCCTCCTCAGCTTGGGAAACATTCTGTTTTTCCTACGCTTTCAGAACATCTTATCTCTGCAGCCAAACTGAAGTTTCTCTGCTTCGTTACCTGAGCTGCCATTTCGTGACTGTCAATGTTTGGAATTAAATTACATGGAACACACGAAAAGAGAAATTCAGCTTGTTTGTTGAGTTTGTTTTCTTTCCCTTCTTCACAGTCAGAAAGAATAAATATTAACAACCACAGCTGAGCCTGAGCTAGCCAGAACTTTGAGGTGTTTCCTTACCCTGCCTATCACAGGATGACAGGCTCAGGATTCAGCATTCCCTGGTTACTACAGCAAGGAACTGCAACCAAAACCAGCAGAGCTCATTTCCCCTAAAAATAACCTCTCTGCAGCAGACTGCTGCCAGTCAGACAATGCACGTCCAGCATCACTGCAGCAGCTAAAAAAAATGCAAAGAAAAACAAACTTTGACCAACTTGGACACAGGAACCTGGAAGTGCAGAGCATGCTCAGGATGTGACAGTGTGAGCTCCTCGTGACCCTGAGATGGGGAAGAGTTCTGGCTGCTTGATTTGCTCCGTGGACACAGGGACAGAGTCCTGCTTTAGAACCCACAAAAAAAAGGTTAAAACATTGCTTTCTTCAGATTTACAAAGCACTCACCCTTCCACAAAAGGTGCCGGGGAAATGCAAACTACCATTTATCAACCCTTTTAACACCTACCACTGGTTTAAACATACAATGTTCCCACAAGAAGTCTGCAGAGCACAAAACCTCCTGATTACTGTAAGCACCTACTCTCAGTCATAAATCCAACCAAATTTCTCCAGTGCTCCCCTCAGCTTTTCACAGATTTAGTGGGATGAAGCCCAAGTGCATTTCTGATTATGCATTCCTGGAAGAAAACACAGATCCCTCCTCCTCCTCTCAGGAAGCTTCATGCAGGCAGTGCCACCTTGAAAACAGTCCAAATTTCTGCATTTTACAACAAAAATTATCTTCTTCATAATCAAGTTTGTTTTGGAGACACCACAACACTCTTCCAAATTATCTGTCCATGTCCTGCTGCATTACACGGTGCATAGAAGCTGGGTTTTTTATTTATGCAGGGTAACACACGCTGCAATTTGACAGCAGAAATTCAGAAATTCACATCTCTTCATGAGGGCAGGAGGAGTTTGACTATTTCCCTGTCCCGATGTTCACTCAATGATTAGGTTTAAACCACTTGACCTTCTAAGACCTACCAGTAACAAGACACCACCTACTCGGTCCAAGTATCACTTCAAGTCCAGGAGCTTCCTAAAATGTCTGCTGCCTCCCCAGCA
Source organism: Cnemophilus loriae (assembly GCA_013397755.1). Taxonomy (NCBI): domain Eukaryota; kingdom Metazoa; phylum Chordata; class Aves; order Passeriformes; family Corvidae; genus Cnemophilus; species Cnemophilus loriae. Next base: position 71,827 of record VZTF01000907.1, on the reverse strand, counting down.
GCCCAGAATGATCCAACCTCCCCCTAAATTCCTGCCTATTTATTGCCATAAAAGATTACCTTGGAATATATTGGGAAGGCCCCCATGTGTACGGGGTGCAGAATGTTTCTGTTAAAGCACGTGGGACCAGCCACAGATCCCTTGTGACAACACTCTTCTCTCTGCTTTGAGAGAACTTGATCTACACCTCTGCACCCCATCTCCCCAAAACTGATCTAACCCAACCCCAGAGTTCCTTCCTGGATTTGTTTCTGCTGCTTGCTTTTATTTCTCTGATCCTACAAAAAGAGATCAGCGCCTAGGGAAGGCAGGTGAGCTGGGATAACTTTGTTCAGCAGATAAATGTACCAAGGTGGTTTTATAAGAGGCACTCAGGGCAGGACAGCACCACAAATACAGGGTCTCAGCTTCTTCCCTTCTCACCGAGAAGCTTTAAAACACAAATACACTGCTCAAAAAAAGGCTTTTTTGAGAGTGCCGTGAATGAGAAATTATGCAGTGGAGTGCAAGTCAGCTTTTAATCAGCATGACAAGAGACTGAGCACTTTCGATCCTATCAGATCAGTGCAAGGAAAGGACATCAGAAGGAACCGCCCTGGGAGAGGATGGAAGCTCTGCAAAAATGTAAAGCAGGAAAACCTACTGCAGGCCAAAGGAAAGTTTATTTGTTGCTGAAGTCTGTGCTGTTGTAAACTGATTCTGAATCCACGGGAAAAGATCACTCTCATCTCTACTTGGATGCCTCTGTCGTGTAGAGATGCTGTTAAACCCCAGCACGGAGCAATAAACTTGCAGCAGTCAGCAGGCAGAGCTCTGAAAACTGGGGCAGAAAACGCTGACCCATTTTCCTTCCAGAAAAGACGTGCTCCAAAATGACCTCTCCTGTCCCATCTTTCACGTGCTGCTTCAGCTCTGCAACACCTGGCTTTGAGCAGGAAACAAAGTGGGGAAAAAGAGGGAGTCTGGCAAGAGCAAAGCAATGTGGCTCCTGCACGTGAGACAATCTGGTTTTCCACACATTTTATTTCACTTTAAAGCAAAAACACCACTTCCCAAACTGGGAGGCGCATCCAGCTGCTTGCACAAACACAGCAGATATTAAATTTATTAAATTAGGAGTGTGTGGAGCAGCCAGAGGATCGGTCACTTAACTGAGCTGACTACTCCGAACTTTCTCTGCTAGGACTGGCTGCACAAACCCCCACAGAAACGGCCCCAAACTACCTGAGAAAGAAGGGAAACACAGCGGGGATTATTTTCTTACGCGAGGAACAAACGCAGACCTCCAAAATTTGGTATCAGTGAGAGAAACAGGCCTGTCTAAAAGAGACGTTACCAAGAACTGCATTTGCAGAGCATTTTGTAGACACCAAGCAGTAAAAAATATTCCTGTTGCAATCACCAGAAAGGGACGACTCACCCTGTAACGTTTTGGTAGGGCAGCTACATGGCAACACGTGAATTAGTGGGGGAAAATGGGGAAAAAATGAGGCGAAAAAAAGCCACGGATGCGGTGGCAATTGTCACTTACCATCCGCTGGCTGCTGGAAGTTGACGTAGGCGTAGCCCAGGGAGCGGCGAGTGATCATATCCCTGCAGACCCGAATGGACAGCACGGGGCCAGCCGGGCTGAACTTCTCATAGAGCATGGCCTCGGTGATATCGGGGTGCAGGTCCCCCACGTACAGCGAGGCCATGGGGTAACTGCTGGCGGCCGTGTTCATCTTCCCCTCGGCGCTCTCAACCACCGGGGACCACGGGGGTTTTTCACGCGGGGTCTCAAGTCAAGCTTCTTATAAATATTAATTCTGGGGGCACACTCAAACTCTTAATTAAAGCCTAAGCTGCGGCCTGCAGAAGCCTGGGACAAGGGGGGCTGGTGGGAGGGTGGGCACCAGGACCCAGAGCAGCTGAGAGGGTTGTGCAAGCTTCAAAATCAGCAAAAACGCCCCAAAGTTAAGCCTCCTGGAGAGCAGGGAAGGGATACGACGCCAAAATTCATACGCCGGCTCCCGAGCGCTTTGAGGCAAAAACCTCTTAAAGCCCACGTCTCTTATTTTTTGCTTCGATTTAGCCCGGATTCTGCAGAGCGGCGGCCCGTTGATTTTCTGAGGAAACAAAAAAATAAATAAATAAATTAAAACTCTACCACGCGCTTATATCGCTATTTCCGTTAGAATCAGTCCTGTTAGACGGCCCAAAGGGATTATAAATAAACCAGCGCGGCTGTGGCGGCGCGGCACGCTGCGGCCCGAGGGCGGGCGGCCGGCCAGGCACGGGAGCGGCGGCCGCCGCCGCGCT
>VZTF01000907.1:49072-69409 GCA_013397755.1 Cnemophilus loriae | reverse complement strand
CCCGCCATTTCGGGGCCGCCACAGGAGAGCGGCCCGCGTTGGGAATGATTAAAGTTTAGCGTTGTTGGAAATGATGGCGCTTCGCTAATTAGTTTTTGGTTGTTTTAGTTAATTGTAAGCGGTGCCCGCTTGCCCTCAGGATAATAAAGGCGNTAAAATATCCCCAAGGGGTGTCAGAGGATGGTGCCAGACTGTTCAGTGGTGCCCAGCAAGGAGCCACAGCCGTGGCTAAACTAAAACACAAGTTTCACCTCAACATTTAGACAGATTTAGGGACAAACAGTTGCCTGTGGGCAGCTGGCAGGGAGATGGATCCATGGCGACACCCCCCAGAAGGGGTTTTTGGGGTTGTGTTCCCTCCCACCCCATCCTCCATGTGTGGATGTCTCACAGGGCAGCTCAGTCCCACCATAAAACACAAAAAATCCAGGGGAACCTCTTGGAGGGAGCGGGGCCGTGGGGCTGGGACCGGGGCAAGGAGCTGGTCGAGCAGGGGAATGCACCAGCAGGGCAAACAGTTCCCCTGGGATCATCCTTCTCACTGCTCCGAGCTCTGGTTTTGGAGGTGTCGCTGGCAGCGCGATGAGGAGCGGCTGGAGCTGGAGCTGTTCCCACAACCTCCTCCTCTTCAGAGCATAATTTTTCCTCAAATAAGCGCGAGTTCCTGCGGCTGCCCCGGCGCTGTGCCAGCTCCCATCACGGGCTGCCCTGGAGCGGGACCAAGGGTCCTGATGTCTCGCCATGGAGGCGAGCTGTCAGTCCCTCTTCCCAGGGTGAGGCTTGAACAGCTCCGACTGCAGCAGAAAGCTGCTGGGGTGGGAGAGGGATTCGCCCCCCTCACGCTCACGAGATCAGCTCCAGGGAGACCCGTAATTATCTATTTCCAGCATCTTCAGCAGAGCGTGAGGACAAGGCAGTGCAGGATTCAGTGATTCATCAGTGACCTTCAGGCTCCATGGATGTCCTGTTAAGGGGGACTAAGTCTGCAGACACTGGTTAGCTGGGCATCGTGGCTTTTCAATCCTATGTTAAATTGCCTTTAATTTGCTTTAAAAGCGGGATACAATGTTAGCATAAAAATAGGATATGATCTCTACCCCTTCACTACAGTGGAATAATCAAGAGTAGCATAATAAATGTAAAAATAGCAAAGCAAGTCATAATGATTTGCATTATTTTCTGTCTTGAAAAACTCAAATGGTACAAATCATCCTCCTCTGGGTCTCATCATTCTCCCAACAGCTGACGGTGCTGCGAGGTCGCACTGGTGGGATCACACCTGCCACTGTTTTGTGCTTGGTCCTTCACAGCTGGCACCTCCTCCGCTGGGAAACCACGGGCTGACACAGGCATCTTGCTGTGGAAGTGTTCAGCTCCTGCTTTGACAGCTAAAGTCAAAACACAGCCCAGCTCAAAGAGCGTGTTTCCACATAAAACGCCCTTTGGCTGCAGCAGCCGCTGTGGCTACGCTGCGAACGGCTTTGATTTGAAACATATTTAGTGACATTTGTGTTCCCTCCCAGGGGACTGCGTGCAGACAGCCACAGTCCTGTGTCCTGCTCGATCCTTTTCACTCCCCACACGGACTGACAGGCTGGGGGTACGAAACTGCCCCAGGGACCCCACTGCTCTCAGTGCCCTCAGCACACGAGTGCAGCTGCTCCTGGTGGCCAGCGATACCTGAGATCCCCCCAGCTGGCCCTCTCAGGACCTTCAGCAACGCCTGGAGCAGAGGGGACATCTGTTGATGGCTTTATCTTGCCCATCCATCCCCATCGGTGGTGCTGGTGGGTGACACATCGATCATCCGGAGGCCTCCCAAGCTGCTCTGCTGCCGTGTGTCTGAGCTGCGCCTCAGCCGTTGACGGCCACCCGAAAAGATCACCCAGTTCTCAGCACAGACGGCAGGTTTTCAACCAAACGCTGCCCCCGGTTTAGGATTTCTCCTCCTCGGCTTTGGGATTTCACCAGCAGATGGCAGGGCGGGATTGCGCCAGGAGGAGAAAGGAGGGAGAACATTTCACCCAGGGCAGGCAGCGGCAGAACTGAGATGAGCCACGTTTTTCATGCAGGGGAATTTGGGAGAGCAGGGCTCCCTCCTGGAGCACCTGCTGCACAGCAGATCTCCCACAGCCTGGGAGTGTCCCTGTCCCCCCCAAGGCTCGTTCGTCAGGACCCTGTTTTGTTCCAGCCGGGTGGGAGCTTTGTTTAACACCACTGTGCCACCGAGCAGCTCCATCCCACGCCTTCCCACAGGCCTCTTCGTCAGGATTCTTTTGCCTGAAGAACAAGGATGAAGGGAGTGCAAGGAGAGTTCGGGGATTTCCCCTGCAGGGTAGATCAAAAGTCGCCAGGATGTATTAGAGTTTAGGCTAAAGAAAACCCTGGGAAAAAAAATAAAACGAAGCTGCAGTCCCGAGCTACTGCTCTGTAATCACCGTGTTGCTGTGGGGAGAAAACCCCACGGGCCTGAACCGATGCCCTTCCACCCGCCCCGGCTCCCGTTTGATCTGCAGAGATCAGGAAGTGTTTTTTATTTCCACTGTCTCTGTTTTGTTTTACCACTGTAGCCCGCGGGGCCGGTTTGTGTGCCTGCCTCCCACGGAGGGAAATTTGGTTCCTCTCTCTGGCCGAGGCCACACCAGAGCACTGAGCTCCCGCCGCCGCCTCCAGCCGGGTCAGAGCAGCCCAGGCACCAGCGGGACGAGCCGTCATCAATAGCCCTATTATTGCCCTTGAAGTTTCTCCCCGCTTCCAGACGGATGCTGCATTACTCCATCACAGCTGCAGTTGCTCCCTTCCAGCAATTCCCCACACAGCACTTAAGGAAGGGATTTATGGGCGGTTTTGAAAGGCATTTTGCAGCGAGAAGGAGTTATGGGAAAGGAAGTTGGATTCCCACCATTCCCCAGTAAAATTCTCTCAAGCATCTTTCACGCAGAGGGATCATTTACTGGTCCTTTCCTCAAAACACAGACAGGCTCTCAGCTGTGGCTCTTTGTTTAGTCCAAAGCGTTTCCCGACAGCGAGATGCCACAGAGGTTATTCTGGTTCTGGCTGCAAAGGGTCAGGAGACCAAGGCGAGCCCTCAGTCTGGCTGCAAGGCTCTGCCGGACCCTGTCTGTTCCCTGACACTTTTGTAGACCCTAAATGAAATTATTTGTTCTGGAGTGACGGATTATTGCCAATCTCAGGGCAAGCCTTGGTGAATACCCAGCTGATTTTGACTCATTTTCCAGAGTAAAAAGTCTTGGGGCCAGAATGACCAAGAGCTATAAAGCAATCACAGGGGATGTCACCCTACAAGCTGCATCTCACCTTTTTTTGAAGCTTTTCAGGAATCAAAACCTGCTACAAAACTACTCATCGATGACCTTCACAGGTCCCTTCCGTGATCCAGGCAGGCTGGAGGAGCAGATGGGATTCACTTCAACACTACATTTCACAACCAGGACACGGGTTTGAAAGACTTTATTTGACACCTTTGCTGATGTCACAGCTCGTGAATCTAAGAGCACTGCACAGTGTAAAGTGAGGCTGTGAGCTCTAGTGCACAAACCAGCTGCAGGAACAGCCAGGGTCCACGAGGATCTCCCTCCTGTGACTTTATTAAAAGGAAATATGTTGTTCCTGGCTGATTCCGGCACTTGAGGACAAGGGTGAGAAGCAGCAGAGGCATTTCTGTGTGTTAAGTGCGATGACTTCCATCAAAACAACTGGGAGGGACTCACTTCCCAAACACTGGTGGATACATACATTGACATGCACACGGCAGATACCATCTGCAGGAAGGAAAACAACAGCTCATCCACACAGCCCAGCCCGCTGCACCTCTGACCTGAGGCATGGGAAGAGTTTCTCCCATTCAAAAGAGATCTTCTCCCTCTTTTTTACCTTTCTTTGCACTGACCTTTTCTCTCTTTCCATGTTGCAGTGCTGTAGAGGTGGGCAAGGGGTGAGTGTGCAACTGGGTCCAGAATATTCTGCAATCCCAGCAAGTCAAGGCACAAATGCAGGGAGCAGGGGCTGTTCAGGGTGGGGGGGGGGCACTGGGACACCCTGCCCTGCCACCACGGGACGTGGCACAGGGGCAGGGTGGCTTGAAAGCTTCAAGTTTGTGTTCTTTCTGCCCAAAGAAGAGAGGAGGGGAGGCCAGCTGGAGGAGCAGAGGTGTAATCTGCTGTGTCAGTCATCTAGGGGCACACAGGGCAAGGCAGGGAGAGCTCTCAGGACTCAGGACAAGTGCAGTGACACCTCAGTGGGTTTTGGTCCCGGCCCAGGGAGGGGGATGAGAGGTGTGAGACCCAAACACGATGCTGGAGGAAGAAAGCAGAGACATTGTCGGACGGGAGGGTGAGGGATGCTGGGCTCAGGGAGAACGAGGGAGGCACTTCAAATTCAGGCTGCTCCGACCCATTTTCCCCCTTTGCAGTCACAGCTGTTCAGCAGGGGGTGGAGGAGAGACAGCTCCAGCAGGGAGCCTGGCAGAGGAAAAGGCATTTTCTTCTCACTTTGGCCGTCAGAGCCTTCCCCTCCATGACAGGCGTCCCTTTGAAATCCTCTGTCTCGCCTCTTCACACCTCGGTGCAGGGCAAGGGCTGTGCCCGGGCAGCCTGGCTGGCTGCTCTGGCGGTGTTTGTGCCGGGAACCCAGTGCAGGCCCTGCAGCCACGGCGGGATTTCAGCGGGGCTGGGGGAACGAGCCCTGCTAAGCCGCTGCCTCACTCCACCTTAAGGGCACACAAGTGGGAAAAGCTGGTAATGCGGAGAGGAAAGCACAGGGATTAGCAGGCAGCCAGTTCTCTTCGGGAGCTGGGGGGGCTGGAGCCTGCCTTGTGGGTGCCAGCAGTGCTGGGCACGGGGTGTGAGCTGTGTCCATCCCACCACACCAAAATTAGGTGCTGCAGCTGGGGGACATATCACAGGGAATCCGCACGAGCAAGTCTGGCAGGCAGCTCCGAGTCCTCAGGGAAATAAAGACAGTACTTCAAGGCTGGCTGTTTTCCAAAGGAGAGCAAGGCTGGGTTCTGCAGAGGGGTTTGCTGGAGGAGGAACGGGTTGGGATCTGCGTGTGCCTCCTCCCTCATAGCCAGAAGGGCCTGGAGCGTGGCCTCGTGCAGACAAGTGCATGGAACTGGATGTGATTTACGTTTGCAGGCATCACGAGGGATTGGACGTTCGATGGTGAGGCGAGGAGGGTGGTGCAAGGAGGGAGGGAAGAGCAAAGAGAATTTTCTCTATGGATCCTTGGCTTCTGCAAAGCAGGAAAGATGCCTTTTCAACCGAGTTTGTTCTCAGCCCTGTGGGCGATGAGCGCTGAAGGACTCCTGTCTCCGGAGGGGAAGGGAGGGTCAGAAAGCCCCGATTTCAGTCGCCCAGGAGCGGCAGATCCTGGATGTCCCAACCCTGATCCCGGGTCCCTGCGCGGCAGCGCCCAAGACGGGAGGTGCCGCGTAAGCTGGCGGCACAGGGATGCCGGCAGAGGCTGGGGAGAAGAGGAATGTGGCGATTTGGCTGCTCTTGGATGAGCCCTCTCTCAGTGCTCCCGCTGGCGACGGCATCCTGGGCACGGCTGGCACGGCTGCGGCCGAGCCGGCGCCCCGGGCCCTCCGGCTGGAGGAGCCCATCCTGCTGGCCAGGAAGCTCCGGCGGGACGGCAGCATCTCGCCGGGGATGCGGCGGAGCGGGGCCGGCCTCACCGCGGGGCTCGGGTAAGCCAGGGAAGATGCAGTCAAAACAACCGGAGCGGGAGCAGCCTCCCTCCTGGGGATCTGCACAGGGCCCACGGCACCGTGCAGGAAGGACCACGGCCAGGTCTGGACGGGCAGCAGGGACGTGGCCACGGGCGAAGGCTCCATTTCCGCCACGTAATTATTCAGGTGGGAGAGGAGTCGCAGCCGGATGGGGTCGGCGGCGTTTTGGCCCTCGAGGATGCCCAGGTACCTGACAACTTCGGTGAGACATTCGCGGAAGCCGATGCTCCTGTAATCCACGGCCAGAGCCCGGGCATCAAGGAAGCCTGGAGGGAGAGGACATGGGTGACAGTAAGGCCGTGCAGAGCTCGGGAATGCGCTTGGGTTTCACTGCCCTCTCTAATGCACTGTGTATTTCACTTGAGGCACTTTGCTGCCGTGTGATATTCCTGAAGCAGGCAGCCAAGTGGGTGTCCCAAGGGACTGGGCGTTTGTGTGCGTGAGAGCGGCATCTGTGGTTATCTAAACCCGCCAGGGTCAGGGAGCCTCTCACTCGGTGTGAGACCAGAGAGAGGTTTCGTTAGCTGTGCTCAGGGAGGAAGAATTTTTTCGTATTGGATTCTGTCAGTTATCACTGCCGGAGACGTGGCTGTGGGCTAGATGGGCACTGGGATTGAGCTGCCTTTGCCAACGGGCCATTCCAATCAGGGCAGCGTCTCCTCAACGCACAGCTTAGCACCACTTCCCTCTGCCTGGCTCCCAGAATTTACACTCCCTTTAAACCAGTGTCACAGGGCAGTGGCAGAACCAAAACAGCTGGGCTGAGAAAGCTCAAAGCCACAGAAATCAGCAACCAGCCACTGATTTTCAGGCTTCTGCTCCCAACTTGCAGCTTCATGAGACCATAAGCAATAAAGCAGAGAATGTCACAGCACAGTGAAGCGCTGGACCACTGTGCTTGACGGGGTCTCTCGTGACAATGTGGCCCTTTGTTGCAGTGCAGTCAAACTGAATATCTAAACAAATGTTCCAGACCAAGTTACAGCCCTGAACCAAAGCCTGGATGCCAGCAATGTCCCCAGCAAGCCAAAACTGGGTGGTAAGCAAGCCAGAGGCTTCTTTACTGGAGCTGTGATCTCCATCCTGTTAACTGGAACAGGACAGAGGGTCTGTACTGAGGTCTCAGTACAAATAAGACCTTTGTTGAATTTCGCACAGGGCTCCCTCTCTCTTCTTATAACAACCAAGAGACACACACACACAAAAAAAAAAAGAACAGAAAGGGAAAAAAAGCCTTGTTTATTTGCAGAGTCCTCATGCAGAATTCAGCCTCCGCAGGAAATGTATCCCAGGGAGGAGGTAAAGAGTTTAATATGGTTTTTCTGGAAGCAGGCTCCATTTCTGAGCAGGAATCAATGAGTCTCTGGCAAAACAGCTTTTAGCAGGGGGTGTGACACCAACAGTGCTGTCCCTGTGGGGCTCACCATCCCACATACCCCAGCCTCCCAAATGCATGCATGGGATGCTGACCCATCTGGAGGAAAATGTCCATCTGCCCTCCCTCAAAAGATATTTCCCTTGGGAAGCAGGCAGAGCTGGATGGAGGCAGCTCGCTGCTGCTGCTGCTGCTGCTGGGGAATTTTACTTCCAGGTTTCCACCTTCACTTCACCCATGTGCTCACAAAAGCAGTTCTTACCTGTTCCTCCTGTGGCGTGAAGCATTTTTAAGTGATCTACTGTCATTTGCAGAATTTCTGCCTTCTCCAGCTTGGAAGACCCCTGTGTTGGGAGCAGAAAGGAAAAGCCATTTTTCATTTTATGGTCCAGGGCTTTGTGCCTCTCAGGAGCCAGGGTCTGACCAATGATTCCTCCCTGAAACCTCCCAGAAGCCCAAGAGTGCTCGGAATGGCACAGGGCATCCACCAGGGCTCTGCCTTTTACATCAAGTGAGCAGAAAAAAGAGCTCCTTTCCCAATGCAGATTGAAAAAAATAATTATTTCTGTGCTTCCTCATATCTGCAAAACGCTGCCTAGATTGAATTTATCCTCCCCAGGGCTTCTGAATATTTGCTAATATCGTTCCACCACCCCATTCCCACCACCTACTTACTCCCTGGAGTGAGGATGATAAGAAAGGCATAGCCTTGCTCCAGACTGTCTCATTTTGGGGGCTGTACCCCAAACCCTGCAGGCCTCACGGGAGGGCACCAGGGGCTCACACAAACACACACCTGCTTCTCGAAGGCCGTGGGCACCAGGCGCCGCAGCTCCGAGAGGCTGCTGTTGATGCGGTCACGGCGCCGCTTCTCGATGATCTGTGGGGAGATTTCCAAGCAGAGAGAAGAAACCACAGTCACTTACAGCCACAGCTCGTGGATCTAAAGCCCTCCAGATGCTTTGGAAGGGCCACGTATGTGAATGTTTTGGGGTGCAGGAGTTGAGTGAAGAAACGTGAACTGGTGGGATAACCCCAGGTGAAATTGCTCTCCTCTTTTCTGCCAGGTTTGAGGCCAAATCTCTGCCAGAATAATTGGCTTTGGGGAGAGTTCTGCAGGAGGTGGAGCAGGAGCGGTGTAAAGGTGATTTTAACAGTAAGGACGGGCCAACAGCCCCCCAGTGCACACAGGGGGACACCTGACCAGGGGACACAGCTGCCCTGGTCATCATAAAAGACACTCACCCCTCTCCTCTTCTTCCTGGCTTGTATCTGAGACGTCGTGGTGGGAGACACAGACCTGGAAACATGACTGGAAAGGAAGGAGAGGGGATCATTTCTAGCTGGAGAGCAACCTCTGTTGCACATATGTTCTACACACGTTTGCCATCTGCAGTTTCCTCCCCCCACCCCAAAAAATGTCTTCTGTGCTTCCCATCTCATTTTTACCCACAACACAGAGCTCAGGAATTGGGGATGGGGAGCCAAGCAGAGATTTGAATCCCACTCTCTCCCCTCCGAGAATCTCCCACCAGCCTGGGACAGATTCCTGCACCAAACTGTCCATCCACTCCTAGGCACGATTCTTCAATCCCAACCTGCGATGGCATCTCCACGGGGCTGGAAAAGCAGCGATCCAAGCTCTGGAGTCATGGCCTTTTTTCCTCCATGTGTGAACCTCCTGTCTCTCGTGTCTGAGCCTGCCCTGTCTGCAGGGCTTTGCACCTCGGAGCCGCAATAGCAGGAGGGATCTGAGCTCCAGGGATCCCAGCTCCCACCCTGGGAGGGCTGGCTGCTCCTCAGGGTGAGGCCGGTCGTGGCACTGATGTGGTTTCTGAGGGCTTCCCACAGAATCGCTTCCCAAACCACAATTTTTGGGGTGGGCTGGGATGTTCTGAATGCACGGACACCCCTAAACCATTCGGAGAGGGGCAGGGAGGACACCTGGCAGGAGGTGACAGAGTAGGGACTCTGCCTGCTGGCTCACAGCTCTGCTCAGGGGATGAGGGACATCGTGGGGACAGGCTAAGGAACAGGGCCCCACAAACCACGCTGTGCCCGCCAGGCTAAAGACACCAAAGGTCAGCACTCGACATGCGGAGGGAGGCAAAGTTCAACCCTTAGGTCCCCATGGAGGTGAAATCTCCGTAACGATGGATAACCGGGCGTGGGAAACTCCCTGGAGCAAGACCCCTTGGCTGAGGGGGGGATGAGGCTGGCTGGGCCACCTCCCGCCTCCCCCCAGGCAGGGTTTGTCCCTCTGGAAAGCAGAGCTGGCTCAGGGCTGTGTCTGTGCCTTACGAAACTCGGAGCAGGGATACGAACACGCACCCGCCTGCAATCCCGGCCAGCCCAGCGCGCCGCAGGGACCGGGCTGGTGTCAGACACCCAAATCTGGAAATGGGGCACTTGGGTTCACCCCAGTCCAAATGTTTTTCAGCTGGACAAAGCATTTTAATAGGAGTCTATTAAGGATTTTCCTGCACGGACCGTGCTGTCTGCAGCGAGCCAAAAACTAGACCCAACTCAGCCTATTAAAAATAGGCCCAAGCGAGGCACTTTCTGAAGTGGTTTTACACAATAACATGTTCTTCTACTGCCTGCTCCGCTCATCTCCATACAGGTCCCCTATTTGAATGTCTGCTGGGTGGGCTGTCTCTGGGCAGAGGTGCTGGCTGGCTCCACAAGTACCAACACGCGTTGCCAGCTACGCAGACATGCAGAGAAATGAGCAATTCTGATGTGAAAACAGGCTCTGCATGGACACCACGGTGTCTTAGGTGCAGGAGGTAGGTGCTCAATTCACCTGGAAATGCAAAGTAGGCTCTCAAAGAAGAATAGTGATTTTTGAAACTCTCTTTGCAGAGCGGTCTGGATGCGTTGCTCTTTGTGAGCTGCGGTTCCAGATGTGGATATCAACACCCATCTCACTGCAAAATGTATTTTAAAAATACATCTGGTGGATTTGAACCACATAAAAGATAGCGTGAGTATATTCTCCGGTGATTAAAATTTCTGCGCTGCTCTTTGCTTGGTTTTATCACCCACAGCACAGCTTTGGCTGTGAACGGAGCAGATCTTGCACTTCTGCAGTGACCCCGGAGCCTAAACCTGCTCCACGAACTGATCCAAGCCTCACACCCGGCGTGACTCATCCCTTCTCTACAGGGAAACTGGTTTGCCCAAACCACTCAACCGATGGGTAATGGGCTGGGAACCCCAGCCAGGCAGCCTCTCTCTGCTCTAATCACTCCTCCTCACTCCCCACCTGGAAGTGTTTGATTTTTCTGGATGCACCAGCATCCCATGCAGGATGGCATTACTTGGGGTGTAACCTCAGCAGGACAGGAACAGCTCTTTTGGCTGTAGATTTGCGTGGCATGAGGAACAACATCCACCTATACAAATGTCACCAGATCACAGCCAGCCTGGTTCTACCACTGGCTCGAGAAGACAAACACAATTAGCAGCACCAGAGAGAGGTTAAAAGCTCATCATTACTGGTCACTGAAAGAAAATATTGTGACAATTCCAGTACTTTATCCCTCAGGGTCCTGTGGACTCTGTGCTGCACTGGTATGAAGAGGTGGGAGATATTTCACCTGCAGCAGGGAAGCAGCTTAAATATTGATGCACCTGGAAACTGCATAAGGGCTCAGGGAATTTCTGCAGGACATTTTGTGTCAGACGTGCCCGACTCTGCTGTGACTGTATCAGAAGCAGATTCATGAATTTAGTCCCATGAGAACCTGAGCTTGGCACCAGCCAGGCAGCTTCCCCGCTCAGGATACCAAAGAGCAAGAGGGAATTAATTAAACCAAGGCCTCGCTGGACGCGGAGGGAGGGGGGGACACTTGGCTACTGAAACAAGAGTTCAAAAGCAGCTGATTTTTGGATGGGAACAAATAACAGAGCCTTTCCTTCATCCCCTGCGCCGTCTGCACCCTCGGAGCCTGGCAGGGCTGACCCAGCCCAGGAACCCGGGCTGCCAGCGGCGCTGGGGATGCCCTTTGCCAGGGGAGCGTGGGGAAGCCTGAGGGCATCACCTGGGGAACCACACATGGGTCCTGTCCTCACCATTCCCTCACAAACAGCAAAGCCCCAGAGCCGAAAGCGCAGCTCAGCAGCGATGGGACAGATCCCGCGAACTGCGCTGCCGGGGGGCACCAGGGCAGCCCTTCCCTGCTCGGGCTCCCTCCCTAACACATCACGGCCCCAGCTGGTGCGTTACGAATGCATCGGCACAGCAGAAGCGTTTTTCTCATGCAAAACCTCTCGGTTTCTTCCACGTTCCCTGGGAGCCCTCGGATTGCCAGGAGCGCAGGGGTGTGGGTGCCTCTGCTCTGGGGGGGCTGCCCCATCTCGGGGTGCAGAGAACGGGCTCCTGCTGCCCTTCGCGCACCTGGCAGGAGGAGGCCACCGCGCTGCTTTAATGGGATTCTCTCGAAGCTCCTAACACAGCTTTAACACTTGTATGGCCACTTCGCTTTCCTTGCGGGGTCAGCCCCACGGCCAGCGCCAGCCCTGGCCAGCACTGTGGGGTCATCCTGCCGGTCCCCGAAGGACCAGCCCGACCCCGAGGGGTTAAGCGAGGTGCGAGGGACTCCCGGTGCGGCGGTGGCAGCCCCGGTGCCCTCCCGTGCCGTGCCTCGGTGCAGCCGTGACAGCCCCGGTGCCCTCCCGTGCCGTGCCCCGGCAGGCACCGAGCGCAGCCGCCCCGAGCAGCTCGGGGGGAGCAGTGCGGGACCCCAGAAACCCGCGTGGGACGGAGCCTGCCCTCACCTGTACTCCTCCTCTCGGCCCACGTCGATGGTGCCGTCAGACTCCGTGTCGGACGAGCTCTCTTCGCAGAGCCGCTTCATCGTGGCGGGGGGAGAGGCCGGTGGGCTCGGCGAGGCTGCCCCACGCGTGGCCCCGGTGGCCGCCGCCGTGCTTGCCCGCCGTGCTCGGGGCAGTGCTGTCGCTGCCCGGGCTCCGCCGCTCCGGCCCCGCACGGCTCCTCCCCTGCCCGCTGTGCCTCTCCCACCCCCGGCTCTCCTTGCCTGGCTCCCTCCCGGCACGTCCCCACCTCCCGGGTAATGGGTTAATGAGCCACCATCTCCCGGGAGTGACGGATTACGCGGCCGCGCCGGCGCTCCCCGGTTCCCAGGGCTCCCCCCTCGCCCCCCCGCCTCCTCCCGCTCGCTGGTCGAAATCCCAAGTCTTCCTGTAAAAGGAACAGTCTGTGTGAACCGTCTCATGTCCCCCCCCTCCTGCCCACGGCCCCCCTTCCACCCGCTGCACATTGGCCTCAGCCCCAGTTTAAAGGGACCAGTGACCTCACTGGCAACAGAAAACCGTGGGAAAGAGATGGGACTGATAAAGCCTTGAGTTGTTTCAGGGAAAAATCAACATCCAGCCCCACACGCACACACATGTCTGCCCGGCTCCGCGCGGCGCAGGCACTTTGCAGGCTCACGATTCAGATGGAACCCGGCTCGTTCGAAGCGCGGTGCTGTTTGAGGACGCCGCTCAAAGGGCCCTCGACTGGGATTAATCTGCGGCCACTCGCGAGGGCCGGGGTGGCAGCGGTGGCACCGCACCCGGGCCGGCTCCGGCACCGCGCCGCTGTGGTCCCGCCGGGAGCTCGGCCCCTTGCCACGCTCCCACAGCCTCGGAGCCTCTTCAAGTGCCAGCTCACGGCGCTGCCGGGGCATTTGACACCTACCCTGTGAGCCAAAGCGGCCGAAGCCCAGCTTTAGGCTTTGTAACACGGGGATGAATCGCTGTTGTCTGGTCTCTTTCCACAGTGCTGGAAACTTTAACCCAGCATCGAGCGAGCATCTCCCTTTCCCTGCTCTTGCAGGAAGGAGGCAGGAATCTGTTTTTCAGAGCCCTGCACTGCTAAAATCCCCCAAGGCAGCAAAAACGTGTGCGTGTGGGAGAGAGACAGAGAGAGAGGGGAGGAGGGAGAGCGCTGAAGTGGAGGTTCCCAGTACGAAAATAATGCCTTTTATTTTGAAAAAAATAATCAGCGCTGGGATCTGGCGACACGTGGGTTTCCCAAAGCCCTTCTGCAGAGACCGTGGCGGTGATAAGAGCCCGTCGCAGCTCGGGCCAGCCGAGCCACCCGTCTCCCGTGGCCTCCTGGGGTGCTCCCTATCTCCCTCAGCCATCTCTGCCAGCTCACCCACGCTGCACCCGCCAACCCCGAGATGTCTGCAGTTCCCCAGCACCTCGCCAGCAGCTCCGGAAAAGCCAAATCCCGGCTCCCGCCTGCCCTTCGCCCACGCCTGCCCTGGCCCAGCAAAGCACAGCTCCCCACCCCGAGCCGTTTTTTGGGACTGAACCACACCGTCCTCCCTTCTGAAGTGAGGCAGCAGGGACCTGAACCAGCTGTCCTGGGCTGGAGTGGAAAACTGACATCTCAGCAGTGTTTGTAAACTGAAAAAGGGAGTAAAACCTTTGCTTTAGGTCACAGCGCTTTGTGTCTCTAATTCTGGTGTTTTGTTTTCACTATGAGAAGTGGTCAAGAAGCCGAGCTGTTATTAGCTTACACTGCCAAACGAAAAGTTACTTTGAACCAGAAGAATTAGAAAAGTGTTATTTTAGCAGTTTGGAGACCCGCTCCTCCTCCCTTTGCAAAGTGATTTCAGTTAGAAACACATACATCTCCAAACCAAACTTCCCATAAACATGTGTTTTTGAGAGATTAATACTCTTTCCACTGATAAAACCATTTAAATGGGATCCTGAGATTGGTTGTTTCAGGCTCTTGCTCATATCACAGCGAGCCTGAACCAAGCCGAGCCCAGACCTGCCACAGAGGAACACTTTTCTTCTCCATTAGGAAGGAATTCACTGTCCAGACTCCATCTTTTCTGGGCCCTGTCTAAGCATCATTATCTGGGTTCAATTGAAGTGTAATTGGCAACATGTTTTTCTAGGATTACACTTCATTATGAACAGAGCAGGGGCCCCGAAACTCACTTCTCCTGTAATCGGATCCGTTCTCCAGCCTGTGCTCCTGGAGAGTCGTTTATAATCGACCCCAGGGATCCCGGGGGGATTGAGAGGGGCATCTGAACCACCCCAGATGGAGCAGAGACGGTGCTGAGACCCCTCATGGGCCGGTTCAGTGGAGACGACAGGGAAGGATTAAATGGGTTTAGCTGCACGAGGGGAGCTGGATTTCGGGAGTGTCACCCATGTCCCACGGGAGGGAGCAGCCAGACCTCCCCCGCTGCGGGCGAGGGGAGCTGGGGTGCAGAAATGGGGGTTCTGCCCCTCCTGGCCTCTCACTGGGCGTCTTTGCAGGCGGTTCCCACGGTGCAGTGACCCCAAGAGCGAAGCCACAAGCAGTGGGTGACCAACCTCTGCCCAGAGCCGATTTGCTCTTCCCTGGAGAGCTCCAGGCTTTGCCACAGCCAAGCCAGGGAATTATCAGAGGAAATCTCTCCCCAAGCCCTGAATTAACAACGCTGGCCTGGTGCTCGGGGCTGTTTCCCCTCTGGAATCACAGCAAGCATTGCTGCAATGCCTGTGCCCATCCCCAGGACCCCTGTGAGACCCTCTGGGACCCAGGAGCTGGTGAGAGCTGTCCCCTGCTCTGGCTGGCTGTGCCTCTCCGTGGTGGGAACTGTTTCCCGAGGATGGGTGTCACGAGGACGGGGCTAAGCCATCCATCACACCCAGCACTAATTGGCTCCCCTGCTTCAGAGGCCAAGGAATAAGTGAGCTGCAAAGATTGATGTCCCTTCCCTGCAGCAGGAAAAACTCTCCGGGCCAGGACTGAGGGTGGATCCCTGCCAGGGACCTGGGATTGCCGAGGTTTGCCTGTGCCAGGCCTGTCCTGGGGATGAAGGGCTCCAGACTGAGTGTCCCTGGAGGGGCGATGGTCAGCCCAGCCACCAACCTCCCTCCCACGCTGGGACCACGCTGCTCCCTCCCCTCCCGCCTTCCCAGCTCTGGGAAATGTCCCAGGAGAGCGGCCAGCTGTGAAAAGCTGCAGCAGCTGGAATGTGGGAGGGAGGGCAAGGCTTCTGGAAAGCCAGAGGCAGCCGAGGAGCAGGACTTATCTGTTACCTCCCCGTGAACTGACACCTCTGATTTAACCCCGTGCATGCCTGGAATGCCCTGTCCGCACATCTTCAGTCAACATCACCTCCTAACCTCGAGTCCCACCGCCGCCTGCCAGAGCCACAGCTGTAATTTCCAAAGCAGAGGCCTCACAGGGAGGCTGGACAGGATTCCTGGCTGTGGCCAGGCTGCCTCGCTCTGTGGCTAAGCAGATCCATCACAGACGGGAGAACCAGGCAGGGCTTTCAGGAGGTGCTTTGGGATGAAAGCGTGGAGGTATGAATTCGGTATCACCTCCGTGCTCTGTCAGATCTGGAGCAGGGCCAGGAGAGGATTGTTTGCCGTGGCTCTGCTCCAAGCCAGAGGCACCACAATTGCAAACTCCCCCCCACTTCCCCGGCCCACGCAATCCAGAGCCCGCCCAGCCGACTGCTACGGGCAGGCCAGGGGAGGGAAAAACAACATTTTCCCACAAACCCGTGGCCTCACCCTTCCCCAGGCAGGGACAGGGCAGATCCCGGAGCTGAAATTCGGCGCTGCCCTCACCACCCTGGCAGGGCTGTCTGCGTCCTCACACCTATTGCCCCGCGGCGGGTCTGGGAATGCGGCTCAGCCCTGCAAATCCCATGGGATGGGGCTCCACGGGGCTGCACCTGCCGAGCTCACGGCTGGGACACCCCGGAGATGCTGCTGGCCCCTTGAGTCCGTGCCAGGTCGGTGGGGCTGGGGGACAGCCAGGGACACGATCACCATCCTGCTTTGGAATCAGCAGAGCATCTTGATGGCTTAGCACTAGACACCACCAGTGGGGTTGGGCCCTTGATGTGCCTCAGTTTCCCCACCCATAATGGTGCTGCTGCACTGGGCACTCGCTCTACAGAGAAGCCACAACGAGTGATAATTAATATTGCACCAGCCCTGCTGACAGACGGGGTCACAGCTTGTCCAGGAGCTCGAGCCAAGGTCAGGGCTCTCCTGTGGCCACACAGAGAGGACTGAAGACTTACTGCCACTGGACACTGGGCTGCTCCTCTCCGGCATTTTGTACCCAGACAGGTGATGGGGACAAGGTGAGGGTGATAGGGACAAGGTGAGGGTGATGGGGACGAGGTGAGGGTGATGGGGACAAGATGAGCTGCTGTGGCACGGGATGATCCCCATGACCACTGCAGCCCCGGGTTCCTCGGCTCTGCCTCTCAGGGATGGGATAAGCCAGCCCTGGAGGTGCCAGCCCCGCTCCCATCTCTGGCTCTGGAAAGCCTTGGATGGCCTTAGGGCTGCACCCGTGCTAGGAAACAAGAGGAGCTGGGATGGGAAAACCCGTGGCTGGTGAGGCAAGGTCCTGGCCTTCCCCTGGGGCCAGTCCCCAGGGCTCCGGGGAACACAATGCCTTTGTTTGGGACTTGGCCTGCGCAAGGAGCCCTTCCCTCGCTCAGCCCCAAAGCACCAACCCTTCAAAAGGCCTGTCCTCCCCCTCCCCTTCCCCCAGCAATGCTAATGTGCCAGGCCTCTTCTCATGAACCCTGGGAGAGAGCAGGCTGGTAGACAGTTTCACCACTTGTTAAATGTGTGTTTAGCGATCTTGTGAGTAGACAAGAACAAATACAAACAAGCCGGGCTGGAGAGCCCCTGCCCCTCCGCCCTGCCTGGAACGCAGCAGCCCCAAAGCCTTTCTTCTCTAACCACTTCAAACTTTCATTTCTTCTGAAGCCACAACAAGGCACACTTTGTAAAGCAAATGAGTAAACAGCAACTTTCAGCTTAAAAGGAAAACAAGGGGGAGGGACTGTTTTTAATTACTGGATTTTAAAAAGGGCTTTATTCGGTTAATTGCTTTCTGTTGTAAAATGTTCTCCTGCACACAGCCCTGGTTCTAGCTGCGTTGCTGCTGGCCAGATGGCACTGCAGAGGCAATGACAGCATGTGCCTGCGCTGCTTGGGTACACAAGTGCCTTTAACATTCACACACATCACCCCCGAGCCCTCCCAGCCTCATGGAAATGACACGAGGCACCGAGTCTCGCTCAGACGTGGCCGGTGGTTTGGCGTGTCCAACCCCCGTCACTTCCAGAGCATCGGGGCACGCACGGAAAAGCCTCTGCAGCGTTTCACGGCGAGCTCCCAAAAGCGGCTAACTGCTGCTGATTGCCTCGGCTGCAGCGTGTCACCTCCCCGCTCCGGGGCCAGCCCCGATGTTCGTGCGAGGTGCTGAGCTCAGCCCGGTCCCCCCCTCTGGATCGGGCAGGGTGAGGGAGCTGCGGGGGCTGGCGTGCGTGGAGGCATGTGGGGCTCTCCGTGTGCTGCAGCCGTGCCAAACGGATTCCAACTGCAGCCCTGATGATCACAGCCAGCTTGGAAGACACCCCGAGCCCGTGGAAACAGATGGATTAAAAATAGAGAGCTAAGAGGTGCACGGGAGGATCTTGAGCAGGAACGCCACCAGTGAGGTTGTCACTGTGCTGGGGACAGATGGCACAGGGAAGGGGCAGCGAGAGGTGGCAGCGGGAGACTCTTCTCCAGTTGGATCGGCCCCAGGAGGGGAAGAGTGAGGGAAGGAAATGGAGCAGGGATGGCCTCGGGCTCCTGGCACATGGAGACCCTGAAGCCCTCGCTGCACCCTGGGTGCTGCAGCGGTTTCCACAAGGCCGTGGGTGCCTCAGAGGGGGCTCAGGCAGTGCAGGGGAAGAGGGAGAGAGCTTTGTTCCCAACGTGGAGCTCACAGGAGCACACGCTCCCTCCTCCCTTGCCGGCCTCCTGGAGGGAGCACAGACGAGTGTGGGGAAACAGGGACAAGGAGGCTCCCAGTGTGTAGGGAAGGGATCATGCCCTGGCCCTTCCAGCACAGAGGAGGGGACGTGCACATCCAAAGAGCTTCCAAAGCCACCAGCCCTCCACCGCAGAGGCCCCAGGATCAGGGATCACGCAGAGTTCAGGGCAGAGGCGAAGCTGCAGCGCTCAGGCTGGCCCGGGGGAAGCCGCCGTGCTGCCGCTCCCTCTGGCACTGCGAGCTCCTCTCTTTCCCTCCTGGCATGGCCTCTCCCCACTTGAAGTGTCCCCCACCACCACACGCTGCTGTTTTCCATGCTGGTGCTTCCCACAGAGTCATTAAAGTTGGAAAAGACCCTTAAGATCGAGTCTAACCATTAACCCAGCACCGCAGTGCTCGCCACTAAACCATGTCCCCGAGTGCCACATCCATGTGGTTTTTGAGCACTTCCAGGGATGGCGATTCCACCCCTGCCCTGGGCAGCTCGTTCCAATGCCTGACCACCCTTTCAGTGAAGATTTTTTTCCTAATATCCAACCTAAACTTCCCCAGGCACAACTTGATGCTGTTGCCTCTCATCCCGTCCCTGTTCTTGGGGAGCAGAGCCTGACCCCCACCTGGCTGCCCCCTCCTGCCAGGGAGTTGTTCAGAGCCAGGAGGTGCCCCCTGAGCCTCCTCTTCCCCAGGCTGAGCCCCCCCAGCTCCTCCTCATCCGACTTCTGCTCCACGGAGCTGCTTTGATCAGGAAATCTCCTCTCAAAAAACAACCTCGGGAGAGAGCAGCGACAGGCAGAGGTGCTTCGGAGCCCGCCGTGCCCATGGCATCGGGCAGCTTTTCCTGCCTTTCCCTGCGCCCACCGCGGCGGGGGTTCGGCTCCTGCCAGCAGCCAGCAGCTGCTGCTGAATGCTCACTTTCTCTAATTGAATAGCAGGAAGTTCAGTCTTGTTCCTTCGCCTTTCAGGCTGTCAGCTGGAACAATCGCCCACCTGTGGCACCACCCCGGGGATATAAATAAGGAACAAAACACAATCGCAGCCGGAGGAATGGCTGGCGTTCCCAGCAGATCTGCCGATATCGAGTGCCACAGTGCATGCCCGCACACGGGAGAGGCGTCTGGGCACACGGACAGCTCCGGGAGCGGCTGGGAACGCGCTGGGAATGCGCGGCCAGCGCGCAGGATGGGATGCACGGAGCGCAGGGCACACGGGGAAGAGCGCGGGTGTGGAGCTCTGCAGGGACTCGGGTGACACACCCCATCCCCCGGTTACTGCCAGGGGTGGCCGGTGCTCCCGTCTGGCGCTGGGATTGTCCGGCAGCTGCTCCACGTCTCCAGGACAGAGTCCGGCGTGCGCTTGTGGCTCCCTCGCTGCTTTTTTCCCGTTTCTCCGAGCGCTGCCAGAGCGGCTGCGAAGCCAAGAGGCAGCGAGAGCTCCTTCCTGGAGCTGCGCCTCCCTCGCCGCCACCCAAGGCGCTCCCCCGCCACCTCCGGCACTCGCACCGCCAGTTCACAGCCGGGCCCCTGCTCCCGCCGGGATGCTCCCGAGGCTGCGGCCGGCACAGCTGGGCTGGATCTGACAGCTCCGCACAGCTGGAAGGAGCCCAGCTGAGCGCAGGGATGGAGGGAGGTGCGGCGCGGACCCTCCGGGAGGGGGGAGAGGCGGCTGGGAGGGCAGTGGGAGCCACCAGCACACACACACGCACTCGCACAGGCCAACGCTGCTGCCACAAGAGGAAATTATTAATTTGCTGGGAATAAAGTCGGCAGCGAGTCAAAACCCATCCTTTTCCCGATGGAGAAAAGGCTCCCAGCCTCCCCTGGTGCCCTCCTTGCCAGCAGTCCTGGCACCTTTGTCAGGAGGGACAGGCCTGGCACACGGGCACCACGTCCCCACGGGGATGGAATGTGGACGGGCTGGGCACCGTGTCCCCATCCTGGGGTGGAACACGGCCGGGATTCACCCAGACACAGCAGTTTTGCTCCCAGCATGGGACTTGTGGCACCCAAATCCCCGGTACCACGGCAGGGGACGTGTGCCCCTCCCCGACACCCTTTGTCCCTCCCCGTGGTGACACTCATGGTGTTTCCCTGTTTGTTTTCCCGCTGCTGCCACGGCCGCCCTCCCTCCAGCTCCCCGAGTGGAGCCAGGGTATTCAGGGCTCGGCAGCCTGAATGAAGCCAGATCCCCGGACACATTCCTGTGGTTGTTGCTTTTTTTTTTTACCCCCCCTTTCCCTTTTTCTCTTTCTTCCCCCCTCCTCTTCTCCCTCGCTTGGCACCAGCTAAAGGATTCAAAAGGAAGCCAGGCTTGGCAGACGTGGCGGGAGGAGGGAGTGGGGAGATGAAAGAAGGCCTCTCTCCAGCTTTCTCTCCCAGTTCCCACACT
>VZTF01000907.1:34679-49043 GCA_013397755.1 Cnemophilus loriae | reverse complement strand
TCCCCACACCCACCCGGCGCGGAGAGCTCCTAATGATTCCCAGCCGCACCTGGAGGAGGCCGCCGAGGAAGCGGGGCCTGTTTGTGCAGCCAGCAGGACAAGCCCCCGTCGCCCCACCCGTGCCATATGGGGCGGCCCCACAGCCCCCCAGCCAGGTCACCCTGGGTGACAAAGTGCCTGAAATGGCGCTTAAGGACGTGTGTCCCACGCCTGAACTGGCGCTGAGGAAAATCTCTGCATGCGCGGCTTGGTGGGCTTCAAGCAGCTGCCCCTTCGCATGGAGGTCAAACCCGCAGGGGGGTGGGTTGGGGACAGTCTGGGGGCTCAGGTGGCCCCCGGGGCTGTGGCGAGGCAGAGGTGCCCGGTCACACTCCCCAGACACGCACCTGAAGGGAAGGAGCACCAGGTGGCACCATGGAAGGCGGTGATGCCACTTGGGGCACGTTGGCCCGTGGAGGACACCAAGGAGGGGGACACCGGCCACCAGGTCACCTCCGGCGGCACCGCGCAGCCCTCCACGCCCTCTCGTGGCACCTGCTCAGCACCACAACTGTCCCTGTCCCTGTCCCTGTTCCCACGAGAAATGTTCCCCCATTCCCTGGGGCCAACGCATCCCCATCAGGATGGACGTGAGTTCCAGTATGGAAAACAATGTTCACTCGTGCTCCAGTCCCCACCAAAAGTCAGCGCAGGTCGGGGAAGCCAAGCCTCCCTCGCAGTGCAATCCGAGCAGATTTTCCCTCATTTATTCTCCCTGGCATCCACAGCTTCTTTGGGCAACCGGTGCCAGGGCCTTACCACCCTCAGAGGGAAGAATTTCTTCCCAATATCTGATCTAAATCTACCTTTCCTCAGCTTAAACCCATTCTCCCTCATCCTGTCACTCCACGCCCTTGTCCAAAGTCCCTCTCCAGCTCTCTTGTAGCCCCAGCAGGTCCCGAGACCCCCCTCCTCTGCTCTGCTCTCCTCCCAGGGGGGATTATGGCACAGCCCCATCCGGCACAGCACTGCCAGCAAAGCTTTGAAGTGCAGCCCTGGTAACGGAGCCTTCGCTGCAGGAATGGGAAAACGCCAGGACAGGGAGATCTCCTCCTCCGTCGCTCGCTGCTCTGGGCAGAGCTGGGAAAACGAGGCAGCTTTTAATAAAAAGGGGATCTCCAGGCAGGGAGCACTTGGGGTTTTCTCTGTGGCTCCAAGATCTTTGCCCTCTCACGGGTTCCTCCAGCCCAGTAACCAAAGGGTTACTCCTACCAGCATGGGTGGAAGTTCCCACGGAGCCATCCCCACGGAGCCATCCCTTAAGGACCAACACCAAGGGATACCAAAAACTCCCAGTGAGGGCTGGACAATTCCCAGCTCTGGCGAGGTGCAAGGTGGGTGCCTGGACCCCACCGACTCCTCCTGGCGAGGGGCCAGGCCCTAAACACAAACCTTCTGGAGCATCTCCCGAGGAGCCGGCCAAGCATGGAGCCGCGGGAGGCTCCGGCTGCCTCCGCCAGCCAGCGGGGCCGTGAGCGGCTCCACACACGCCCCGTTGAGTCACGGCTTCGTTGGTGGCCCCGGCGGCGCGGGGTGGCCCTGGGTGCGCTCAGGGGGGACCATTTTAGGCACCGGTGACAGAGGCGTCAGCAACCACGGCTAAAAATAGTGGTGTCGAAGGGACGAGATGGTCGGGCTGCTCAAATCCTGGCACGGCCCCGCCGGTGCTGATAGCAAGTGCCCTTTGCTTGTTCTCCCGCCGCCAGGTCCCCTTATCTGTCCTTCCAGCTCCGGGTGTTTCTGTCACCCTGTCACCAGGTCCCCTGCCCTGACATTTGATCCCCCTGGGATGGCTGCAGGTTCCAGCTCGGGGTTGTTGGCGCCTGTTCTGCCCACCAGGGAGGATGTGGAACTAAACGTGCTGCAGAGGAGTTCCCACCTGGGCCACAGGACAGACCTGGATTTGCGTGGCCACCACACCCCGGGACCTGCAGGGGTTTCACTGCACTTCAGAGCACTCCTGGGTTTCTGCTTTCCCTCCCTAAGGAGTTGGAATCGTCCTCCATTCCCTCTGGATCGTTCATCACTTTTGGATTCACCATCCTAGGAAGTGTCCAAGGCCAGGTTGGATGGGGCTTGGAGCAACCTGGGGTAGTGGCAGGTGTCCCTGCCCATGGCAGGGGGTGGCACTGGATGAGCTTGAAGGTCCCTTCCAACCCAAACCAGTCTGGGATTCCGGGATTCTGTCATGGTGATGGGGAAACTGAGGCAGGGAGGTGTCACAACTTCCCTGGTGCACACGAGGGACCAGGAGAGCAGAGCCCACGCTCTGCCCGACCTCCCTGCCATGGTCACCAGGGGTGTCCCACCCTCACCAAGGCACCCCACAAATTCTTGGGGTTAAATCCCGGATTCATCATGAAAAGCAGCTCCTGCTATTCAGGGCCGTGATTACCTCGGGAACATCTGTGCTGACAATTGCTGAGTGGCAGCATAATTCCCACCAGCTCTGCCTCCACCTCCTCCTCCTCCTCCACGGGCTTCATTTCAAAGCACGCTCCCTGCAAAGCCGTGCCACGCCTGATGAGGGGAAAAGCTTGGAAAACAGGCAGCAGAATCAAAACCTCGGGCTTGCAGCACAGCCGAGCCAGGCATCCCAAATGCACCTGCACAAACCTCCCCCCGACCCTCCCGGATCTCAGTGTCAAGCCTCACAGTCAAGGGCTTGGGGTTGTCCCTGCAGCTTTTGGCTTTGCCGTGGACATCCTGACCTCCCAGGACTGGATGGATGCACCTGGACTTTCCCCGGTGCATCACAGGCTGCAATCTGTGCTGGAATTTGATTTTTTTTTTTTTTTTCCTCCAGGCATCTGGTGGAAGAACACAGCAGGACTGGGGATGGGCTGGGGGGAAGCATTCCAGCAAAGCAGGAAGGCTCTGCTGAGGGCCATCCATCCCTTAAATGAACACCCAGAGCAAGGATGCTGCCCTGGGGCCTACGGACATTCCTTGGCTATATTTGGTGATGGATGGAGAATTCGTTGCTTCCCCTCAGTCCATCTGTTCCCCTCATTGGCAGGGAGGAGCCGGCGCCAGAGCTGCAGTGTCGCTGCTCGGATGAAGCCGGTACTTCAGCAGCCATAAATCTCCTCTGCTGAGCTTCTGCTGCCTCCCACCTGTTGGCTGGGAGAAGATCAAGTCGACAAAAGCCTCCTGCCAAGCTGTATTTTTATCCAGGGCTTCATCACGAGCCCAGGTGCCCACAAAAGCCGCTCACGAAGCAGGGGGAGGTGGTTGTGTCACAGCACAGCTCACCCCTGGAATCCCACCTCTCCCACAGGTCTCCAGTCCCGAAGCAGGTGCTTTAATCACATTTCCTGAATTCCCTTAAATACCCAAAACCCCTTTTTCCTTCTTGTCACCCCCACCCCACCACCATAAAACCTGAGAGGTCCCAAGCAGGGAGCTCAGACCCTGCACCAGGGAGCCAAATACTCATTGTGAGAACAGAGGGAGCCGGGCTGGGACCAGCACGGTTTATTAGGGAAAAAACACCCCGAGGGATCCCATTAACATGGCAAAAAACCACCGAGGGACAATGAAGTGAAATCCACAGCAACAACACACAGCAGGAAAAGTCCAGTTGTCAGCCAGGACAGCATGAGAGGCACAACCCCGCGGGAGAAGTGCCCAGCCCACGGAGCCGATCCCAGGGACACTCCCCAGCCCGAGGGGACACGAGGGAAGTCACAAGCAGCAAGTCCTTGTCTTCCAGTTGAAGTGACAGAGGAGGGAAAAAAAAAAAAACAAAACAGAGGAAGCCACGTGGATAAAAGCAAAAGGGGCAGCCACGGTGGGAATGGAAAATCCTCCCTGCTCAGGAAGGATTCAGGGAGGTCTGGCTCACCCGGGGCCCATTTCCTGAGCCCCACATCTCCCAGGGAGCCCCTGAGCTGCCCTGGCAGGAGGAGGACCCAAAGCAGGGTCACTTAAACCCTGTCCCCAGCTTGCACCTCACCACCTTGCACCCACCCAGCTCCCCGTGCACCTCAGGGCCTGGAGAGGCAGCAGGAATCTGCTGAAATCCAGGGTTCTGCCCCAAAACCACAAGCCATTGCTTCCCTGGGCATCCATCTCCTCCTGGCAGCCCTGGATCATCCCACGGACACATCCCCGTGTGCCCAATCCCCCTGGCACCCTGCCCCATTCCCCAGGGCTGGCTGACAATTCCATCCCTCCTGCAGCATCCTCTCCCTGCACAAGCCGGGCTTGGCTGGGCTTCCACGATCTTCAGGAAACACCTTGGAAATGTTTACTGGCTGTGCTCCCCCTCCCAGCTGCCAGAAAGGTCTCCGAGATCCAGTTCAGATCCCAAAATCCTGGGTTCACATTAAAAAAAGATGAGACCTTTCTGTAAACCTGAACGCAGGCAGAGGTGACGCTCAGAAACTCATTTCTCCCAAGATTTTTTTTTTTTGTTTGTTTGTTTGGATTTTAGACCTTCCTCCGAGGTGTTTGTCACCCAGATGTGACAGTTAACAGTCTGCCAAAGAATTTTTTTCAGGGGGAAAAAGTGCAATTTGCTTTTCACTGCTAGAGCAGGATTCAGTGCAATGAGAAAAGCCTCCCGAGCCACTGAAGGCATCACAAGCTTGGTTATTTACATATTCCTCAAAAGGGTGATGACTCCAGCTCCAGCCTCACTGCTCGAGCTGAAACTTCCCTGGAAAAAGCCAGACGCACAACTTGGAAAATTTCAGCCCATGGAATTTGTAGCAAACTGTCTGATAATATTGAGCATCCTTCCTGCTCAGCCATGGGGTGTCGTGCAAGAAAAAAAAAAAAACAGAGGGAGAAAAAAAAACTCCACAAGGAAGAAATAATCTTTAAATTTTCCTCCTGAGTGTCTCCCTTGGGACAGGGCTCTGAGCAGAAATGTCAGCGTGATTTTCACACCAGTTTCTCTCCAATTGATTTCCCATCCTGTTTTTTAATCAGAGATTTGGTTCTCTCGCAGCATCGCTAGCAGAGGTGTCTATTTCAGGAAACACCAGAGGTTTTAAGAAGCTGAGGAGAAAAAGATTATCAACTCATACGGGCTCAGCCTAGAAAGGGAGAAAAAAAATCCTTTAATTGAAATCCCCAGGCTGAAATTCTCTGCAGATTTACCTAAATGGACTTCAAATGATGTCTCTAATATATCAGGGCCTGCTTTTAACTTAATTCAAGCCCTGGGCATGTGTCTGCAGCCCTTGTACAAGCTGGGCTTTGGATGCTCACTGAGATTATTAGTTTGAAGTGCTAAATCATGCGAGTGTGAAACCCAAATATAAAAACCTGGGCCGACAATACACCAGCCCAAAGCTCCAAGCAGGAAACAGGATTTTTTTTTTTTTTTTTTAACATGTTAAGCATTTGTTTCTATTTTTCCAAATTTAAGCTGGCAAAATCTTGGTGAAAGGACATTAAGTATTTTCTGGTTGGGGAGCAGCAGCTGGGACTGTGAAGGAGCAATATCACGGTTTAATTTCAGTTAAAAAGGACAAAATTTTGTTCCAAAGCTGCTTGGAAGGTTTTTGGGTGCTCCCAACTTTCCAGTTCAACAGTTCAGCCTAAACATTTGCTTGGGAAAGCCGGAAGGCTTTGGGAGTCACTTGGGGCTTTAAATAAATAGGTTAAACCTGCCTGGCACAAAGATTCCACACGGGGCAGACCCATCCTCGAGGGATTCCGCCCGAAGCGAGCGCAGAGCGCGCGGACAAACTGGGGAAACACCTCGTGGCACAGAGGAGCCTCCAGGCCCACGGGGAACAGGGACAATGCCACAACACCCCGACGAACAGAGGCACCGAGGAAGCTTTTCCTCCTCTCTCCCTGCCCCTGCCTGGGGCACGAACTCCCATTCCCAGCACAAACGTTCCCTGCGCACCACGGCCCCGCGGGGTGAGGCCCACGCCGGCGGCTGCGGGATCCCCCAGCCCCACTATTTGCTGTTGGGGGTCTGCTGCTCGTCCCGCGCCGGCCGCTTGTGCTTCTGGGCCACGCCGTAGGGGACGTGGGCGGCCACGGCGCCCAGCTCCTGCGCTCCCTCCACGTGGAACATCTGGTCGTCGAAGAAGATGTGGGGCCGGATCTTCCTGAGCAGCGGCCCCTTGGGAGCCCCGGCCAGGAACAGAGCCTCGTCCGTCTCCAGGCCCCAGCTGCGCAGAGTCTTTAGGGCGCGGGCCCCCGAGCTGGCCGCGCTCCGCGCCGTCACCAGGTACGTGCGGATGGGACACTCCAGCCTCAGCCCCTTGGAGTAGAACTTCTTCTGCAGCTTCCCCAGCGCCTCCAGGAAGCCCTTCAGGGGCCCCTGCCACAGCGAGGAGAAAGCTCCCTGTCACCCTTCCAACCCCAGACTCGCTGGATGACCCCTTCACCCCAAAAATGACCCCGCAGCCATCCCCTGGGCCAGCAGCTGCTGCCCTACCCCGCCTCGCACCCCGCTCTGGCGTCATCCCAGAGTTGGGAGCATCCCGTGAGGGCTGCCCCTCTCCCAGAGCCTTTTCCTGCCTTCAGCCCAGCTCTACCTGTGCCAGGGGCTTGTTCTCGTGAGCCTTTTCGTGCTCGAAGAACATGTCCAGGCCGTGAGCCTTCACGATCTGCTCCGACTCATCCGAGAAGAGCACGGCGTCCCCGTCGAACGCCACCCGCAGCTGCTTCTCCGACACCTCCAGGTCCCTGCTGGGGCTGAAGATGGTGGCTGCAGCAATCCCTGAGGATGAGGCAAGAGGTGGCAGTCATCCAAGGATCCGTCCTCGTGGCTCAGAGCAAAACACGACGGGCTGGAAGCAAAAACGCCGCAAAGGAAACGCGCCCGGGAGCACCTGCAGCTCGTCCCCGAGAGCCTCCACGGCAAAAACAAACCCCCAGATGACAAATCACCCTTTGCATACAAGAACTGAGGAGGAAAAACACCGCCTTTGCCTCGGGAGAGCTGTGGAGCTGGAGGAAAGGCTCATTTCTATGGAAACTGGAGGCTCTTTGGAGCATCAGAGACGTGGGGCAAGGCAAACCCTGAGTGCGTGTCGGCTCAGGGACGGGGATATTGGAGTTATCCTCCCTGGGATCAACCCCCTGAGGGCTCCAGGCTCCCCCCACTGCCCCCCCTGAGCTGGACCCCAGACTCACCCTCTTCAATGGCCCCACTCACTTTCTCGGCGTCGGAGGAGAGGTAGAGGTTGGTGTGATAGGCCTTGAGGTAACAGATGGGGCTGTTCCCTCCCGTCATGCAGAACCTCTCGATGAACAGATCTGAGGGCGAGAGGCACCCCGGCGTGAGCCTGGCTGCCCCCCAAACCCAGCCTCGGCGCTGGAAGGACCGGGGTTAATTCTGGTTCTGCTGCCCAACAGCAGGGCCAGCAGCCAGAGCCCCTCCCCACCAGCCAGCTCCTGCTCAGCACCCAGAAAATCTGGCAGAAGCGGGAAAAATGGGAGCAAACATCTGCTTTCCTTGGTGCCAAGCAGTGACACCACCCAAAAGCCCCCAAGGACAGCTTTGTCCCCATCTCACCGTAGTGGTTGATGCTGTTGATCAGGCGAACCCCAACCTGGGCGTGATTGTTGGTCATGAGGACGATGTCGAAGAGCTCCTCGCTGTCGGGGTAGAGCTCACGGAGCTGAGCATTCACCGCTTCCAGAGCCTGCAGCACCCCGGGGACAGGGGGTGGGTGTCAGGCAGCACCTGCCAGGCGTGGCCCTGACCCCCCTCCCACCCAGCAGAACACTTCTGGTCACCAAATCCACAGATCTGGCCAGCTCCAGGTGTAGTCCTGACCCCTTCCCATCAACAAAACACTTCTGGTCACCAAAATCCCCACCCCAGCTACACCCCGAGCCAAGCTGACATCAGCTGGGAAAAAATAGATTCATTTTTTGGGGGGAAAAAATCCACCTAGCTACTCTTCTGTTTTCAAACACAAAAGGTTTTGAGTTATTAAATGAGGATAAATTAGCTCCAAGTTGCAGATAAATGTTTTTCAAGCAATCACAAACAAGTCTCACCCCACAGAGCTGATTAATTTATTCATTGGGAATGGGCTCCAGCACCCAAAACTGCACTAATTGGGGCAGGAATGAGAAAATATTTTTCAAATCTGAAATGCCTCATTTCAACACGTCAGAATTAGAAATTGGCCGACTCGGGAGCAAGGCTAAACTCAGCCAATTTACAAGAATAAATAAATTGTAATAATAATCATAATTTTTTTAAAAAAAGACAATTCCCTAAAGGGAAATTTTAAATGTGATCCAAAGAGATGATTTTTTTCAGTTCTTGGGCTCAAGATGGAAAATCCAGCCCTGGAAGCAGCACATCCCTTGCTGGGAGGTTTCTCTGCCCTCTGTTTGCTCCGTCTCTCCTGCGCCGCTGCTCGTGTCCACCCCGTCCCCACACGAGCTCTGTCCTCTCCCCAAAATTTTTGGGGAGCACGGCGCTGTGGCTGCTCACCTTGACGAAGGGGAAGGCGGCCCCGGGGAGGAAGGGCTCGTTCTCGTGGTCCAGCTGGTATTTCACGTAGGCCTCCACGCCCTGCTCCGTGTAGATCTTCTGCTCCTCCTCCATGCGGAACAGCGCCCGCGAGGACACGGCGATGGTGATGGCGTTCTCGGGCTTTGGCTGCGGGCAGAGAGGAGAAATTAGGGAGGCAGCCCCTGCTCCCAGCCTGGGGATGGCATTTGCTCACTCCCAGCGTGAAAGGCCACGGGGTGGGTGACAGCTCTGTAGGGATCTGGAGAACAACAGAGCAGCTGCATCCCAAGCCTTCAGCAGATGCTCCTGATGCTCCATCCCCGCGCATCTGGGACACCTCAGATCCCAGTGCCAAGCCCTCCCGCTGCAAACAGGCTCCCAGAACCCGTGCAGACCCCAGGAGAAACCGCTGAGGCCCATGCAGGAGGAATTTGTGTGGCTTTTCCCACCCCCCCAGGCAGGGAAGAGCCGCGCTCCGCGTCCCGTGATGCCGTCCAGATGTGACAAACAGCCCGTGCCAGCTCAGCGCCTCCGAACACTCGATACAGTTATTGTGGGTGGAAACATGACAAACAGGTGGTGCAAGCAGCGATTTATGAGTCATTATTATTAACGTTGATCCGAAACCCGCTGAAGCCAACGGGGCGCCTCCAGAGGGACCTGGCAGGGACAGAGGGGACAGCGGGAAAGTCAAGCTCGTGCTGACCCCCACCCGTCCTCCCTCTCTCCCCGCAGAGGGCAGCGAGGGTGTAAATCCCCGTCACCCACTTGCAAGCACAAAAATAAGTTAATTACTGACGGCCAATGAGAAATCCTGGCTGCCAGGACAGCAAATCCTATGGAGGGACAGTGGCACAGGGAGCCCTGTCCCCTACAGAGGAGTTCAGGGAGAAGGACAGGGCTCTCTGAGAAATCCAGGCTGTCAGCACTTCAGGAACACCTCGCCCCCTGCTCCTCTGTGACTTCCAGGATCCTCTGTGCCACATTATCCATGAGTAATCCCCCGGCAATGCCATTTACCCAGGGCGGAGGGTGCATCCTCCAGCTGCTGCCCACACCCAGGTGCTCCAAAGTTCAAGCTCCCACCCTGCCCAGGGCTGAACTTTACAGGAGCAGCAGCCTGGCAAGGCCGAGGTGCCCCATCCACACTGGGATTCGCTCCCCGCAGGGCTGGGCTCGCCCCGGAGCTCGCTCTGCCCCCAGCCCCACCCAGGAATGAGTCAGTGGGAGACTCCACGCCATTCCCAGCACCAGCCCTGCAGCAGGTCCATCCCAGGCACCTCTCCAAAGGCTGCATCCATCCCCAAAATCCCCCAAATCCCCAGCAAAGCGATTAAACAGCGGGCGATTAGGATGAGACACAGATTAGCTCGGGCTGAGCGCATCACTGCGGCCGCAGGGATCCCTTTCCCACAGCGTTCTCAGGGGAATCAGATCCCGTTCGGAAGTGGCTCTTTTAGGAAAGCAAGGGAGCAACCCCCAGGACAGGCAGGACCTGACCCACGACCCCAGCACCGCTCCAAGTGAGCCACAGCCAGGTCCCCAAGGAGTGTCAGCTATTAACTGGTCACGGGCCAAGCCTTGGCACTTCAGCTCATTAATTAATAACTCTGGTGTCATGGGCCATTTATTAGCTGAAAATATTAATAACTGTGAAAGGTGTTGGGACATCCGGCCATTAGCTGGAGTCCTGCTGCTCCAGCCTCTCCCCAGTCCCTGCAGCGCTGGGTACGCAGGAAATCTTCCAGGTGTTTGCTCCCTGATCCTGGAGCAGGGCCAGCCCTGGAGGGAGACTCCCAGCAGAGAAAACAGGTCAGCAGCGCAGATGTAACAGCACTGAGGCGTGTCCGAGGGGCTGAGAAGGATGTTTGGGGCCACGAGCCAAGCCGGCTGCCCAGAGGGAATTTCCATCTCCCTCTCCCCTGCGGCGCACACCTTCTGCACCTCGCACAACAGCCCTGGCTGCTCAAGGTCCCTTCCCTGCCTCTGAAAGGCACCAGCCCTCCGGGAGGTTCATTTAAGAGGCAATAAACACAGCAATAAAAATAACCATCAGCTGGAGGCCTGACTCTGCCCCAGCGTGGGCTGCTGGAGCCCCCGGTGCCTGCGGGCAGGGAGCCTCTGGGAATGGGACCTGCCAGATCGTGCCAAGGAAGATTTGCACCTTTTTGGAGCACTCGGGGCAGGAAAGTCTCACCCGGGTGCTAACGCAGCAGCTCCCAGCTCCGGCTGGGCTGGAACGGCCCTGCTGTTCTCTGGGAAATGCTGACATTTGGAAAATGAGGCGATTCTGCACTGCAAGGAGGGATCTGCATTTTGACATTTCTTTGAAGTGGAGGTTTCATTTGGAAGTGTTCCCTCCTCGAGGTTGTTTGGATGCCTCTCCGTCCCCATTAGTGCTGCAGATGGTCATTACAGCGTTCAAAAATGAGCTTTAAAAAGCCTCAGGAACCACGGCACCTCGAATCCTCCGTCTGAGCGCTGCAAACAACCCACCCAACCCCACTTTTCCCCAGAAACTGGGATGTTTCAAGGCAAACACCCTTCTTTTGTAACAGGAAATGTGTGCATGGGAGGGGTCCCGCTCCCAGTCCTGGCTGGGATGGATTTGGTCCCACAGCCCCCATCCCACCACAGCCTCCTGTTCT
The DNA here is from genome assembly GCA_013397755.1 of Cnemophilus loriae. Classification (NCBI taxonomy): domain Eukaryota; kingdom Metazoa; phylum Chordata; class Aves; order Passeriformes; family Corvidae; genus Cnemophilus; species Cnemophilus loriae. Next base: position 37,907 of record VZTF01000907.1, on the reverse strand, counting down.
GGCTGCCCCAGCCCTGGAGGGTTTGGGCTGAGTCACAAACTCTGTTTTCCCCTCAGAGCAGCAGCCAAGGTCAGCCAAGGTCAGTTAAAGCCCATCCAACACCAGTCCAGGCTCTCCTGAGCCGAATCCAATTGAATTTGCTGCCTGGGGATTCATGGTGAGCTCCTCTCCCTTCCCATGGGAAGGTCAGATCCAGCCCCCTCCTGAAACTTGAGCAAGAGATTAATGAGGGGTTTAAGATGAGTATGAACAGGGTGGGGGAAGGTTCCATCCCAATCCTGGGTCTGTCCCTGGGGTCAGCCAAACAGGAGGGATGACGAGGGACGTGTCCCGACAGCCCATCCCTCTGAAGAGGAACATCAGCCCTTGGCATGGCCCCAGGTGGTCCACAAGGTCCAAACCCCACCTCAGAGGTGTAAGAGACCTTTCCAGCAGGCTCCAGCTCCATCGAGTGCAAACCCCACCCCAGACCCCAAAACCCCCCGTTTTGGGGTAAAGGTGTATTTTGGGAGTGACTGGAAACAGCCCAGTTCTCCCCCTGCGGACCCAACAGCTGGCAGCCTTTAAATCGCTGCTCTAAGCAGATTTAAATCCTAAGCAGCCCCCCAAGGATTAGAGGCAGACGTTTGGAAATCCCCCAGGCTCCCGGGATGTGCAGTGGGACCGTGGCCTCCCACCCACGAGAGCCCCAGGTGCCCACAGTGCCACCCAACCCCAGCAGCTTCCCTGCCACCCCTGGAGGCCACCACTGGCAGGAGCCACAGCGGGGACCCCATTCTGCACCCCTTGATCCTTTTGAACTGCCTGGGGCTGGACCCAACCCCATCCTAAAATCCTGCAGGAATTCTGGCGGCTCCGGGCGCTTCCCTGGATGCTGCAGAAGACCAAATTCTCGTGATTAATTCAATATTCAGAGGTGGATTTTGGGCACGGAAAGGGAAGAGGAAGGGTTTGCTCCAGGGCCAAGCACTGTCCCCAGTCCAGCTACAGCATCCCAAAAATCAGGCACACGGGTGAGAGGGGTGGGTCCCGAAGGGGACGAGCAGGGTGCCCAGTGGAAGGGAGCCAGCAGAAAACCGTCTCCCACTGACCCCGCTCGGCGTCACCGGAGAGGCTGGGGGACATTTCCAGCATTGCTGAAGGGTGACAGGTCTCATCGCTGACCTCCCTGGCAGGAGCGAGGCCGGAGCAGCCGCGGGAAGAGCTGTGACCACTGCAAAGCAGGAATGCCCCATTAACCCATTCCCCAGCCAGGAATGGGCTTCCCAAAAATCACCTTTTCTCCCGTCACCTCGCAGCTCCCACAGCTCTCTCCTGCTCCTGTTTGGCCACAGGACAGACAGACCCAGCACCCCCACGGGCGCAGACGGACGACACCAAACCTCGTTTCCTGAAGGAGCCCAAGGCACCATGAGCCCCCTGCTCAGGATCAGATTAAAGTTCAGGGCGACGGCCGGGGTGGTTTTGAGTTTTCCAAGAACATTATTTATACTGCGGAAAAGCGCCCTGCAGCCATCCATCACGGGCTGACAGCTGCCTCGCGGCGTGAGGGCAGCTGAGCTGGCTGCCCGCGGGCACGGGGCCCCCAGCCTGCCCCAGCAGAGGGGCACAGGGCCTGGCATCGTCCCCAGCCCCGCAGAGGGGGATGGCACAGCCCAGCTCCAGCATCGGAACGCCTGGATCTCTGTTTGCAGAGCGCATCGCTCGCCCCGTGCCTCAGTTTCCCCAGGCGTACAGCAGGGATGGGTTACTGGTCAGCGAGCTGGCTGCGAGGAGAGGAAGAGGAGGAGCCCGGGCTGACACCCACGAGCAAAGCGTGGCATGAAAGACAAGGAGCTGCATCCTGCCACCAACCAGGCTGTCCCTCTCCTCCGGGAAGGGCACAGGCAGCAGCAACGTGAGCTGGCAGCGGGTCCAGGACCGCGGGTGGCAGTCGGGTCCCCAGCAGGGAAAGCACGGGGGCCGCCCCAAGTGAGGGCTTGGACGTGTCCCCTCGTGGAGAGGTCACACACGGAGCTTTGCCACGCAAGGTGCCAGCTGTCACCGGGTCCCCCTCCTCGCCGTGGGCACCGCCTCTGCCAGAGCCCCAGGTTTTGGGGGTTCCACAGCCCCGAGGGTGGCGGTGGCTGTGGCTGGGGGGGCTCACAGGCTGCGGGGGCAGGGCCGGGCACAGCCCCCAGCCCTGCCAGGCTGCCAGCCCCGCACTCCCGCTGCTATTCCGGGATCCGGCCGCACTTCCAGGCGCTCCCGTGTTTAAACCCGGCAGGCTCAGCCCTCGTTAGATAACACCGGCTTTCCCTCTAATCTCCCGGAGCAGGCGAGCCTGGCAGAGGCAGGGGCACCCCTGTGACACCCCGCTGGCCCACGCAGCGATTCGGCTCCTGGGCTGTCCCCCGGCTCTGTCAGTGCCACCTCTGCTGTCCCTGGCAGGGCCTCCCGCCTTGGCGCAGGGGACAGGAGCTCACGGGGCACCGGGCCACTCTGCAAGGACACCTCAGCCCCGGAGGGACCCAGGAGCACCACAGGGACCTGCAGGAACCCAGAGAGACCGGGGGCATCCGGAGAGTCCCCAGGCAAGCAAGGGTAACCCAGGGATGCCAGGAAGGAGTGGGAGCGCCTGGAGAGAGCCAGGGCATCCCCAAGGACCTGGATGGAGGCAGGGGGTCAAAGAAACACCAGAGACACCATGGGGGACCCCACAGCGCCTGGAGGAGACGGGGAACATGGAGAGGGTCAGGGGGACCCTAAAGCACGTGGAGGAAATGGGGCACCGAGAGGGACCCCAGAGAGCCTGGAGGAGATGGGGCACCCACAGACACCCGGGGGAGTTCCATGGCGGAATCCAGAGGAGATGAGGCACCCAGGAAGACCCCGGAGAACCTGCGGGAGATGGGATACCTGGAGAGCCCCGGCGGGGGCACCCGCAGGAGATGGGGCAGGCGGGGCGGGGGCTGCGTCCCCCGGGGGCAGGGAGCGCTGCGCGGCACCTCGGGGGCTCTCACCGATTTGGGCTTCTTCTTGGGGGCGAGGTTGTCGTAGAAAGCCTTGGCTTCATCCCAGGGTCGCCCCGGCGCCCCGGCGGGGCCCGGCGGCTCCATAGCGCGGCGGCTCCGGGGCTCCGGTGCCTCCGCTCCGTGCGCGGCGGCGGCTCCGCGCGTCCCGGGAGCTCCCGGAGCCGGGGCCGGCCCGGCGGAACGCGCTTTATAAGGCATCCCATGAAGCTCCGGG